>JAQQAC010007117.1:14252907-14431016 GCA_029783875.1 Phataginus tricuspis | reverse complement strand
CCCCTTTTCCCCCTTATCCCTCCCTTCCCACCCATCCTCCCCAGTCCCTTTCCCTTTGGTAACTGTTAGTCCATTCTTGGGTTCTGTGAGTCTGCTGCTGTTTTGTTCCTTCAGTGTTTTTCTTTGTTCTTATACTCCACAGATGAGTGAAATCATTTGATACTTATCTTTCTCCACCTGGCTTATTTCACTGAGCATAATACCCTCTAGCTCCATCCATGTTGTTACAAATGGTAGGATTTGTTTTCTCCTTATGGCTGCATAATATTCCATTGTGTATATGTACCACATCTTCTTTATCCATTCATCTACTGATGGACACTTAGGTTGCTTCCATTTCTTGGCTATTGTAAATAGTGCTGTGATAAACATAGGGGTGCATGTCTTTTTGAAGATCTATGATCTTGTTTTCTTCAGGTAAATTCCTAGGAGTGGAATTCCTGGGTCAAATGGTATTTCTATTTTGAGTTTTTTGAGGAACCTCCATATTGCTTTCCACAATGGTTGAACTAATTTACATTCCCACCAGCAATGTAGGAGGGTTCCCCTTTCTCCACATCCTCTCCAACATTTGTTATTGTTCGTGTTTTGGATGTTGGCCATCCTTACTGGTGTGAGGTGATATCTCATTGTGGTTTTAATTTGCATTTCTCTGATGATTAGCAATGTGGAGCATCTTTTCATGTGCCTGTTGGCCATCTGAATTTCTTCTTTGGAGAACTGTCTCTTCATATCCTCTGCCCATTTTTTAATTAGATTATTTACTTTTTGTTTGTTGAGGTACGTGAGCTCTTTATATATTTTGGATGTCAACCCTTTATCGGATATGTTATTTATGAATATGTTCTCCCATACTGTAGGATGTCTTTTTCTTCTATTGATCATGTCCTTTGCTGTACGGAAGCTTTTCAGCTTGATACAGTCCCACTTGTTCATTTTTGCTTTTGTTTCCCTTGGCTGGGAGATATGTTCATGAAGAAGTTGCTCATGTTTATGTCCAAGAGGTTTTTGCCTATGTTCTTTTCTAAGAGTTTTATGGTTTCATGACTTACATTCAGGTCTTTGATGCATTTCGAATTTACTTTTGTGTATGGGGTTAGACAATGATTGTTTCATTCTCTTACATGTAGCTGTCCAGTTTTGCCAACACCAGCTGTTGAAGAGGCTGTCATTTCCCCATTGTATATCCATGGCTCCTTTATCATATATTAATTGACCATATATGTTTGGGTTAATATCCGGACTCTCTATTCTGTTCCACTGGTCTGTGGGTCTGTTCTTGTGCCAGTACCAAATTGTCTTGATTACTGTGGCTTTGTAGTAGAGCTTGAAGTTGGGAAGCGAGATCCCCCCTGTTTTGTTCCTCCTTCTTAGATTACTCTGGCTATTTGGGGTCTTTTGTGGTTCCATAAGAATTTTAGAACTATCTGTTCCAGTTTGTTGAAGAATGCTGTTGGTATTTTGATAGGGATTGCATTGAATCTGTAGATTGCTTAAAGCAGGATGGCCATTTTGACAATATTAATTCTTCCTAGCCAAGAGCATGGGATGAGTTTCCATTTGTTAGTGTCCTCTTTAATTTCTCTTAAGAGTGTCTGGTAGTTTTCAAGGTATAGGTCTTTCACTTCCTTGGTTAGGTTTATTCCTAGGTATTTTTTTTTTGATGCAATTGTGAATGGAATTGTTTTCCTCATTTCTCTTTCTGCTAGTTCATCGTTAGTGTATAGGAAAGCAACAGATTTCTGTGTATTAATTTTCTATCCTGCAACTTTGCTGAATTCAGACATTAGTTCTAGTAGTTTTGGAGTGGAATCTTTAGGGGGTTTTTTATGTACAATATCATGTCATCTGCAAATAGTGACAGTTTGGCTTCTTCTTTACCAATATGGATGCCTTGTATTTTTTTGTGTTGTGTGATTGCTTTGGCTAGGACCTCCAGTACAATGTTGAATAACAGTGGGGAGAGTGGGTATCCCTTAGGTGAAAAGCTTTCAGCTTCATGCTGTTAAGTATGTTGTTGGCTGTGGGTTTGTCATGTATGGACTTTATGATGTTGAGGTACTTGCCCTCTATACCCATTTTGTTGAGAGTTTTAATCATGAATGGATGCTGAATTTTGTCAAATGCTTTTTCAGCATCTATGGAGATGATCATGTGGTTTTTGTTCTTCTTTTTGTTGATGTGGTGGATGATGTTGATGGATTTTCGAATGTTGCACCATCCTTGCATCCCTGGGATGAATCCCACTTGATCATGGTGTATGATCCTCTTGATGTATTTTTTAATTCAATTTGCTAATATTTTATTGAGTATTTCTGTATCTATGTTCATCAGGGGTATTGGTCTGTAATGTTCTTTTTTTCACTCTAAAATTTTTACAGAAATACAAAGGACCAAGAATAGTCAAAACAATTTTTTAAAAAAGGATAGCTAGAGGACTTACACTATTATTTTAGGAGTTACTATATGGTTATATATATACTATATGGTTAATAAGACGGTTCGGTATTGCTCTAAAGATAGACATAGAGATCAACAGAACCATATTCAGCTCCAAAATTGACCTACACATTTATAGTAAATTGTCTTTCAAAAAGGGAGCAAGATAATTCAATAGAAAAAAGAAAATCTTTTAAACAAATAGTGTTGGAATAATTGGACATCTATATGAAAAAAAATTAACTTTGTCCTTTACACCATACACAAAAATTACCTGAAGTAAGATTATTAACTGAAATGTAAAAGCTAAAATTATAAAACTTCAGGAAGAAAACAGTAGAAACACATTGGACCTAGTAGTAGGTAAAAATTTCTTAAATAGGACCTGAAAAACAGAAACCACAAATAAAAAAAATGATGTTGAACTTTATCAAAGTTAAAAGCTTCAATCAGTTCCTCAAAAGATATTGTTAAGAAAGTGAAAACTCAAGCCACAGATTGGGAGAAAATTGTTTGAAATACATATATCTGACAAACAACTTGTATTTAGAATATAAAAGAACTTTTACAATAAGAGGACAAACAACCTAATTTTTTTTTAATGGGCAAAAGAATTGAACAGGCACCTCACAAAAGAAGATAAATAAATGGCCACAAAGAACATGAAGTTATTAATCATCTGAGAAAAGCAAATTAAAACCACAGTGAGATATCACTACACACCCACTAGAATGGCTAAAATTAAAAAGATTGACAATACTATGTGTAATCAAGGATGCAGAGCAACTAGATCTCATACACTGGTTGTGGGGGTATAAAATGATAAACTACTTTGGAAAACAGCTGGGTGGTTTATTGTAATGCTAAACATATACTTGCCATATAACTCAGTAAATTCCATTCCTAGATATTTATTGAAGAGAAACGAAAACACATATCCACACAAAGACCTCTAAATGAACTTTCATCTTAGTTTTATTATAAGCAAAACTAAAAACAACCCAAATGTCCATTCTAGCTGACTAGATAAATTGTAGAATATCCATACAATGGAATACTAGTCGGTAATAAAAAGGAATTAATTACTGGTACACACAACAACATAGATGAATCTCAAAATAATCACATTAAACAGAAGAGGCCAAAAAGCCTGGAGAACCTGTTGTATCATTGCATCTATACGAAACTGTAGAATAGGCAAAAACTGAAGTGGCAGAAAGCAGATCAATGTTTCATCAGGTCAAAATGACTCAGGAGCCATCTTGAATAGGGTCCCACCAGCCAAAGATGGGACAATCTTATTATGACTGAGCTTAATAGTTGCAATGGAATGAAATTCATCAAATGTGTTTTGACCCATAAGTTCATGATGTTTCTCACACATACCCGCACACACACACATGTTGTTTTGAAAAAAGAATATGAAAAGTTAACAGTTGTCAGTTGTAGAAACAAAACTGTTGTTATAATACTGTGTATTCCTTATTATGTTTCTACCAATTTCTCAGCCTGACCCCAGAGACCTTCAAATTGAGAAATAAAGCACCTATTCAAAGTACAACTATTGAACAAAAGGAACTGAGGCAAATGAAAATGTATTGATTTGTAAGGATGCAAGTGAGATGTTTTTTTTCTGTTGAAACTTTTCTTAATGTGTTTTAACAATAAACAACACTTTGAAACTCTTTCTACCAATCATCTGATCTTGGGTTCTACACACAGAAATTTCCTAATTCACACTGTATGTCCATTCTCAGTCCACATGGCTTTTCTTCCCTCTCTCCACATCTGAAATACCAGGTCCTCTGAAATCTTCTGCCTTCATTCCTGTAAGTCATGAAATGCCAAGTAGTCTTCTATGTTCCAAGCCACCTGGGTAATATTTCGACACTTCTCATTCTCAAAGTCCTAGGTCTACATTTGATTATGTTTACGTTAGTCCATTTGAGGATTCCCATCAGTCCACAGACATTTTGTCAGGGTTTATATATTTTCTCCCTTTAGGCTGACATTCAGCCACGAAGGAAATCAGGATGAATTCCAAAGAATCTGGATGGATTCAAAATACCCGTCATCTTTTTAATGGAAAAAACAACTTAAAAGGCAAACTCTCCTAATAGTTTTCAGCCTATTTGTCTCAGAGTTAGGAAACAGTTATTTTTACCTATTACCAACTAGGTCCCTATGGAAAACACAGACTCTGAATGGGGCCGGGGAAAGGAGAGGTGGTGTGTGGGACGTGAGGGGGAGTGAGACAGGGTGTGGATGCCACCAGAATTATGTTCCTGCCTGTAACTGAGGGGAGGGTGGAAGTTTATTAGCAATTACCTAGTCCATTCTTCTAATCTTATAAACTAAGAAACAAAGGTTTGAAGAACTAAAATGAGCAGCAGCCTTCAGACAAGAACCCGGGGTACCCTGAAGCCTTATTTAGGGTCCTCTCCACTATACCATACCACCTGCATATTTTTGAGAATGAATTATTTAGAAAACCAAAACAGACAAATTCAGGAGCCAAGCTCTTAATAAATGTCAAGGTTCAGTGATATTAAGATTTTGCCAAAACACTGATAACTGCCTGAGCCATAAATGTGTTTAAAATTTGCAGAGACTAGTTTAACTAGGTCTAGTATTTCCTAGGGTCACACCTCTTCTGTTTATATTTCTTAATTAAGAAGTTGAAAGCAAGAAAGTGTAAAGATAGGCGATGGGTTCCACGCAGGCACAGCTTCAGCACTTGATTATTCATTGCTCATTCAGCAATATTTAATGAGCATCTGCCATAGATCAGACGCCGTACCAGGTACTGGGAAGTCACAGAAAAAGGTCCCTGCTCCCTCAGATCTAACAGTATAGCAAGGAAGACAGTGTATGAAAGTAGTAATTACATCAAAGTGTATTGGGTGTTAAGACGGGGGAAATGCCAGATTCTATGGATTTATCCATGGAGAACAAGTCAAGTTGTTTCTCTTGTTTTATCAGTACCAAATTCTGAGCTACCTCTTGAGTTCTCCAAATACAAACTCTTTTCAATAAAACACTTAAAACAATGAACACTTATTGAGCATATACTGGAGTGTCATATATTTTGTGAACATCTGAGAGAGAATTCCAAGGTGAGTAAACAAGGTAAAATTTTTATGAGAGGACAAAATTATTTTGGATTACATATGCCTGATAAACTTGGTACCACTTGACAGCACAGGTGATCTAAAAAAATAAATAGATTTATTTTGAAACTGTAGGCTTCTCAACGGGTTTTGTCGGCAAAACCAAACCCCCTGATCATTTTCAGGGCGGGAAGGCTCTACCTACCTGTTCCCTGGCACCGGTTTGAAAGAAGCCTGTTCATCCTTAAAGGGCCAGCTCAGGGCGCTGCTTCGCCAAACGTGTGGCTGCCACGAACCTGCCGGCAGGTTTCGCCCCTCCTCTCTGCTTTTATAGAACCCGCATTTATGTAGCATTTAGCATGTATTCTTTCCAATATTGGCTTTGTAGATACACGTCTTCCCCTAACAGGACGGATTGTTAAGGAATTCTGTGACTCGCTATCCGCCCCCAACCCAGGATACCACCTTAAGAGGCGGTCCTCCCAAATCCGTACATTCACCACAGAAAGAGAAATTCCACTATCAGTGTGGCAAACTGCCTCGTTGACCTTGGGACCCTATTACCCTCCCGCTCGCAGCAACGTGGTCTATTCCACCAGGTGGAGAAGGAAGCCAGGTTGGCTGGGCGGGAAGGGAATGGCGTCAGTGCGAGGTCACGGCACATTGTCCTAAATGCCACCTCCACACGGCGGGGACAGTAACGCAAGGGTGAGGCATGCGGCCGGAGGAAAGTTAGGGGCCCAGGTAGCCCAGACTACAAGCAAACAGAGGGCTGGAGAGAGAACAAAGCCGGGAGCCTCGCGGGGCGGGACGGGCACCTGGGCGCCCGCAGCCAGACCGCCCAGAGGGAAGGTGGCAAGGGGCGAGGCCCGTCGCGGCCGCGCGGGATGGGCGGGACTTCCGGGAGCCGTCGGCTTGAGTGGCAGGGGAACCGGAAGTGGGGGCGCTGCCGCTGGTGCTGGGGCCCGAGGAGGGACGCGCCGGAGCGGGGCCTCCGGGTCTGAGCGAGGAACAGACGCGCTACTCGCCGACGCCGCAGCCGCCTGGGGCCCGTGCGGACCCTCTGCCTGAGTGAGTGCATCCTGGGTGCGGGGAACCGGCGGCTTGGAGGCGGGGGTTGGAAGGGGCTGCGATACGTTATTGTGAGAGGCCCGCGACCTCCCCTCCCCCACCCGCCGGGCCTGGGGGCCGCGTGCGCCCCCTGCGCGCTCCCGGCGTTGGTACCCGTGCCGCGCGCGCCGCCCCGTGGAGCCCTTCCCGGCGCCGCGCCCCCGACCCGCCGCCCGACGCCGCCGCCCGCCCGCGCTGGGGGAGGACAGGGAGGCGGGCCCTCCTCCCCCGGACTAGGCCTCGCGCGGCCCGCACGGCCCGCGGCGGGTCCTCGGCCTCGGGTCCCAGCTGTCTCCTTTTCCCAACATCCCCGAGCTTACTCGTCGAGCCCCCCTCTCTCCTTTCCTTTGGGCCAAGAGACCTTTAACGTGGGCCCGAACCACGTTGCTTTGCTTTTTGGTTGCCTGTACCCCTTCTCCCCCTTTTGTTGAAAATTCCAACTCTTCAGAAACTTCTCCGGTTCCACTAAAGTACCCAGAAATCCATAAACTGTCACGACTCCGAAGGGATTATTTCTTAGAGGGCCATCCAGTCCAGCGCCTCATTTTAGAGATGAGGCTCAGCGAGGTAGGTGGTTAGCCCAAGGTTAACCAGCTAGTTAAACCTGCCAGTGGACGGGTTTCCTTAGGTGCCTTTTTCTTGGTTCGTGTCCGCAAACCAGCTCAGGACCTTCTGGCGTACAGGTTTGTGGTGTAGCCGTTGCGTGGTGACTCACTACTCTGCTTTCCATAGCTCCCAGGCCAGCCTGGCTTTTCTTAATCTGTGTACAAACGCTAAGAAACCTGAACACTTGAAGCTTTGACCTCTTTCTAGAGCTTACCCACAGAGAAAGGGAAGATTGCCTGGACCCACCCTAGGACCTATTTTGTACAGTTTTAAAGGCTTGGAGAAAAAGGAAGGAGAGAATAGAGGATTGTCTTCCCCTGAGCATTTGAATCTGCCCTTGCCTTTGGATATGCCTTGTGTTTTTAGATTCTTCTCCTGGGTACATTGTTTTGATGGAAGGGTTGTCTCCTTGTGGGGGAGAAGGGAGGAGGAGTAGGAAATCATTGTGCTTTAATTTGTTGGCTTGGACATTTGAAAATAAATTGTGGAAGTGCTGGAGCCCCGACACCTGCCCACCAGTGTATTCACCTGCCAGGTATGAGGCAGGGTATTCAGGGTAAGGTTTGCCTTCCCCTTAAGAATAACCCTCCCAGCTCCCTCTGAAACGAAATGAAGAGTCTACGGTCAGAGTGGAAACATTCTAAATCATTTAGTTCTCAGTGCAACGTTCTCCCTCCATGTGTTTCCTGGTTAAACTAAAGAAACACCCAGCTCAGCTTGAGAATTTTCTTTTTTTGTAGTTGGAACTGGTTTCTGTTTAGACACACTACACTACACCAGGCTGTTATAAGCATCTGGAAATTCTGCTGTTACACTGTCATAGTTGAAGTTACATAGGGAAGATAGAAAATGCAGGAAAATTGGGAAATGCTATGCAAGTCGCTTACTCCTCATCTTCCTGGAAAACTCGTTTTAATAGACAAAGCATCTCCTGGTAAATAAACAAAAACTGTTGGCATCTTGGCCTTTTTATCTCCGTTCTACTGGGTTTTTCTAAGTGAGCCTGTTTGTGATCAAAAGTTACAATATTGCTCTCCACCTGGGACAGGAAATCCAAAATCTCTCACATTTTCATTTTTGTGCCTTGCCTCGGACTGTTCTCTGGATAGTTCGTGCTTCATCCTTTATTTTTCTTGTAAAGAATTCACACTTACTTTATCTCTCAGATTATTCAGACTCCTCAATGCCAGTCCCCTAGGTTGTACATTTCTAGCCGGATTCTAAAAGAAGAGATTGCATGGGTTTGTGGCTGGGTTTTTCTTTACCTGCTGTTTAAAAATGTTACCAAGCCATGGGCATCAGTGAAACTTGAAAGCTACTTTGTATTGTAAGATTTTGATTTGGCAAAAGAATACAAACCCAAGTCCCTGAAAGCACAAAGAAAGTTTTGCTCACATACTTCACCCTTGTAGAGGAGGAAGATTGACCTCGTATTCCTAGTTTAAGGACCAACAGCAAAAAAGACTAGCTAATTGGGAATGCTTTATGATCTACTCCAGTTCCACCTGCCTGATTGCCTCAGATAAGTGACATTTTGTTCCTCCTTTCTCTGTATGGCCTTTTCATTTTGCCCATGAAGAAATTTATGACTGACATGCAAGTATTTTGCTCACATTATAAAACTGCTATTAAATTGGGGCAGTAGTAATAAAAGATATAAATGAATTAGTAAATTAGGATTTATCATTGTTTAATATAGTCTTCTACATAGAATCTAACATCCTTTGCTAAAGAGTAATACTCTTTAGAGGTGTGTCACCTTGAGTACAAATCTCAGCTCTCCTATCAGGGAGTAGGTTCCTTAAAACTCCCTGAGCTTCAGTTTTATTTAAATGACAAAGCTCCTAGCATAGTGCCTTGTTAATAGTAACTTCTTAATAAATCCTTATTGCAATTGTTATTTTAGATCAGTTGTTTATCTATGGGAGGAACTCTGAAAATCCAAGTTTGTTAACTGAATCATAGATCTAAAGAGCTCTTAAAGACATTGGTCTTCAAAGTAGAGTATGTACACCCTTTCCCCAGGGATGTACAAGATGATCCAGTGAAATACAGGACATAATTTAAAACTTCTTTTTGCATTTATTTTTTATATAAAAGAGGAATAAATAAACTTTACTAATAATATACAGATTAACAACAACTCATTTAATTTACAAATAATACATATACTGAAGTACATTTCAAAAAGATTCTGAAGCATTGGAAATGTTTGGACCCACTAATCTGGACCAGTCCTTACTTACATGCTTTGGTTCACGTTATGCTTTCCTATTAGGTGTTCACCTGGCCTCTCTTTTTGAGTCTCGTTTGGAGGAATCTTCCTTAAGAGACAGGGCATTTTATTTTGTAGTCCTACTTGTTAGAAATCTGTCTCATTCTACATTCTGTCCAGTGGCTCTGGCTTCCTATTTGGGGACATGTAAAATAAGCTTTATATTTCTTCCTCATATCTTTGAGAACTTTGACAGCTATTTGTTGTATGTCTTCCTCTTCCCCAACCAGTTTTTCTGCGGATTATAAATATACCCATTTCTTTCAAGTATTTCTAATATGATAGGTTTTCAAATTTCTCACCATCTTGGCTCCTTTTCCTCTACACTCCCTCTAGTTGGTTAAAATACTTTTTTTTTTTGACTGTAGGGATTTTTTAAAAAATTGAAGTATCGTTGATACACAATCTTATACAAGACAGTGTTTTAATTGTTTATTTTTCTAATTTTTTTATATGCATGCATATTCTTTTATTTTTTTTATAATTTATTTTGATATCATTAATCTACAATTACATGTGCAATATTATGGTTATTAAACTACCCCCTTCATCAGGTCCCCCCCACCAACCCCATTACAGTCACTGTCCATCAGCGTAGTGAGATGCTATAGAATCACTACCTGTCTTCTCTGAGTTGTACAGCCCTCCCCGTGCCCCCCCCCAACATTACATCTGCTAATCGTAATGCCCCTTTTTCCCCCTTGTCCCTCCCTTCCCACCCATCTTCCCCAGTCCCTTTCCCTTTGGTAACTATTAATCCATTCTTGGGTTCTGTGAGTCTGCTGCTGTTTTGTTCCTTCAGTTTTTTTCTTTGTTCTTATACTCCACATATGAGCGAAATCATTTGATACTTGTCTTTTTCGGCTTGGCTTATTTCACTGAGCATAATACCCTCTAGCTCCATCCATGTTGTTGCAAATGGTAGGATTTGTTTTCTTCTTATGGCTGAATAAAATTCCATTGTGTATATATACCACCTCTTCTTAATCCATTCATCGACTGATGGACAGTTAGGTTCCTTCCATTTCTTGGCTATTGTAAATAGTGCTGTGATAAACATAGGGGTGCATCTGTCTTTTTGAAACTGGGCTGCTGCATTCTTAGGATAAATTCCTAGGAGTGGGATTCCTGGGTCAAATGGTATTTCTATTTTGAGTTTTTTGAGGAACCTCCATACTGCTTTCCACAATGGTTGAACTAATTTGCATTCCCACCAGCAGTGTAGGAGGGTTCCCTTTTCTCCACATCCTTGCCAACATTTGTTGTTGTTTGTGTTTTGGATGTTGGCCATCCTCACTGGTGTGAGGTGATATTTCATTGTGGTTTTAATCTGCATTTCTCTGATGATTAGCGATGTGGAGCATCTTTTCATGTGCCTGTTGGCCATCTGAATTTCTTTTTTGGAGAAGTGTCTTCATATCCTCTGCCCGTTTCTTAATTGGATTATTTGCTTTTTGTTTGTTGAGGTGCGTGAGTTCTTTATATATTTTGGATGTCAACCCCTTATCAGATACGTCATTTATGAATATATTCTCCCATACTGTAGGGTGTCCTTTGCTGTACAGAAGCTTTTCAGCTTGATATGGTCCCAGTTGTTCATTTTTGCTTTTGTTTCCCTTGCCCAGGGAGATATGTTCATGAAGAAGTCGCTCATCTTTATGTCCAAGAGATTTTTGCCTATGTTTTTTTTAAGAGTTTTATGGTTTCATGACTTACATTGAGGCAACACAGTGTTTTAACAGTCACCCTTATTATTAAATCCTCACCCTGACTAGTGCAGTTACTATCAGTCTACATAGACGATGTTGCAGAATATTGACTATATTCTCCCTTCTGGCCCTGTGACTGACTTTTGTTATGATTGGTCATAATTCTTTTTTAAGTTTTTCAGCAAGATCTGAACATGGTGTCCCAAGAACTGAAGTGAAGTTGAAGTGCCTGCATTTTGTTTTTAAGTGGTGAGGGATATATTTGAATACATATTATTAGGAAGACATCTCGTATTCTCAGTTTGTCACCTTTGTTCTTTGAACACTCCCTGGAAAAAGTAGTTTCAGTTATGTAATCATATATAGATTAGATTTTTTTCCTCCTTTTTTGTAGTGATCGCTCAGTTAACTCTGTCAGCTAACTTTTGCCTCAAAAATACCTAACATGTTAAGTGTATCTCCAGGTAGGAAAATAAATGGGTACAAGCTAATGAAATGATTGGGTTTTAAAAATCTATTTTGAGAGTTAGGAAATAGACTTTTGCAGTTAGTAGAAAATGGAGCTGTTTTGAAATCCATAAAAAGGGAAAAGTTGGTTGCCCCTTCTCCGTAGAGCTGTTTGATCACTAGGGACGAAAAGTACTTTTGAAATGAAAACTGTAAGTGCCGTGTCAGATTTAACCTGAATGGCCAGATTTAAATCTGGAATTGAACCGAGACCCAAAGAAACATTTATAGAAGGTATGAGGAATATTTTATTGGTTTAAAAACAAAAGCAAAACCTCAAAATGAGATGTTTCTATATAGCTGTTCGTTTTAATTTGTTTAATCATTTTTTTCTTTTTTTTTATCTTTTAATTTTTTCATACCGTTTTCAGTGAAACACCAAACAGATAGCATAGTCTGATTGCAGCTATACAAATTCACCTTGTGGTCTTCCCAGTTCATGTATTTCACACTGATGTTTCTAGCTCCATGTAGAATATGTCTTTCGATTGAAATAATTAGTTATAAGGCCCCTTTTAGGGCATCAGCATGAATTGGTTTGTGATCAGTGAGCCAGATATGACTTTACTCCATCAAGCAAACCTAATTTAGGTGACTTACTGTGTATATTACCTAAATTATTGGAGGTAGTACGTATAAAACAGCATATACAGTCCTTTATACGTAGCTATTATTTTCTCATAGTTGAAGATTATAGTAATGAAAAGACAAATATACAGGTGGTCTCTGACAATGGTTCAACTTAATGATTTTTCGACTTTACGGTGGTGCCAAAGTGGAAACTGTACTTTGAATCTTGAATTATGGCCTTCCCTGGGCCAGCGATATGCCGTGAGATCCTCTCATGATGCAGGCAGGGCAGCGAGTCGCCCCCCAGTCAGCCATGAGGTCGCAAGGGTGAACAACCCTGACACTTCACAACCATCTGTCCCTGTGCAACCTTCCATTTTTCATTTTCAGTACAGTAGTCAGTAAATTACATGAGATATCCAACACTTCATTATAAAACGGGCTTTGTGTTAGATGATACTGCCCAACTGTGGGCTCATGTAAGTGTTCTGGACATGTTTAAGATAGGCTAGGCTAGTCTGTGATGTTCGATAGGTTAGGTGTATTAAGTGAATTTTCAATTTATGATGTTTTTAACTTACGGTGGGTTTATTGGGATGTAACCCCCGTCGTAAGTCAAGGAAGATCTATACTAAGAGTGTAGATGGTATTTTACATTTTTAGTCAGATACAGGCTTAACTCTGAGCCTGATTTTTTTTAGACCTACTGTCATTTAGAATTGAGATGATTTGTTTGAATAATTAGTGTTAAAATTACTGTTTCTGTCATGTACTTTTCATTAATGTAGTAATTTTTCATGTTTTAGGGCTGTTATTTTCTGATTCTCAAAAACTACTACCTTGGTAATCCAGCATGTTTGGTTTACTCAGTAAATGCTTATTGCATGAATATAACTCAATTCTCTTTCAGAAAAAGCTTAGCTGTATTTTGAGGATGGCAAGACAAGGAAAGAGGTAGAATGGCCTCCTTTTCCATAAACCACAAAGCCCCAGATTAGTGTCTCTTTTCTGTCATCCTTTGCGTTTGTCTAATGTCTCTAGTATGTATTCTCCATAGTTGGTTGGAAACAGTCTGGTTTCTTATTTGTCTTTTTGGAAGTTTAGCATTTCTAATTTTTTCTAAATTTCACTCATTCCTTCACTCTCAGATGCTATATTTGAGCTCATCATTAATAAAATTTTCTTAGTGGAGACCCATCAAAAATAAAACACTTTGTAAATGTTTGTCAAAAACCAGTGCCAAAGCCTATCTCTAGTTTTATCACAGTTGTTAATACAGTAATCTGTGGTGGTTAGTAACCAGTAGATTCTAATAATTGCTGTAGTAATTCTTCAGTGTGTAGCTCTAGCAGCTTAAAAGGCTGAAATGTAGATTTCATTGACCTATAAGTGTCTTAATTCCTTGTGTCATTTGGCACTTACATTAAAAACGTGATCATGAGATATTAATAAAGATGGAAGGTATATACTTGGAGCAGACTTTTTTTTTTTTTTACTGTAATGCACTGTTCCTAGATAATATTCAAGTCTATCTGGAAGTTTAGTGATGCTGGATATTTATGGGACTTAAGCAGTCATGTCCTGGAACTCATCTCTGCTGAAAATAAACTCCAGTTTGTTTTGTGTCTCTAGGCAAAACCACAATTAAACTTAAATTTTTATTTAAAACCTGACGTGTAAAATTTAAGTCAGTGGTAACAAATAAACATTCCCGTTAATGAATGAAACCTGACTTAGGCATTTTTCCCCTCAGGTGTAGAATGAGCCAAGGAGACTCAAACCCAGCAGCTATTCCACACGCCGCGGAAGATATTCAAGGAGATGACAGATGGATGTCTCAGGTAATAAGCAGTATATATGCACTATTCCCATGAAAGGAGTCTCTTCAGTTTTTGAGAGTTTTTTGACCATAGTTGCCAGGGGGCATTTGTAATGGTCAACAAGTTTATTACTATAAAAATCTAACGTTGGAAATGTCAAGCCTAATCACTAGGAATATTGAACTGAGGAATGTTTTGAAAGCATGGCAGTTGCCCTCTGTTCATCTTAAAGACAGCAATGTCCCTACAGTATTTTTTTTAGGCGTTTTTTATTTTGAAGTAATCTCAAAATTACACAAATATTAGAAGGATTTTAGAAAGAACTCCCTCTATCCATTGCCCAGACTTGCTAATTGTTAACATTTTGCCTCATCTGCCTAATTATTCTGTATCTATTGTAAATGGTTATGCCAACATGCTGTTTCTTCTGAACCATTTGAGAGTAACTTGTAGTTGCAAGACCCCATTACTCCTAAATTCAGGGCATTTTTTTACATAACTATGTATGGTTGTTAAAATCAAGACAATTATCATTGATGTTTTACTGTTGCCCATTCCAAAAACCATATTCATATTTCTCCAGTTGTCCCAATAATGTCCTTTACATCAGTTTTCTTCCCAGATCACAGGTGCATTCAGTCATCATCTCTGTTCTTTAATCTGAAACATTCCTTGGCCTTATATTTCATGGAGTTTGACAGTTTGGAATAATAAAGGCCATTTATTTTGTAGAATGTTCCTCAATTTGGGCTTGCCATTTTTTCCTCATAATCAAGATTCAGATTATGCATGTTTGTCAGGAATATCAGTGTAATGATGTCCTCGATGCACCACATAGAAATCACATGATCCTGGTTTGTCTCATTCGTGATACTAACTTTGATCACTTGGTTAAGATGGTGTCAGCCTAAACCAATTCATATTTACTTTAGTATAGACTCATGAGTCCTAAATTTATTCAGTGGGATATAATCCACTGATTTTTGAAGCTCAGATTGTCCCAGGATTAGCAAGTGGGAATCCCTTCAAGGTGGCCCATGGTCTTCTTGATGGTTGCTGGGGTTTTTTTTTTTTTAGCACTGTGTTTTCTTATTCAATATTCTTAGCTTCTTTTCAGTAAACTTACCACTTAACTGTAACTATATTTAACCTTTGTTTCCAGCTGTATTGCACTCTTTGCAGTAACAAATCCTAAGAGATTTTAAGTACCCAGTTTCATGTTTCAGTGTTCAGTGATTCTGATTATATTCTTCCTAATTGTATAGTATGCTCTTTCCAGACTTAAAAAGCAGTCTATCAACTAGCTTATTTTAAGTAGTAGTATTTTTTCTGACTGTTCTTGTGGATCAACTACTTGATTATTCTTACTTAATCTTCCTAGTTCATTTATATCTTTAAAAAAGTATTAGGAAATATTTTAGGCATCTGTGTAATTACCATCCACTACCCCACCCCCCCCAAAAAAACATTGTCAACAGAATTGATGACATTTCTTTCTCTTTCCTACCTCCTTATGCTCACTCCAGTATCCTAAACTCGGTATTTTTTTTCCATTTATTTATATGCATATCTATATATTTTATATATAGATATAAAATATCTAAACAATGTATATGTAATATTTTGGTGTGTTTTTAAACTTTGTAAGTATCTTTTCTGAATGTATTTTCTGCAGTATATCATACATGTTAAAAGTGTAGCTGTAGTTTATTCATTTTCTCTTTACATAGTATTCTATTGCTATGTACGAAAATACCACAAGGATTTGTCCATTTTCTCATTGATGGACATTTAGGTAATCTGTAACTATTAAAAGTAGTACCACAACTAGATGGCTTTGTTGTTCCTGGCATAAATTAGCAGGCTTTAAATAATTAGCACTGACTAGAAAAAAATTAGTCAAATGGAAGAAAAATATACTATGAATATTTTTTTTAATTTAAAAACATGTGTAATATGGAAGGATTCATTTTACTAAATATTAAACTATATGCCCAGGTCTTGGTTTTTAAATACAGTTCTCCATTGAAAGGAACCTGGGCTCCTTGGAGAAATGATTGATTCTATAGCTGGAAAAAAGGAGATAAAAGATGAGGCTGGAGCCTCTCATAGTGCAAGAAAGCAAGGAAGTACTCAAGAAAGGTAAAAAAGGATGGTTTGCAGGAACATCACTGAAGTGATAGGTCCTCAGTGCAGCAAAGAGAAGACGTGACGTTACTGTCTTCTTGGTGACATTAATTTTGACCACTTGGAGCCGACCTGAAAGAGCACCCAGAGCACTAAGTTGGAAAATTTGAGCAACATAATAAATAATGATATTAATTGGCTTATAACTCAAAGGATAAAATAAATATTCATGAATCTGTTCTGCTATAAATAAATGATGGAATGAATAAATAAGTAGGGGAGAAGGGACAAATCTTTCCTTACAGAATAATTTTAATATATGTGAAAGGAAGGAGGGAAAAGAAAATCGTCATTAGAACGCAACAGTAATAAAACTGTAGGCAAGATCCATTGATGAATACTTACATCAGTTCACTAAGTTTGGAGAAACTGGATTTGTGTAGCCTTAAAGTAGCACCCTGTAAATTACTTTGATGGTGTTAATATACAACCACATATTTTCTGACACCCCTCTCCTTTAGTGTGGGCTGGATTTCGTGTCTCACTTCAAAGAGAGTATGGAAAGAAAAAATAACTTCATACAGTTGACTCTTGAACAACGTGGGTTTAACTGTGTGGGTCCACTTGCAGGTCGATATTTTTCAATTAATACATTGGAAAATTTGGACACTTGTGATGATTTGTTCTTTTCTGTAGCTTCATTGTAAGAATACAATATATACTACATATAACATACAAAATGTGCATTGATTGACTATGTTATCAGTAAGGCTTTGGGTCAGCAGTAGGCTATTAGTAGTTAAGTTTTTTAGTCAAAGTTGTATGCAAATTTTCAACTGTGTGGTGGGTTAGTACCCCTAAACCCCGTTTGTTCACAGATGACCTGTAGTGGAGAAACCTGACAGACATCTTAACCAATTGACCAGGGTTAATATCACCAGTCATAAGTTGTTATTGCTATCCTGTACCCACTGATAAGATACAGTAAGGGCCCATCACTCCATGCTAGTCTTCTGAAAAAATCTTAACCTCAGTCCATTCATGAGAAACATCAGACAAACCTAAATTGAGGGACAGTCTACAGAACACTTGACTTACTGTCTCAAGGTTATGAAAGATGAGGAAAGACCAAGAAACTGTCCTATACTGGAAGAGACTAAGGAGACGTGGTTAGACTAAATGCAAAATGGTATTCTGGATTGATTCTGGAAACAGAGAAAAGACATAAGCTGAAAAATTGGTGATGTGAATAAACAATTTCAGTTGATTGTATTTACCAGTGTTAATTTCTTGGTTTTGACAAATGCACTGTGTTTGTAAGATGTAACATCGGAGGAAGCTGAGAGGAGTATATGGGAATACTCTGTCTTTGCAACTCCTCTGTAGATCAGAACATTAAAAATAACTACCTGTGTGTGACGTATTGCCAAAATATCAAATGCTAACCTAGACTTACCTACCACCTATCAGGAAATATCCAGAACGGATGAACATTTCACCATAACCATCACAGAAATGTGATCAACAAAATCCAGACAGTGGGAATTCTATAAGTCAACCACTCATATTCCTTAAAAAATACAAGTGGGATTGAAATTAGGTTCTACTCACTGGACATCCTAATATCACAGATGCTCTCTGTGCATATGCTTATAATCTCAGCTATTTGGAAGCTGCCAGGAATGCTTTCTCATTATCATTTGCAACTAGAACTGTAATCAGAAAGAAATTATGTGTTTTTGTATAACTTGATGGTGTGCCATTTTATATAATAGGTCCTGTTATATAAAATAAATAAACTGTTTTAAAGATAAAACAATTAATTTGGTAAGTGGTGGCAGAGGGACGGGGAACCTGTAGATTAAAAGGGATTTAAGAGATAAACCAGACTCTTTTAAAAAAAACTGAAACAAAATTAATTTTTTGACGCTGAATTTGAACATTGGTTATTTGTTGAGATTAAGGAATTACTGTTAATTTGGAGTGCGTAAAATTGGTATTGGGGTTATATATTTTTTTAATCTTTTAAGGGTTACTGAAATACTTATACATGAAATGCTATATCCTCAGTTTGCTTCAAAATAATCCAAGGATGGGGTGGGGCAGTAGTTGGGGGCATGGTTGAAAGAAGTGTGGCCATAGTTAGACGATGGCGATAGCTGGCAATGTAGTGGAGAGTCACTGCGGTGTTCTCTCTGGTTTTGTGTACATTTGCTATTTTCCATTTTTTAAAAAAGTTTTTTTAAGGATGATACTGAAAGACTTGACTGTAGACATTTAGTACAAGTCATATAAAAACATATTAACTAGTGAAAGAAGGTTCAGCAGCCAACTAAGGAAAATATTTGCAGCCAATGGTACAGATGAAGCATTGGTTGTTGTTGTTAACACTATCAGTGAAAACATCCTCCAGGTACTGCTTGATAAGTATCTCTGTAAATATGACAAGTGTTTAACTTTTTGTTTCCAAAAAGTACAGATGAAAACAATGGGAAGAGAAAGGAGGGTGAGGGAGAGAATAATGTGAATATCTAGTGTGAATATGGTAAATCCAGGTCTTGAGAAATTGCTGGGCTCAGTATAGATATAACCTTTTTGTTAAGACTTTGGAAATCTGTCCAAGAGTCATGAAAGTGTTAATCCCCTTTGACCTAAGAATTCCCAAAATGTAAAGAAATAATGTAAATTTCTTCATCACAATAAATAGGAGGCTACTGGCAAATCTATTAATAGGAGAAAGTTTTTAAAAAATGGGTGTCAGTGGATGCATTCGGTAGGATATTATGTGACTGTTAAAAATTGTGGTTAAGAAAATTCTGTAGCTACACAGAAAAATACTTCTGGTATAACGTTAATTGCAGTTACAATGGCTGCTATTTATTGAAGACCTGCTGGGTGCCCGCCAGAAGGTGGGTCCCTTTCAGAGAACTCTCATCATCACGACTCTGTTGCCCACTGATGTGAAAAACAAGACTCAGATTAGGTACTTGATTAAAGTCACTGAACTGGAAAGTAGACAAGCTAGAATTTGAACGTTAGGTTTTTCTGTCTCCAAAGCCACTCTCCCAAAAGGAGGTATACATAATGATTCTCTGTGTGAGACAAGGGTGGGGAGAAGCATGTGAAAAATGGCAGGAAGAAAATACCCTAAGATGATAATAAGTACTGGGTTTAAGGTGGTAGGATCCAAGTATTTGGTTTTGATCTTTTCCATTTTTCCAAACCTACTGCAACTGCTCTTTGAAAATTTTTTATTAAGGTATTATTGATATACACTCTTAGGAAGGTTTCACCTGAAAAAACAATGTGGTTACATTTACTCATATTATCAAGTCCCCACCCATACCCCATTGCAGTCACTGTCCGTCAGTGTAGTAAGATGCCACAGATTCACTATTTGCCTTCTCTGTGTTACACTGTTTTCCCCGTGACCCCTCACACCATGTGTACTAAACATAATACCCCTCAATCCCCTTCTCCCTCTCTTCCCACCCAGCCTCCCACACCCCTCCCCTTTGCTAACCGCTACTCCCTTCTTGGAGTCTCTGAGTCTCCTGCTATTTTTTCCTTCAGTTTTGCTTCGTTGTTATACTCCACAAATGAGGGAAATCATTTGGCACTTGTCTTTCTCCTCCTGGCTTATTTCACTGAGCATAATACCCTCCAGCTCTGTCCGTGTTGTTGCAAATGGTAGGATTTGTTTGTTTCTTATGGCTAAATAGTTTTCCATTGTGTATATGTACCACATCTTCTTTATCCACTCATCTACTGATAGACACTTAGGTTGCTTCCATATCTTGGCTATTGTAAATAGTGCTGCGATAAACATTGGGGTGCATATGTCTTTGAATCTGAGAAGTTGTATTCTTAGGGGAAATTCCAAGGAGTGGGATTCCCAGGTCAAATGGTATTTCTATTTTTAGTTTTTTGAGGAACTTCCATATTGCTTTCCACAATGGTTGAACTAGCTTACATTCCCACCAGCAGTGTAGGAGGGTTCCCCTTTCTCTGCATCCTCGCCAGCATTTGTTGTTCTTAGTCTTTTGGATGCTGGCCATCCTTACTGGTGTGAGGTGAGATCTCATTGTGGCTTTAATTTGCATTTCCCTGATGATTAGTAATGTGGAGCATCTTTTCATGTGTCTGTTGGCCATCTGAATTTCTTCTTTGGAGAATTGTCTGTTCATATCCTCTGCCCATTTTTTAATCTGGTTATTTGCTTTTTTGATGTTGAGGCGTGTGAGTTCTTTATATATTTTGGATGTTACCCCCTTGTCGGTTATGTTGTTTACAAATATATTCTCCTATACTGTAGGATGCCTTTTTGTTCTGTTGACGGTGTCCTTTGCCGTACAGAATCTTTTTAGTTTGATGTAGTCCCATATGTTCGTTTTTGCTTTTGTTTCCCTTGCTTGAGGAGATGCGTTCAGGAAGAAATTGCTCATGTTTATATTCAGGAGATTTTTGCCTGTGTGCAATTGCTTTTATACTTAAAAAGAAAATGTAGAATACTAGAACCTTTAAAACAGCAGAGTTTAAATTCCATGACTTTTCTAAGTGTGAGCTATTCTGTGAGTATTGACGTCGCTGGCACTATAGGACCTGCAGTAGGGCGGTGGCCTATGGAAGTGCACCCGCTCACAGCTGAGGGTTTCTTCTGGCTCAGCTTTTCCCTTCAGGGTAAAACAGTTTATTTGCACAAGGAAAAAAGCTATCCCAAATCCTGTCACCATAAAAGAGGAGCTATTTTAATAAATCTTCAAATTATTTCCATAGGTATCTTTATATATTTTCATCGGTAGCAGATGAATATCTCAGTTTCACTGCAGTTATCATTTGTACTGGTATTATCAAGACAAATACTTAAATTGTAACTCAACCTTAATTTCTTGGTAAAGCATAATTGAATACTGTAGAGTTCGAGAGAAAGAAACAGCATTCATTCAGAATTTTCCTTAGAATGGGGTTAGAGATCTGTTTCCTAGAGCATTATGTTAGTTTATTTCAGGGGTGAATATAAAAACTTGAACTGTGTCCTGTAGCATTGATGGGTAAATCTATTTTAAAAAGTGTCTTGTGCCTTTAGAGCAGAGAGAAGTGTTCTAGGACTGGGTCACCACTGCTTATAAAGTTGGACACTAGACTGAAAAGGCTTGAGTCCTAGTGTGCTGATGTCTCACATTTCAAAGTTAATAGACGTTTTATATATATATATATATATAAGTTGGAATATAGTTGATACACAATACTGGTTTCAGATGTACAACATAGTGACTCAATAATTACATACACTACTAAATACCCATAGTAGACATTTTCAGAGGCCATTAAAAATCCAAATAAAATACATGCCTCTGGATTGGATCCTAGTTGAAAAGCAGAATACTTAATCCAACTCTTGGAACAATTGGAAAGGTTGAATAGGACTGAATTTAGATGTTACAAATTATTGTTCATTAGGTGTGATAATTTTGTGGTTTTAAAGGCGACTGTTCTTAAACTGTAAAGGTGCATGCTGAAATATTTAAAGGTGAAGAATCACAGTGTTTTCAGCTTACCTTCATATGGTTCACCAAACACACACACAGACAAAGCAGACATGGGAAAATGGTATGGTTGACTCTAGGTGGAGAATGTATATGTCAGCTTTTCTATATATTTGAAATTCTATAATGCTCAGTGTGGTAAGGGAGGGTGGAAAGAAAGCCGTTCAGAATGCTTAATAACAGTACTAGTTGGACAACTGTTTAGGCTAAGAAATCTCACAAGGAAAAATGTGCCAGTTTCTGATTTTTCTCTTTTTCAAACCAGCACAACAGATTTGTCCTGGACTGTAAAGACAAAGAACCTGATGTACTGTTTGTGGGGGACTCCATGGTGCAGTTGATGCAGCAGTATGAGGTAAAGGTGGGAGGGGTGCAGGGTGGTTCTTGCCACTAATGCAGATCCGCTCATCGTACACAGACTTTGATTCTGAGCTGGACCTGTAGACTTACTCATGACACTTAAGAGAAGCACCAGGTCAGAGTATAAGGGAAATCAGACCTACCTAGTGAGATTCTTTGTGCCAAACATGGTAAGGCAGAATCACAATATATTTGTTTATATTTGTCCTAGTCGCGATTTGTATTTCTGCTTGTATTTTACTATCTTATTGTATTTGCTCATTTATATTTCTCCTTGTTGTCTCAATTCTTACTGTGTTTTACCATTTCTTATTTTGTGTATTTTTGTAGTGAGCTGTTCCAATTTTTTTTTTCAAGGTTTGGCATTCTTCCAAGGGAAATAGAAGAGAGAAGATAGCTTTCTTTTTGGCTCCCACACTCTTAAATTTCTTCATCTTGTGTTTCTGCTTTACCATATTCCTTTAAATGGTTGAATAAGGGAAAGGAGAGTTTATTGAGTTGGCAAGTTAATTATAATTGGTACCTCTTGAGGGGCACAGGGTTCAGTTGTGGCTTAGTTCTTGAGCTGAGACCTAACACGGCATTAAGGACCAAGTTAGACATTGGCACATCCAAAGCCCTGTGAGTGCACCATCTCCAGTGTTAGGCTCAGACACTGGAGATGGGAATTGCTACTTCAGACACCCCACCACACCCTGCAGTTGAGGGCTTTTATCTCCTGCTAATTTTAGCTTAAATAAATCATTTTCTTCTTTTAGATATGGCGAGAGCTTTTTTCCCCACTTCATGCACTGAATTTTGGAATTGGAGGAGATACAACAAGACATGTTTTATGGAGACTAAAGAATGGAGAACTGGAAAATATTAAACCTAAGGTGAAATGAAACTTACTTTCAAAGAATATCATTAATCTTGAGTCTTTTTATTTCAGATAATTAAATTATCTGAAACTTCAAGTAAAAAAAATATGCTTCTATAAAGCATTATACAGATCGATAACCAAGGTCCCCAAGTTCTTCTGTAGAAAATTTGAAGTAGATGTGAACAAATGTTCCGTAAGCGTTTATCTAGGATCTTATCACATTATAAATGTCCTGAGTTGGCACATAGCATATAATTTTTTCAACCCCAAAGAAAAAAATCAAAGCTGAGCCCCTGTTAACAGTTGCTTTAGTTGAAAGTATTTTCGTTTTTGCCTTCCTAATAGATTCATCCATGTCCCTCTTTTCCATGACAGAGTGGAAAGCTACTTTGTGGGGTCACATAGTAAGGTGTATGTCCCTAGGTGACAGCCACCTTGTAAATTTTTTTTTTTTCCAGAAGAGAAGAACTTGTTAAAACTGCATCCAGCCTCCACCCCAGTGACACTTGCTTGCATGCACTGTCTGTCTGTACCAATGAAACTCCCTTGAGTACTTTGCTTTTCTTTTCTAGTTTTTGTTATTGTTTTAGTCAAGGAGTCTTTATGATGTGAGTTGCGGTTGTTTTACCCAGGTTTCTTAGATTTCACTTTAATATTTTTTTGACATGCAGAAGTTTTACATTTTATACAGTTGAATTATCTCTTTTGTAGTTTCTGGATATTAAATAAGAGATTAGCTTCCAACTCCACAATGATGAAAGAATTCACTCATTTCCTCCCAGTACAGTTTTCCACTTAAGCTTTATCTACTTGGAATTTATTCTAATAAGTATGAAGAATAAATCGCTATTGTAAAGTGGTTGCCCAGTTGAAGTTATCCAACACCATCTGAGACAGTCTTCTGTCCTTGTTTGATTTTTGAAATAAGATTTTCATCTAGATATTGGGCTTTCCTTTATTCCTGGTATTTATCTTTTTTCCCTTTTACATTCTTCCCTCAATTTTAGGTCATTGTTGTCTGGGTAGGAACAAACAACCATGAAAATACAGCAGAAGAAGTAGCAGGTGGGATCGAGGCCATCGTGCAGCTCATCAACACAAGGCAGCCACAGGCCAAGGTCATCGTGTTGGTATGTGGTCTCGGGGTGGGTGGAGACTGTGGCACATTAGGTCAGGTAGGGAGTCTCTTTAGAAATGTGATCGTTCATGAATGTAGAGAATCTTTAGGCGGAAGCAGTTTAGGGTACTCCCAGGAATCTCTTCTCTGATGTGTCCCATTGTCTTACCAATCTCCTCATTTCCCAGACCAGCTGTGAGGTCATCTTTTATCTGCTCATCCTTGTTTAGAAGTGGAAATCCTCTTTATTGCCTCAGGTAGCCTTTTTTTTTTTAACTGTCTTTTGATAATTTTTTAAATTGCATATGAAACTTGTCCTGAGTCTCTCTTTACTGGACTTGGGTTTGCATTAGCTTGGGTATGTTAGTCTGTTCCACTGTTAGTATGTTAAAGGTGGTATGTTTATTAAAATCTTTGAAATCTCTAAAACGTCAGAGGTTCCATCAGCAAGAAAATGGGCACTTTGTAGTCTTACCCTGACAGAAAGTGCTGACCCTCTGTAGAGCTAAAGCAGTCTCCTTGGGCTCAGAAATAAACAACCATCTATTTCGGTGTAAAAGTTTACCTGTAGATGCCCTTAGCCCATCTAAAAGTGTATGTTTTTGTAAAAGTTATTTTATGAGAAACACTATCCTAGGTTGTGAGGACAGAAATGAATAGGACATAGTCCTGCTCAAAGAGCCCAGAGATGGACGCAGCAGCATACAGGGAACTGCTGTACTTTATTCTAATGGGAGTACGTGTAGTGTGTACTGTATGCTAAGGGCACAACAAGGGGTATTTTAGACATAAAAGTTGACGCCTGAGTTTAGTTCTAAAGAATTCATTGGCCCCCAGACAGATTAGGAAAGGAAAGAAGAGGAGGCATTACAGAGAAAAAAGAAAAAGAAAATCATCAAAGGCTTATACATGATGTTTGTGTTGGGAGAGTGAAGGAGGGTGGTTGAAGAATGTTAGGGTTGTTGGTAAACAGAGTTTGGGAATGGTGATGGTTAGGAGAAAAGGCCCAAGCCAGGTCATGTAGAAATCTGTTTGCCATGTTAGGAGTTTGGATTTTATCTTAGAGGTGCTGGGGAGTCAGGTCTTACCTTTTTTCTAGTCATGGTGTTTTGTTTAATTTACCTGTTCATGTGCTTGTTCATATCCGGCCTTATTCCAGAAAGGGCTGCACCACGGTTAGGAGGCACCTGCGAAGTCCAGTGGCTGGTAGAGCATAGGTGCTTAGAACATCTGTCAAAATATCGCTGACTAAATCCACCATAAATTCTTTGTTTCAACAAGACTCTTTAATTTAATGTTCCATAGTGTTATCTACAATACTAAAACATTGGCAGTAACCTAAATAGTCAAGCCCATGGGAGAATGATTGCACTAGTCATCGAGTATGATAGCACCCATCACATGACAGTCATGAGGACTGTGTGAAAAAATTTATGATGTATGTAAGTGAAAATTCTGAATACTAAAGAGTATGTATATTATATTTAGACTACTTAAAAATGTATATATTGAAGGACAAAACAGCAGCAGACTCACAGAACCCAAGAACGGACTAATAGTTACCAAAGGGAAAGGGACTGGGGAAGAAGGGTGGGAAGGGAGGGATAAGAGGGTAAAAGGGGCATTACGATTAGCAGACGTAAGGTAGCGGGGGCACGGGGAGGGCTGTACAACTCAAGAGAAGACAAGTAGTGATTCTCATCTCACTACGCTGATTGACAGTGACTGTAATAGGGTTGGGGGGGGCCTGATGAAGGGGGTAGTTTAATCACCATAATATTGCACATGTAATTGTAGGTTAAAGATACCAAAATAAATTGTAAAAATAAATAAATAAATAAAATAATAATAAATAAAATCAATGTTTAGACCGAAAAAAAAAATAAAGAGTATGTATATTATATTTAGACTACTTAAAAATGTATATATATTGAAGGACAAAACAGCAGCAGACTCACAGAACCCAAGAATGGACTAATAGTTACCAAAGGGAAAGGTACTGGGGAAGATGGGTGGGAAGGGAGGGATAAGGGGAAGAAGGGGCCTTACGATTGGCAGACATAGGGTGAGGGGGCACGGGGGGGACTGTACAGCTCAGAAAAGACAAGTAGTGACTCTATAGCATCTCACTACACTGATGGACAGTGACTGTAATGGGGTTGGTGGGGGGGACCTGATGAAGGGGGTAGTTTAATAACCATAATATTGCACATGTAATTGTAGATTAATGATACTAAAATAAATTATTTTTTTAAATGTATATATATGCAATTGGAAAAGGAAAACAAAATAGTTACATGGTGAAGAGATTAGGGGCATAATGCTTTCCTTTTTTATTTAACCTGATATTAGCAATTATCAATTATTAGGGGAAAAATCACATGCATACCCTTGATACTCATTTATTGGAAAATGCTGTGCAAATACATAAGCTGCTTTTGTCATCCCTGCCTGAAAATCCCAGTAGGAATGGGGCCCTGTTCTGGAGACTTACTCATTTTTCATGGCTTTGATGGTTGTGGTATTTGTATGTATTTTACTGTCCAAAATCTCAACCAGACTCTGATGTGTCAACAGTGAGGGCTGTTCTTTTTTGTTAACTGCTAGGTGCAGAACCTTATACTTTCAACAGTCATAAACTGGGGTTTAGGATTGATCTCATCTGTGAAATTTTTAGGCGCTCGGCAAGGATATAATTATTTTCTGGAATGATAACAGTCACAAAAAATGGGTAATCAAGGCCCCAGCATTTTGTGAAAAAAATTGAAACAGACACAAACAAGTACTTTGGGCATAATTTTTCTTTTTTCTGTAGAATACCTACAGAATATCAATATTTGTGAAATAAGACCTCTTAACATACCCTGTAGGAGAACATCTTTTACCTAAATAGCAAAACCTTGCTGCTGTGTGCTATCATTAACCAACTAAAAGGTTGGGGATGTCTGACAGTTTTGTAATAGGATCGATATGGGTAAAGGTCACTTCTACTTTGAAAGGATAAAACCTTGCTCTTGCCATATAAGAACAGGCTTTTATTTACTGTAGTAGAAGGACACACATCTGATTTATCTGGAAAGTATGTCAGATCAGTAACATACAAGTTAAAAACAAATTTAA
Organism: Phataginus tricuspis; assembly: GCA_029783875.1. NCBI lineage: Eukaryota > Metazoa > Chordata > Mammalia > Pholidota > Manidae > Phataginus > Phataginus tricuspis. Next base: position 14,403,738 of record JAQQAC010007117.1, on the reverse strand, counting down.
GACACATTCTTATTTTATCCTACTAGATATTATGTGGCTCTGACTCACCAGGACATCATTTGTTCCAACTCTGTTTTCTCATATTAGTAGTGTAGTTTCCATATGGCATCAATAAATTTATGTGTATTTAAGCTAGAGTATTCTGATGAGTATATGGAGAATGAATTGAAGGGAAGACAGTCGCGAGGCAGGAAGATCAGTCAGAAGATTTTATATTAGTTGAGGTGAATGGTGATAAGTTCCCTAGAAGAAAGAATGGATTAGAAAATGATTTAGGATGCAGAAGCTTAATAATGATAAATAGGTAAGTATGTGGTGTGAGAGATGCAGGGATGTTGGAATGACCAGTTGATGTAGAGAATGCAGAAGGAGCATAGTTTGGGGGGAAGGTGATGAATTGCGTTTGGATGTGTTAAGTTGGGAGCGCCTCTCCAATATCCAAGTTTGGTTGTCTAGCTGGACGTTCAGTGTACAGTTCTGAGGCTCTAGAAGGAAAGCTGGGTTAGTGGGCGAAGGACAAGACCCTGAAGAATACCAACAATTAAGGGACAGGAAGAGGAAGAGGAACTCAGGAAGAAACTGAGGAGGAGTGGTCAGAGAGGTTGCATTAAAACCAGTCTAAGCCAGTGTTTCAGAAACAAAGGTGTAGAAAGTACCAAACGCAGCAGGTGTTCCTCCAACATCTGAAGTCACCCCTGAGTAAGTAGAGGACAACAAGTGACTCCTCTGTTTCTCTCCTCTGTCCCAGGGTTTGTTGCCTCGAGGTGAGAAGCCCAACCCTTTGAGGCAAAAGAATGCCAGGGTGAACCAACTCCTCAAGGCCTCCCTGCCGAAGCTCGCCAACGTCCAACTTCTGGACACAGACGGGGGCTTCGTGCACTCAGATGGTGCCATCTCCTGCCACGACATGTTTGATTTTCTGCATCTCACAGGAGGGGGCTACGCAAAGATCTGCAAACCCCTCCATGAACTGATCATGCAGTTGTTGGAGGAAACACCCGAGGAGAAACAAACCACCATTGCCTGACGGGCTCCCATCAGTGTTAATAGCATCCCAGCTTCCTCAGATCAGTTACGTCACTGGCACTACAGAATCCTTCTCTTTCTTAAGGCACTTTGCGTGGTAGAATGTTCCTGGATGTGCATATCTAGTGTTTGAAGGGGAGGAGGGATTTAAATTGGTCGTGTACATAGAAGGTTGGTTTGACACGGGAGAAAAATTAGCCAAGGAAGATGTTGTTTAATTCATTTGAACAAGAAGGGGACTTTTTAGTTTTGTGTGTGACACATTCGTTGAATTACCACTGTTTTTCCCAGGACAGCATCAAGCCTACATACTGAACAAAATGAAGATTCTTTTCCTGACTTTTCTTTCCATGGATTATGTCATATATTAGAATGATCAGAGTCACACCAATTTGGATTTAATGCAGATGGTTTTTCTAGTTAAGATTCATAACAGCCTTTGGGTTTTGTTTTGCTTTTTTCATATGTATTCTCAGTGTTTTCTTCAGATTGAACGTACGTGTCATTCAGATACGGGAGTGGCTATCATTACAAGTGAATTTGGTCCACTCTCTTAATCTTTCCCATGCTAAGCAGTAAAAAATGGGTTTTGCTCCATTGGGGGAACTCTGTGGAGAGTATTATTTTTATGCTGCTGAATGTCATGTCTGTAATAGACCCATGCATGCAGCCTTTCCTTCCTATTACCCCCATTACCACCACTACCCCCACCTTTTTTTTTTTTTAAGTCCTTGCTGACATTGAGATCTTTCAACACATTTCTGACCTAGGAGCTCTGTTGCTGGAAGTGTGAGTCCCCGGCCAGGCACTCGTGTCAGTGCTGATGTGTAGCTCATGCTCGTGTGATGTTCTGTGCTGTGGAGTCTGGGTGGTGCTCGCCATGTTCAGAGTTCTGGTTGGTTTTGTTTGTTTTTCCCTAAAAACCTGTTGCAGGTCCTCTTTTTTTGGGGGGTGGGGAATCAGAACTATACCCATTCCATAGCCTGACATTATTTCAAGTTTTATAGTGTCTTAAGGTATGTATTTTTTTTTTATTGGCTTAGTTTCTAAATTATATCAGGCCAGAAAAATTTGGCCTCTTGGGAAACAAGTGAAGCTGCTCCTCAGAATAGACATTCTATGTTGACCCCACCATTTTAGTAGAAAAGTACTAGGTTTGCTCAACGTTCAGGATTTCTCCTTAATGTATCTTCATCTGAGACTTTCTTTCAAAAAAGCTCTGTATAAGAACTGCCATTTAAAAAATAAGAGGACATTAGGTGGTTTATTGTTCAGTGTCCCTATGGAATACATACAGACTGGATCAACAAATTTTAAACTGGACCAGGTGGGTATTGAAGTGACCTATCAAAATGTGCTCTGCAGTGACTGCTTAGCCTGCAAGCCCAGTGACTAAGGCATATGTTCCATGTCCTGCTTGCAAGGCGAATGGCAGCACTTTTGTGTGTAGGAGGGGCTCGTGCTAAGAGCCACTTCTGGTTGAAAGGGCTAGAACTTGGGCTGAGTTTGTTTTTTTCCCTTGTGAAGCCTCTTTCTAGGACTTTTTTTGGTTTTGTCTTTTTTAAAAAAAATACATACTTTTCTGAATGTATCATGTCTTTATTAACAACATTTGAAAATATACATGGTGTTTACTAAACTTGTTTACTATATTAAAATTTGCTTTTTGTTTTTAGTAGCCCAGGTTCTTGAGTTTGTCAAGACAGATGTTTTTTTTAGCTGAGGTGTAGTTCTAGGGATGAAAAATAATTAAACCAGAATTTTGTGTGTGAAAAGACAGTTGCTTAGCGGGGTCTTTTCCTGTTTGTCAAAGGGTGGGAGTATGGTCCAAACCAACCCCTTAGTTAACCCCGCAGCATGTGCTCTTAGCTTCCCTCTTCACTGAATATGGAATACCCCTTTGTGAGCTGGCCTTCAGTTCCTTTGCTTATGTGTATAAGCCTTGGATGTTACTACATTTTATATCTAAGAGCTATTTGAGCAATAGTATTTGAACCACTGGCCTTTTAAATAAAAGTCTGCCCCGTTGCTGGTGTGCAGATACTGAATCTACTTTCATTTCTTGCCAGCTTTCTTTGTACTGCTCTAGGCAGAAAGTGTTCATCCATTTTTCTTTGATATCCCAGTTGCTGCAGTGACAGAACTTAGTGCTTCATCATTCTGTTTCTCTCTTTACACTATATATATATAATGCACTGTCCAAGTGAAGTGTCCTAGTTGTCATTGTGGTTAAGGGGCCAGCTTTCCAGGCAGCTAGCAGAGGTATTATTCTGTTCCTTTCCCAGCAAGTTTTAATTTTTTTGCCCACCCATTCCCACTACACTAGATGGCAGCCGGTGGTAGCACTATTAACAATTTCTGTGGGCACATCCTGAACGTGGCAGGTTGAGGATGGATACCGGTGATCGAGGAAATGCTGTTTTGCTGCCCACATATTCTAGATAGGCTGTGGTCTAGTGGTCCGGCTGCCACCTTGAGTCTGTTTGGACTGTTGAGGGCATCTGTCTAAACCTGAGTCTTTGGCAAAAACCTTCACCCAACAAAACTAATCTTGAGTAGCTCACACCCTGCTCTTGAGAATTCTGTCTCTTGTTAAAAAAAAAAAAAAATTCCAACCTTCTCTTTTTTATTTTTTTAACCTAGGTACTGTTTGCAGTTGTTACGCTAAAGCCTGAAATACTGTCTGTGCTGTGGTGTATGAGCATTGCCAATTTCATATTTATTGCAGTGAAGAAGAAACTAAAACTGTATGAAGATGAGGAGCATGTCCCCGCTCCTAAATCTGCGTGGGTGCATGTGGGAGAAGCAGGCTGGGGTCTCTTGAAATGAGGCTTCCTGGAGTGGGGTCTCCCAGGCTTCCCCCTGGTGTTCCTGCTTGGGGGTCGCTGCTGCTAGCTGACCGGACCTCCCCAGTGGACGTTGGTGATTTCTGCTTTGGCAAAGTTCCATTGACTAGTAGAACTCATTCTGTTTTAGTGCATATTTCAATATAAATGTAAACATTTCACTCAAACTTGCTTATGTCTTTCTGTCTCCTTTATCATAGTTTGGATTCCAGTGGAGAAAAAAAGGGATGCTTTTTTTCCCTACCTTATCACAAGCAAATTGGATACTCAGATCTTCCCTGCTGCTGTTCTGTGGGACTTAGTGTACCAAGCTTTCATCACACACCTCAGAGCTGTAGGGTAGTAGGGTAGGATGAACAGATACAAGGACTCCTAAGTAGATAAATGGGAAGATTGTCAAAGGAAATGTTTCAGATTGACACCATTAAACTGATCTTTGATCCTGTTAACTAATTTCAATCTTATTCACATCCAATGTCCCAGTTTCAACTGTTCCTCTGTCCTCACACTAATAATCACCAACTTTCCTGTTTTACCCTTTTATCTCTTTCCACTATTGTCCCCAGCTTGAACTTGAGTGCTTCAAATTAATTTGGACTATTTCTCTGAGTTCCTGTGCCATCTAGGGAGAAAAGCCTCAGGGTAATAATGCACATCTATTAACCACCTAAGCACTTTAGGTTAGCTGAGAGGCCCAGGGAGGGGGATCGTATTGTGTCCAAGAGGAGTCATGTAATTTAAGTGGGTGGGCTGGGATTTGAGCCCACCCATGCCTATCCATGCCACTCATTCATCCTAAGGTATCTTTAGCTCTGAATTCATGACAGAAACACATCCCTAGTTTCCTTTCAGTTGAAGGTCCTGGGAATGAAGTGACAATCTTCTAACACCTGGACTAAATCAACAGCGTCCTTCAGTCTTCTGCAGCCAATATACTCCTTTTCAGTTCCATCCTGTGTGTGGCCGGCTGTAGGATCACTAGGACTGAAAATATATTACCTGGCCATCTTGCTACCCACTTTAACACCAGCAGCAGAATTAAATTGTGTTTATGGAGCAAGAATTTTTGGTGGTACACACGAAGGGATTCAAGACTGCCTAACTACTCTATAACATGTCAAGTCAGATTGATAGGAAGGCACTACTTGGGTAATAAAATTTACAACTAAATGGAAACAAGTCTAAGTACAGTCAAAGTAGATGGCAGAAAGATAACTTTATAATAGGAGTTACCAGCTTCCATATGCTGTAGGGGGATAAGGACCACAGTTGCAGACGAAAACAGAATGAGAGTCCCTATCAGACAAAAAGGCACAGCTCCTGACCCTGGAGCCAACCTTATACATGAGGTTTGCAGAGCAGTTAGTCTGGTTGCATGCTGTGACCCGCCTCGTCTGAACTGGCGGATGGGGTCAGTCCTAGTGTGACAGTGTGACCATGGAGTCCAGGACGGGAGCCTTGGGCATCACCACCACTCTCACTCATGCTTGCCTCCCAGCCTAAAACAGCCTGCCTTAAAGACAACCTCTTTAAAACTAGGAAACTAGAGCAAGGGTTAGTTCCTTAACTCACCCATCAAGATCTAACCTGATGACTAACCACCACACACACCAGCAATGGTTCTATCCAACGAATATGCCAGTATTCAGTTCTTAGCAGCCAAGAGTTGCTGTGGTTTTTATAACACTACCCCTCTACAGTGATGCTGTTGGATAAGAACGGTTCACTCCTGGAAGGGTAAAAGTTGAAGATACTAAACTAAGGTATTTTTGTTTTTTTAGTTGCCTTCCATATTTAAACACTGGTTTTCTCCCCACCTGCGCCCCTAAAGGCCTTACCTTTGTCAGCTGCTTGCAGGTCCCCTTAGATGACAGCAGCTGGGAAAGCAGCCTAGGTCCAGGGGCTTTGTTGACTGTCCAAACTACCCCATGTGAACCTCTTCAGGACAAGTGGAAGAGATAGTAGTGCAGTAGGAGGCAAAGCTCCCCTTCCAGCATCTATTTGGGGAAAAACTGGACAAAACCAGCAGGAAAATGCATCTAACTTCTCTCCAGCCATGGCAGAGGTGAAATCTTAACCCAGCAACATAGTTTGACACAGCCATGAAGCACAGATCTTACCTGTCTTGGTAAACATTGTCTTTGACATTGGCCTGATTTTAAACTATGCATTTTGCTTATTTGCTGACTCATTTTAGCTTAATTCATCATGTTAAAAAAAAAATACACATACACACACACACACTAAGAAATAAACTTTACACCCCGATCAGGCTCTGACCTCTATAAACAATTATGACACATCAGTATAGTGCAGCATGTTCATTGATAACCACTGATAGTCCAAGCTATTAGGTTTAACACCCAGTGCTCACATGTCCGGGCCCTCTGCATATTTGCTCACCCCTTTGATTTTCCATGCCAGTAGCACTGAACTTTTTTTTTTATTAAGGTGTCATTGATATACAATCTTATGAAGGTTTCACATGAGCAACATTGTGGTTATTACATTGAGCCATATTATCAAGTCCCCCCACGCATACACCATTATAGTCACTCTCCATCGGTGTAGTAAGATGCTATAGAGTTGCGACTTGTCTTCTCTGTGCTATACTGTCTTCCCCATGACTCCCTTATGTTATGTGTGCTGATCATAATGCCCCTCAATCCCCTTTTCCCTCCCCACCTGCCCTCCTACCCCCTTCCCTTTGGTAATGACTAGTCCTGTGGGAGTCTGAGTCTGCAGTAGCACTGAACTTTTAAGTCTACACTTCTGCCCCAACTTGAGACCCCTTGTCTGGAATATGCCCCTGCCCCTTTGCTAGGCCAGCTCCTACTCATCTTTTAAGAACCCCTCAGGGAATACCTTCTGGGGCGATTTCTGATTTCTTCCCATTTCCAGCTCTGATCTGTACTAGGCCTCTCTTCTCTGAGTTCCTATAATACTGTGTGAATCTTTCATCATTGCACTCAGTACTCTGTAGTAATGCTTGCCTATTTGTCTGTGTTGTTAGATTATGAGTTCCTGAAGAACAGAGAATGTGTTTAAAGTATCTTTGTGTTTCCAGTCCCTAGTTTACTGACTAGTACAGACTAGTCAGAATTGAAACTGGAGTACATACAAATCTTTTGGCTTCAGTTTCTGATCTTTCAGTGGTATCATGCTACTGCTTGTGGCATTATTCCTGTTAGTGATAAATACAAAACTTCAGTTAACAAAAACAAAAATTCAGTACATACCTATTAAAAATTATTGAGGCATTTTCTGGAATTGTTTGATTAGAACCAGATGGAATTAATAAAGATTGTTTTTATAGGAAAAGTGAAGCTAGAGGAAAAAGCTAGATTGGTTCAGAGGCACAAAGGTATTGGGAAGGAGAAAACCACCTTTTCGAAGGCTCCAGGGACTCATGAAGTAACAAAAGAAGCTCTGGGATGTGGCCTGGATCTGAGCCAGAGTATAAAGAGGGGGAACCCTTTTTATTATTGAGAACAATGTGGAATAAGAACTGGGTAGCCGCATCTGATTTTTAGGTACAGCCAGAGAGGAGTAAAAGATTCTTCAGTTGCATCTGATTTCTTAGCTGGAGACCCAAGCTTTCTTGAAATAGGAGGATGGATGGCTAGCTCCTTTTTATCGGTGATCTTTGGAGACACAGATTTGAGTTGATCAATTATTTATCTACTTGTTTACAGCAACCTGATGACCAGCCTCATTTCCTGGAAAGCTCTGATGTTGATTCCATCACATGGCCACAGGGAACTAGATGCAGGGCCTGAAGGTATTGTGCAAGTTCCCTGTCTGGTGAAAGCCCAGGAAATGGAAAGTGGCTGGCCTGTCTCTGGCTGCAAGTCCTGCCTGTAGGATCCCTGACTTCCCTCCAACTCTTTAGACAATAGTTCATACTGTTGAATGCAGCCACGCCCAGCTTCACTGTGTGGCATTTCAGAAGACAATAGAGATGAGACACAGCTCAGAATGTTTGATTTGCGAAACCTGCACAATGCAGAGCTTTAACCAGAATTTTCTGACATCAAAGTCCTTGCTGTTCCCATAATTCCATGAAGCCATGTGACAGGTTTGAGACCTTATCCCCAGAATGACACAGAAAATCCTATTCTGGTTCTCAATCTGAGGTGCATGCAGTTTTCATATCCTTGAAGGAGAGATAAGCGGACACAAGGGCAGCCCTGGGAAAGAGCAGAACTTGCCCAGTGGAAAGCAGTGCTGTCCAGTACTCTGGCTGCTGGCTTGCCTATGTCCAGGGCAATTCTGTTTGGTCTCCAAGTAGATACACTGAGCCCTTTTTAATGGTTGTGGTGAAATCAAGGAACTTTTGAGTCCATTTCCTTCTGAGGGGTTGGTTCTGCAACCCTTTTTTCTGGGTTAAAGTTGAACATTATTTAATTCTAAAGTCTGATTTGTTTCTGCCACCCACCCACACACATGGCCACTCTCTAACCCCCAGGTTCCTCAGGTACTTGACTGGCTTTAGCTAGTCCGTTTACTGTGATTCTTAACGGTACCCTGCTCTCGGTGCAGTCTTGAGGTCTTTTAATGATACCAGTGAGCCAGCTGAAGTTTCCTTCCTGTCTTGCTCCAAATCTCAAAAATCCTGTGATTTAAAACGGAGCTGGACATGTGGAAAGCTGGGAACCTTGTCAGCTACTTAGTGAATCGTCCTATTTCCTGGGTCCTTTCTTCACTCAGGTGCAGAAGGATGGCCCACAGAGAAAGAGAAGGGAGTCATCCAAGCCTTGGGGTGCCACCCTGCCCTTCATCACCAGGGTTGGGGCTGGGATTTTTATGTAACACGGCAGAGAAAGCAGTAGCCAGACCTGCGCAGAAGGCCGAAGGGGCAGCCGGGAGGCCTTGACGTCTCTCTGCACTCACGAGTCTGGCGTTGAGACCCGGCACTGCCCTTCTTTATGCTGACTGCTACAGCCAACAGAAGCCATCTCCTCTCAGGCCTGCCAGACCTCAGCAAGGGCCTCTTCATCACGGGGTTGTGCTGGTCCCTCCCCGGGGGTTGGGCAGAAGGGCTGAGGAAAGTTCTGCAGACTTGAGAACAGCAAAACAATCTGGGGATGCTGCCCTGCCACCCTGTCTGAACACACAGCTGAGAATTCAAAGGTGAAACCCTTGAGACCTTGGAAAAGGTAAGGATCCCTTCTGGATTTATTTGACAGATTTCTCCCCAGATATTGACAGGAGAAAGGGAGCAAACAGAAATATTGATAGTCCATAGTTGTTTGGCCTCAGAGCAGAGGTTCTCAAAATTTATCATGTAGCAAGCTTCTGGAGTGCTTGTTACAATGAAGATTCCTGGGCTCCACTTTCAGAGACTGTGATTCAGTAACTGTAGGACTGCCTGGATATCCATTTTAAACAGGCCTAGGGTCACATTTTGCTCCAAAGCCTAAGCAACAGAGTTGGAATGTTCCTTCCCACCCCACTCATCAGCCTGGGCATATTCGGTACAGCCACAACTCCAGTCAACCTAGAGCAGAGACTATTATCCTCAACCCGTGGTTCTCACAGCACACAGCAAAGGGCCTGGCACGTGGTAGACCAGTTAAATTACTAACTGGGGAGCTCATGCTCAGGTGGGAGTATTTCCTAGAGTTGCAGATTTACTGGCAAGATGAGAAAGTGAAGTCTAGTTAGAATATGAAAACCCTACATTGACTCTCCAGACTGGCTGCTCACTGCATGGAGGGCTCATTATGGAGATACCTCTTGCTCTCCTGAGAAGCCTCCAGTTCAGGTTTGCCTAGATGTGCTGGAAGAAGTACTGGACTCAGGAGATGAGTCTAGCGAGCTACTCATGAGCTTTGTGGGCTTCACTCTACCTGTAAAGGGAGGGGTTGGCCCAGGATTCCGCTAAGGTTCTCTTTGGTTTGACTTTCCAGGGTTCTCCAGCCCCTGTATGAATGCCTGGGCCGGGGCTGTAATGCTTGGGTGGGAGGCATAACCTAATGCTCCTTATCATTTGCTCACTATAGTTATGTGTACCTGGCACATAGTAGGTGCCCATTAAATATTTACTACAGGAATGAATATTTATTTCATTTCCTTTTAATTGGTTATAAGACTATTTTACCTACAATCCTCATTGGAAAAATGCCCAGGTAGTAAGGCAGGGGCAGGGGCTGCAGCTGCCGTACTCTTGTGACAAGATCTGACAAACCACTGGCCTAGGTGGCTTCATCAGGGTATCTGACAACTGCAGAGTGTCCATGTTACATTTTTTTTTCCTTTAAACATATCGAATTTATCTTACAAAAGGAATTCACATACATTGTACACAGTTTATACATTTCTGAAAGGTATAAAAAAAATTAAAACCACCCACAATCCAGCAATTTTTCTCTTCTTTTTGGTACTTTTCTATACTTTTGGAATTAGAGGAAAATATGATACCTGTTATTTAAAAGTCACTTAACTCATATATAATCATGGCTAAATCTGTATGCATCTTTTCAACACTTTCTGTGCGTGTCTTAGGCATTTGTAACCATACTGTTTACATGGTGTCGTATTGTGAATTCTATGCTTACATTGTCCCTTCAGGTCTTAAGCATAATTTTCAATAGCTTCATGATCCCGGGCACTTAACCGCACCCCCTCATTATGGACGTTTAAACTGTTTTCCTTATGCTTTATATCATAAATATCACATTTTTATCTGTATTTCTTTATTTCCATAGGATAACGTCCCAGAAGTGGAATCACTGGGTCGAAGAGTATAACGCTCTTTAAGCTTCTTGAAACAAAGGGCCGAGATATTTTGTAGAGAAGTTTTGTCCAGTTTACCCTGAGAGTCACTGTCTTTCAGTGAGTTTGCAGCTGCCTCCGCAGAGAGCAGAAACAGCCCCAGGCTTGAAGGTTTCCCCAGCTGTGTGGCAGCCGCAGTGAGGGTGAGTATGCTGGGATTCCGGCTGCAGTTCTGCCTTAGCTACCTCCTCCCCCGGCTCGGCGACCATCCTGTTTCCAATTCTTTGAGTTCTTCGTTTCTTAAAATCCCAGGAGAAAAAAATGTCCCAAGGGTGGAGGCTGTTAGTGGTAAAGGCTGTGGACATGGGAGTGGGGGCATCCATACGTTTGCGCAAAGAGAAGAATTCGTCAACAAGAATCCAACATTTGGAGATCCTTCGCGGCAACATCCGTCTATTCCTTAAGTGAGCTTCCCGAGCAGGATAAAGAAACCGGAGGCGGTAGCGGGATAGGGTTGGAGTACGCTCCAGCTGGAGGGCTACGGCCCCTTTAAGGCCCAATTCAGGACCTGGCCCTTTAAAACCTGTCAGTTTCCCCTGACGTCAGCGGCGGGTCCGCAGCACTGCTGTTTACCGCCTCGCGGCGCAGAGTACTTTCCGGAGTTCGGAGCCTCGGAGACCCTGGGACCGCCCGCCCTTAAAGGGCCCGCGGCCCTTGCAAACTCGCCGCGCCGCGCGGCGTCGGGTCCCTACCCCTTAGCAACCCCGTCGCCGTCAGCCTCTCCACGCGTCGCGGCCGCCCCGCCGCCGGCTTGCCTTCCCTCCTCCTCTTTCCCGGCATCTGCAGGCTCCCAGCAACCAGTCGTTCCCTCGCCCTCAGGGCCCAGACCCGCGGCCGCAGGGTCTCCGCACTGGCGGTGCTCGGCCCCCGGGAGCGGCAGCCGCTGGCCGCGGCCGGGACCCCACGCCCTGTCCTCCTCCTCCCCGCCGCCCTTCCTCTCCGGGGCCCGGCGAGCGTCCCTGCGGCTCCTGGGAGGGGACGTCTCCTAATCTCAGGCCGGGGTTAAAGTTCTGGTCGTGGTGAGATGCTGGAAGCTGCGGCCGGAGCCGCAACCCGTCCGGTAGGTGTCCTGTCGCCTGTCGCCGCCGCCGCCACCTACGCTCCCGCCGCTGCCGCCGCCCTGCCGGGGCCATGTTCGCTCTGGGCTTGCCCTTCTTGGCGCTCCTGGTGGCCTCGGTCGAGAGCCATCTCGGGGTCCTGGGGCCCAAGAACGTCTCCCAGAAAGACGCCGAGTTCGAGCACACCTACGTGGATGAGGTCAACAGCGAGCTGGTCAACATCTACACCTTCAACCACACTGTGACACGAAACCGGGTGAGGGCTGGGGCTGGGGCTGGGGCTGAGTGCGTGAGCCTAGAGAGCTAGGTGGTCCTGTCAATCCCTTGCCCATCAGGAGGCCCCACGAACGAGCCTCCCTACTGGGCTCCCGTTTCCCAGAACTGCACTGGACCCTCTTGACCAGCTTTCCTTCCTTTGCCACCAGTGTTTTTCTGAAGCTCCCGCTGGACACTTTCTGAAGGTGTCCCATTGCCATTCAGCTCTTTGAACCCCCTCTTGTCCACCAGCTACAGTCTGGGCAGGACTGGCCAGCTCCCTAGCCAGCACCCACGATCTGCTCTGTGGGATCTGAGTGCCAGAGGAAGCGGCCTTGCTGCTGGCCTGGCCCAGAAAACCCCAGGGGGCTGATAGGCCCAACTGAAAGGGGACAAGTGGGGACTTGAGGCTGCTGTAACTGCTGGGATCTTCCCAGGATTTTTTTAGCTTTATGTCTCTTTCTAAGCCCTCTTCCTCCTGCCGTAGCCTGATGACTCTGTGAGTTAAGGTGGCAGATATAGGGTCAACTCCCAAGTTGGGTGGGAGGCGAGAGTTTACCTACTGTGGAGAATTTGCCTCACACCCTGACTTCTCCTTCGTTTCTTCCCTCACAGTGAGTTGAACATGAGCTCCAGATATGAGGTCTGGGAGGTTTAGACGTCAGTCAAAACCAAAATTTGGAGAATTCTTGTAGCCTGGCTGAATGGTCTCTTGCCCAGCTCACCCCATAACTGGATTTACTGAGAAGCAGTGGAGTTGTCAGTGGGAATCTGATTTTCTTTGTGCTGGGGAGGGGCTTGGTTTCTGTGGCAGGCCTGGATGGGCCTTCAGGGCCTGGTTCTTTGAAATTTGATCTCCTGTTTGGAGTCCTTTCTTTTTTTTTCCCTATATCTGGAGTCATCCTGAGAGCTGTGGCCTCTGCCTCTTTGGGCAATGCGGCCCCAGGGCTTGGGTTTCTGCAGCCCAATAACAAGTATGCTCAGGAATATTTTTAGTTTTATTTCTTTCTCTCTAAGCTGCCACTGTCGTGTCTTTGCTGGATAGTGTCCACGGGTGGAGGGTCTCCATTCGGTAGAGGGGAAATTGAGGCTCAGAGATGTGCAGCAACCTCTCCACAGCTTTGTCCCTTGGTCAGAGCTAAGGAGAGAGCTTGGCTTTTCACAATCCCTGTTTCCCCACCTCCCCACTCACCCCAGAGTAGCTGTTGGTAGGCGCACCCTGGCTCACAAGGGAGAAGGTTGAGGAGCACTTCCCGCTCTCCTGTGTGCACGTGTGCGTATGTGTGTGCTTGTGAGTGTGTGCAGGCATGAGCGTGGTCAGGGGTGGGGGGTTCCGGAGATGTCCAGGTCTCCTTTGTCCTGCCAGGAAGTGAGGCCCTGCAGGTGCTTGGGTCCTGTTGCCCCACCCATACCTGCCATCCAGGGACAACTCTTCCATGAGCCTCTCTTCTAACTCAGCACAAGCCCCTCCTGGAGACTGAGTGCTTCCCTGGCAGAAGAAGGGGCACACCTAGCTTTCCAGCCTGACCAGGATTGGCGTGAAGTTGTCGTGAGGGAGGGCAGGACTCACAGTCTGGAGCCATGTGTCCGGGGACAGAGATAGTCACAGGCTTGACTGAGGGCATTTCCATGTCATCCTACAGACAGAAGGAGTGCGTGTGTCTGTAAATGTCCTGAACAAGCAGAAGGGGGCTCCTTTGCTGTTCGTGGTCCGCCAGAAGGAGGCTGTGGTATCCTTCCAGGTGCCCCTAATCCTGCGAGGGCTGTGAGTAGGACCTGGGAATCGGGGAGGGGGGTAGGCCTCGGTCACGCCTTGCCCAGAGCCTCACCCAGGGCCATCCCAAGGGCCTCAGACCACCCAGGAGGCCCTGTTTTTCTCCTCCCTGAACCGGGTCGCTGGTCAGTGGTGTGAAGGCTGAGCTAGCCAGCCCGGAGCTTGTTAGCCTTGTGGAGGCAGGAGCAGGGAAGCGGTAGAATGAGAGTAGAGGAAATGAGGCCTTGCTGCCCTGGAGTAGCACGTTGGCTGGGACAGGAGTCAGGTCCTGACTCTGCTTCTGACCATAGGTTTCAGCGCAAATACCTCTACCAAAAGGTGGAACGGACGCTCTGTCAGCCCCCAACCAAGAATGAGTCTGAGGTCCAGTTCTTCTACGTGGATGTGTCCACCCTATCACTGATCAACACCACATACCAGCTCCAGGTCAGCCGAATGGATGACTTTGTGCTCAGGTCTGTAGGGCAGAGCCAGGGGACTGTGGGACTAGCCTCCTTGCCAGGCTCTGAGGGTGACTCCAGGGGTCTTCTCTGTGCCACAGGACCGGGGAACAGTTCAGCTTCAATACCACAGCAGCTCAGCCCCAGGTAAGATTGCCTTGTCTCTCAAGAAGACTGCCCGTCAAGAAGAGAAATGGGAAGCCTGGACATGGCGTGGGAGTGGTCAGCAGTCTTTGCTGGGAGTTTCAGGTTGGCTGTGCTCTCCTTAGAGGACTCTCTGGAAGCAGGAGCTCTGGCCCCAGGGTGGTAAGGGACAGACAGCATGGAAATGCAGGGACATGAACTCTGGCCGCTACCTCTGCTGCTTGCCTGAGTGATTGAGTGACACTCAGAGACTGTCCCAAGTGCCCAGCTGAGGCCGAGGAGAGCAGAACACAGAAAGTGGGGCTGCTTAGGCCAAGGCCTTTCTCCCCAGAGAGCCTCCGCCACTCAACCCTCAGAGGATTCACACTGTTCCCTTCTAGAGGGGCAGAGAGAACCTCCTCATGAGATAGGGCTCTCCCCACACCCCTATGCCCTCAGTACTTCAAGTATGAGTTCCCAGAGGGAGTGGACTCGGTGATTGTCAAGGTGACCTCCAAGAAGGCCTTCCCCTGCTCAGTCATCTCCATCCAGGATGTCCTGGTAAGTTGAGCGCCCTTCTCCTCTCCTCCAACTAGTAACAGGACTGCTAAAGAGAGGGGACAGGTCCCAGGCCCCTGCTCATTTGCCTCTCCCCTCTTCCCTCTGTAGTGCCCTGTCTATGACCTGGACAACAATGTAGCCTTCATCGGCATGTACCAGACTATGACCAAGAAGGCAGCCATCACTGTGCAGGTAGGAAGTGCGCCTGGTCCTGCGGGAGATGCGGCCAGGTGATTAGCTTTCTCCCTTTCCCCTGCCCCATTCCTACCCTACCCAGAAGACTCGGTCTTACCCACCAGTTCCTGAGACTTTATGTCCCCCCATATATGTGGGAGTTGAATTGTAACCTCTACACTCGTTGGGGGCAGCAGAGAGCAGAGTACCCTTCCTAGCTGCTGTTCCTCCGTTCACTGGGATGACAGGTAGGAGAGGACAAAGCACTGGCTGGTGCTGGCAAAGGCTCAGACCTGTGCCGGGGGCAGGGAGGGGGAGGCCACGCGTTCACCTCACAAGCCCAGTCGTGCAGCTGACGAGGCAACATGGCCCTGCACACTTTCTCTTGGCTGATGTGCAGACGGTGGAGGGTGCCAGCGGGTTCCGTAGCAGTGTGGCAGACGTGCATTTGCTCACTTGGCGGTAGTGTCGGTTCAGCCCTTGGGCTCTGTAGTCAGATGACCCTGGCTCTAGGCTGGCTTCTGAGCCTGTCCAACAGGACTAATGACAGTACTTATCTTTTAAGGATCTTTGTGAAGATAAAGTAAAAATCTATACAGATGAGGTTCAGTATGACATCTGGCCCACAGTAGGTACTGAGAGGAGGTGGTGATGACAGTAGGGATGAATATCATCGCAATCTTATGATCCCGTAGCGCAAAGATTTCCCCAGTAAGAGCTTCTACGTGGTGGTGGTGGTGAAGACGGAGGACCAGGCCTGCGGGGGTTCCTTGCCTTTCTACCCCTTTGTAGAAGGTACATTTTGTGCCCTGGGCCTGGCTTGGGATGGGGAGGGCTTGGTCACCTCCTGGGAGGTAGAGGAGCTTGTGTGGCCAATTGGTGGAGGTGATGGGATGTGGGTTTTGGCCCCAGGTTCGCCCAGGCCTAGTCCCACCCACTGTAGCCAAGCTCCAGGCAGCCACTTGTTTGCCCATTTGACATTTTACTTCCAGATGAACCGGTTGATCAAGGGCACCGCCAGAAAACCCTGTCAGTGCTGGTGTCCCGAGCAGCCACATGTGAGTGTGGGTGGCCAAGGGGGGACGGACCGGTCTCTGGCTCTTCCTTTCAGACCTGGGGTAGGGCGTGTTCTCTGAGCGGGAAGGGTGCTCAGGACCTACTGGGGCAGGCTGGCTGGGTAGGGACAGGGAGTCCTTGGCAGGCTTCACGCTGGGAGGGCCAGGCGGTGAGTCCCGGCATAATACGGTCCAGATGGTCCAGGACCACAGAGTGAAGTACTGAGTTCTGGTTCTCCCTCTGCCACTTATGTGCAGTGTAGTCTCCCGCAGCCTCAGTTTTCCCATCTCTGTAGCAGGGGTAATAGAATCTGTCCCATTAGTCTCACTAAGCCGTGAGGTTTAGCACACAATTCACAGGAAAATGCCAGGCCCCTTAGTCATGCTCAGTAAATATTTGCTGAATGATTGAATGGAGCCCTTTGTAAACTGGAAAGTATAAGATTTTTCAGAAAGGGATTGGGATGGAAGGAGAAAGAAGCGCCTTTCCCATCCGGCTTCTTTATTTAGCAGCTGTATATGGCGCCCCCTCTGTGTGCCAGGTGCTGCCCTCCGGCTGCAGTCCATGGGGAGTACCCGTCTAGAGGAGCAGGGCCTGGTGCCATACAGGGCACAGTAATGAGCAAAGGCCAGGCCACTGTTGGGGCCGAGGAGGTTTCCCAGAGCACACAGTCCCTGAGCTGTTTTGAAGGTTAATTCAAGATGGAGTTTTTGAGAAGGAAGTAGAGGAAAAAGTTCTAGCAGAAGGAGCAACATGAACAGAGACAGGCATTGTGTCCAAGTTTGGCATATTTGGGAAACTGCCAGCTTTTTACACAGGCAGGGTCACTACCTGTGAGGGGAACAGTGGTGAGAGGATAGGTGGGGCCCTGTGTGCCACAGTGGGGGTCCTGGAGGGCCTGGGGTGCTCACCTTCCTGTATCCTCCACCCAGCTGAGGCCTACGTGGCTGGTATGCTCTTTTGCCTGGGCGTATTTTTCTCCTTCTACCTGCTGACCATCCTCCTGGCCTGTTGGGAGAACTGGAGGTAAAGGGGACCTGCTGGGCCCACCCCAGTACTGGGCCGGGTTGGGCAGGGGATCTGGGGAGATGGCCGGGCAGGATCTGGGGTAATTTTCTCCACCATCCATGGGGCCTAGGAAGGCAAGTTCCTTTTGGGGTCTGTGGTCCATGGGCCTCTCCTCTGCAAACCCACCCCTCCCCTCAGCTTTCTTCCCAAGCAGGGAGACCCCACAGTGGTCCCCTGCCGGGAGGAACACCGAGATCATGCATGGTTGACAGGGTTAGGGGGCGGAGAGGGTGAAGGCAGGGCAGCCGCGCAGAGGGGTCCTTGTCCTGACCTCTGATCTGCCTGTGGATTCTCTTCCTGCAGGCAGAGGACGAAGAGCCTTCTGGTGGCTACAGACCGAGCCTGCCCAGAAAACGGTGCCTCCAGAGGCCCGGGTGGGGAGGGCAGAGCTTGCTCGGGGTTTGGAGGGGAAAGTTGGTGGTGGTTCCCCTAGGGAGGTTGGAGGAGCAAGGGCAGCCGGGGGTTTTCTGGATGTTCAAATCGGAAGTAACACTCTCCAGGTGGAAACAGGCTGGGATTACTGGGCCTGTCTGTCCCTAATACGCCTGTTGCAAGGGCTGCCACTGCTTTCCTCTCTGGGGCTGCCTACGCTGTCTGTCTGTCTCAGATGAGGCAGCTCCCCATCTCTGGGATTATTAACCTTTCACCCTCTCTCCCTTTCTTCCGCCGCTCCCTCTTTTCCTGTCTCCCTCCTGCTTGGGACCTTCCCTCTCAGCTTCTCTCCTTGGTGAGCCCCAGGTGCCTTGGGCAGAGGAGCTGGCCTGCAGAGTGGGGGAGGGAGGGGAAGCACAAGGGGGGTCCGGGTGGGCCCATGCTGCCTGTCTTTGCTGGTAATTTCGTGGTGGGAATCCTTGAGCTTTCTCTCTCTAAATTTGGGGTAGATGTTCCCACTGGGGACATACATGGGGGTCAGCGCAGGTGGCGGTAGAGGGTGGGAGTTGTGTTGGCGGGATAGGTTCTCTCTGCTCCCACGGGCCCTCTGTGTCTGTCTCTCTGGGTTCTTCCTTCCCTCTCTCCCTGCTTTTGGCCTCTGTCTGCTTCCAGGGCTAAGGGCACTTGACCTTCTCATTGCAGGCCACTCTCGGGTCCTGGCCAGTTCCTTCCCGGGCAGCTCCCCTTATGAGGGCTACAACTACGGCTCCTTTGGTATGTGTCGACGTCAGAGGTAGTACCTGCCCCTCTCCCAATCTCCTAGGTGGCAAGGGGGCAGTTGGCCTCCTCAGAGCCCCTGGGGGCTGGGTCCAGCATCCCCTTCACTGAGGTCTCCTGCCTACCTCACCACGGACCATTCCCTGCAGAGAACGGTTCTGGATCTGCTGATGGTCTGGCTGATGGCACGGGCCCTGGGGACATGTCCTACAGTTACCAGGGTGAGTGGGCCAGGCAGGGCAGAGCTGCGCGGGGCAGGGCTGGACCTAGCTGCTGAGACCTGACGGTGGGCCGCTGCCTCTTCTGCCAAACGCTGGAGCTCAGGAAGGGCCTGCTATTTCTCTGCCCCTCTCCTCCCCCACCCTTTTCTCCTTGGTGCCCCTTCCATGGTAACTTTCCCTTTCCTTTGAAGGGCAGGACCAGTTCAAGCGGCGCCTCCCCTTTGGCCAGATGCGGCAGCTGTACATTGCCATGGGTAGATGTGGTGGGGGGCTGTTCTGCCAATCAGCTCCTGCCAGGGTGGTTGACTGGAGCGGGTAGGCTCCAGGGCCAGGAAGATGCTTTGTGCATGGCTCCCCATCTAATATCAAGAACTGCCAGCTCTTGTGTCCTTTGAGATGAGCAGGCACTGGCCCCTGGTGCCAGTGGGCTGGCGCCCAGCTGCCTGCTCCCAGGCCAGGTGTTCTGGTTTGCTGGTGTGCTGGCCAGCACCCCAACTCCCTGGCCTGCTGGGGTAAGGCTTGCAGACAGGGGTGTCATGTCCTGCCCTCTGGGGGGTTGGTCAGGCAAGGTCATAGGAGAGAGCTTCTGAAGGCACTAGAAAAGAACAGAATAAAGGCTGCTCTTCCTAGAGGCAGCCTCTCACCCTAGGCCTACCCAGGGCCTACTGGGTCTTTACTCAGCGGGGGCCAAGGCAGTCTCTTCTCAGAACCCACACACAGCTGGGCACCGTCTAATCAGCATGCCTTCTGCCAGATTCCTTCCTGTTGCTTGTGTCTGGGGTCTGGGGTCTGCTCAGTGTCCTGGCCTGGAAGCCCTAGCTCAGTGGGGGGCAGGGCTGGAGCGGCCCCTGTTTGGCGGCCTCTTCTCAGCGCCTACCCTTGCTCCCCTCAAGGATTTAGGAGCACCTGATACTTCTTCCCAGGGCCTGAGCCCACCTCCACCCCTGCTCTGAGCCCACAGTTTGCCTCTTCTGACTGCCTCATAATTGTGACAATTGCCCCAGGTGGGTGGGGGCAGACCTCGGCTTCCGTGCCCACCAGGCAACCTTTTCTCCCTTCCTGCCCCAGAGCGCTCTCTTGATCCCGTGGGTACCCGGCCCCGACTGGACTCCATGAGCTCCGTGGAGGAGGATGACTATGACACCTTGACTGACATCGATTCGGACAAGAACGTCATTCGCACCAAGGTCTGACACCGTACAGGCCGGTCAGTGGTCGGGTTCCCCATGGAAGGGAGATTCTGGGTCCGGGTCCCAGCGTGTCTCCCTCTGGGGTGGCTTCTTAGGGAAGCAAAGGGAAAGTACTCAGCTAGGCCGGATAGAGTCCCGGGAACTCCAGCGCTTTGGGACCGATGGGCCCGCCGCAAGGGGGCAGTCTAGAACCCTGCCCACCGGCATCCTGGTCCGTGAGGGGGCTTCTCCGTTCCCCTCTGAGCTGGGCGGGAGGGCTTCCCCCCGGTGGGGTGGCGTAAGGCGGAGCTCACGCCAGCTTCTCCCCAGCAATACCTCTATGTGGCCGACCTGGCTCGCAAGGACAAGCGTGTTTTGCGGAAAAAGTACCAGATCTACTTCTGGTGAGTGGGCGGGCTTCCTGTCAGCCGCAGGGCGCGTGGGCTCCAGGCCCCGCTGCCTCACCGCCGCCCTCCCGCCCCCCAGGAACATCGCCACCATTGCCGTCTTCTATGCGCTTCCGGTGGTGCAGCTCGTGATCACCTACCAGACGGTGAGCGGCAGGGGCCTGCTGCGCATGCTCGCGGGCCGAGCCGCGGCTCCCCTCTCCCCTCTGCCCTAGTCAGGGGCAGGGCTTCCCCTCCCCAGGCTCTGCGGTGGGCCCGGGGCGTAGGTCACGGGACCTGGGTTTGCACCCCAGCCCTGCCATACCAGCTGGGTGGCCTTGTGCAAGTCACCCAGCTGCTGACTTAACGTCTCTGAGCACCAGTTTCCTCATCTGCAAAGTGGGTCAGCACAAAAGCAAGGCTGGCTCCTCCCTGGCTGATTGCGGGAATCTGTGAAATGAGTCCTGGGGCTTTGTAAGTCTCGGTTTCCCTTCCTCTTTCTCTGTACTGTGGGACAGGAACCCCAGTCACGGTGCCGCCTCCGGGTGTCAGCCACTCCAGGGCCTGCCTGGTGCATGTGCTCGCACATGCTGGTCACGGTGGCACTTCCTGTGCGCTGGGCAGTGCGGTGGGGGCTGGGGCCTGGGTCCTCTCTCCCGGGCTGTGGGCTTTAGCGGTTGCTGCCTGCTGCAGGTGGTGAATGTCACCGGGAACCAGGACATCTGTTACTACAACTTCCTCTGTGCACACCCGCTGGGCAACCTCAGGTGGGGAACGTGGCGGAATACGGCAGGGCAGGGCTCTGCGAATGGCCTCGTCCGGCGGGCAGAGGCCAGCTCCGAGGCCCAGGCAGTGTGTTGCCCCTTGCAGTGCCTTCAACAACATCCTCAGCAACCTGGGGTACATCCTGCTGGGGCTGCTCTTCCTGCTCATCATCCTGCAGCGGGAGATCAACCACAACCGGGCACTGCTGCGCAATGACCTCTTTGCCCTGGTGAGGGGCTGCTGCCCGCTGCGCCTGGCCCTGCCCAGCCCTCATAGCCGCTCTACCCACATCTCCCTCACTCCGCTCACACAGTCCCTCTTTTTTAATTCTGTTCCCTCCTTCCTTCCTCATTTCCTGCCTCCCCTCCTCTCTCCCTTCTCTTTCTCCCCAACAGGAATGTGGGATCCCTAAACACTTTGGCCTGTTCTATGCCATGGGCACAGCCCTGATGATGGAGGGACTGCTTAGCGCTTGCTATCATGTCTGCCCCAACTATACCAACTTCCAGTTTGGTGAGTGAGGCCGCCCTCTCCCTGGCTGCACCTGGAGCGGGGACCTTCCTGAGTCCTGCACCACCCTGAGTCACCCACACTCACCCTGGAGGGGACTGCAGAGCTGGGTGCCTGTGTGTGCACACATCCTAGCTTATAGAAAGTAGGCTTCTGGAAGCTTTCATTCATCCATCAAGTGTTTCAGAAAGGCATGTACACACACTGAGATAACATGATTAACACGTGGGCCTTTGATGTCTAGGTACTCAGACCAACTATCCTTGTCAAGGGGGAAGTCAGACTGGGGGGTGACAGCTAGTGGGTGGCTGTGTGGTGTGGCAGGGACAGCTAAGAGACTGGTGTCACTGGCCTTGCTTTGTGGCCGTGCTGACGTGCAGGGCTCTCTCCACTCTGATTGTCCGGGCTGGGAGTTCCGTGCTGAGGCTCAGGGTATTTCTGCAGCTCACACCCACGTCCCCCAACCTAGACACATCGTTCATGTACATGATCGCCGGGCTCTGCATGCTGAAGCTCTACCAGAAGCGGCATCCGGACATCAATGCCAGCGCCTATAGTGCCTATGCCTGCTTGGCCATTGTCATCTTCTTCTCTGTGCTGGGCGTGGTGAGGCCCTGACCCGCTGTGCTCCCCGGGAGAGGTGCCCGTGCATTCACACGTGTGCGTGCATGCACCCCTCTCCACCTCCTACAAGGGAGATCCCTACTAGCTCCCCGAGGTGCCTTCCCAGCCCCGGCGAGTCCCAGCCTGGCTCATCAGCACCCAGCTCCCCTGCAGGAGGGGTGGGCAGTGGGAGCGACTTTCCTCAGCGCCCCTGCACCTCTACCCTGGTGGCCCCCAACAGGTCTTCGGCAAAGGGAACACAGCATTCTGGGTTGTCTTCTCGGTCATCCACATCCTCGCCACCTTGCTCCTCAGCACACAGCTCTATTACATGGGCCGCTGGAAGTTGGGTGAGGGCACGCCCAGGGCAGGGCACAGGGCCCCGCGGGACGGGGTGGGGTGGCCTCGGGCCCCGGACTCACAGGGCTGCTGGGTTCTGCCCTCTCACTGGGGGCTCTGGAGGAATCAGCGGGCGAGGAATTAGAGGTGTCGGCATAGCCCTGGGTCCTCGCAGCTGCCAGGCCAGGGGACCGGGAGAAAGGGTGCCCAAGCCTTCCAGCACCTTCCCTCCTCCTTGCAGACTCGGGGATCTTCCGCCGCATCCTCCATGTGCTCTATACAGACTGCATCCGGCAGTGCAGTGGGCCTCTCTACGTGGTACCTGCCCAGCCCCTCCAGTGGGAGTGGGGCATGGCTGAGCCCAGGGGAGGGCTGCGGACCCGCTGATGTGGGCCTTCTGCCACTTCTCTCCACATCTCTCTTCCCCTCTCTCAGTCCCTATTTCTCTGCTTCCCTCCAGGACCGCATGGTGCTGCTGGTTATGGGCAACATTATCAACTGGTCACTGTGAGTCCGGCCATTGTCTGTGGTGGCTTGGCTGGGCGGACAGCTGGGGACTTGGCCAGCCACTGGCTGGCTTGGGGGCCATGGACAAATTCGTAGCTTTGGGCATGAGAAATGGGGTCTGAGGAGAGAGGCATTGGCACCTGGGGCTCTAGAATCCTCTGTGGGCCTCTGAACCCAGCCTCGTATCACAATAAAAGGGGTGGGGTGGGGGAGCACCCTCCCTGCTTCACCAGCGCTCCCCTCTCACCAGGGCTGCCTATGGGCTCCTCATGCGCCCCAATGATTTCGCCTCCTATTTGCTGGCCATTGGCATCTGCAACCTGCTTCTCTACTTCGCCTTCTACATTATTATGAAGGTGAGTGCAGACAGCTGCACCTGCTCTACTTTTGGGACTGGAGGTGGCCTGGCCTACCTGGCAGGACTGAGGGGGAGTGTTTTCTGTCCATCTGTCTATGCCAGTGAGGTTTGAGGAGGGGAGAGGCTCAAGTCTCCTGTGTGTACTCCCTGGGAGCCAGCTGTATCCTGACACCCATTTACTGAGCCCCTTCCATATTCTGAGAAAGGCCTGTGAAACTGATAGCATTTCAGGCCACAGTGGGTAAACACCCCATTCAGTCCAGAAGGGGTTGAGGACGTGGGGCTCCCTGAGTCTCTGGTAGGCCTGGGCCTCCGAGGGCCAGCTGCTTCCTAAGGGACTCTGATGCCACCCCATGTGAGGGGCTCTCTGCACAGGGAGAGTGCCCGGCGGGTGCCCCCTGCCTGCACACGGTTCAGGCACATGGAGTCCCCGCCAGGGTGGACATCATAAGTGAGGACACCAGACTGCTAGTGTGGGGACAGGTTGAGCTGTGTAGCTGTGTGAGGTGATGGTACAGTCCTAGAGGCCTTGCTGAGGGATGCACCCTGAAATGCACAGGAGGGGAAGGGGGTGGGGCAAGGCCTGGCCCTCAGGCCATCCTTCCGGCCCCCTCCCAGCTCCGGAGTGGGGAGAGGATCAAGCTCATCCCCCTGCTCTGCATCATCTGCACCTCGGTGGTCTGGGGCTTTGCCCTCTTCTTCTTTTTCCAGGGACTCAGCACCTGGCAGGTGAGTAGTCCTGCTGGGGGGAGGGTTGCCCACAGTCTTATTGTGAGTCAGCAAAAGGCCAGTTCTCTTTTCCAGCCTCATTTGTAAGCACCTACTGTGTCTTTCACATCTGCTTTCTCCTTTAATCCTCCTAACGTTCCGTGTGCCAGCATGGAGGTATCCCTATTTACCTGTGGGCAACTGAGCCTCAGAGAGGCCAAGTGACCTGCCCAAGGTCACACAGCCAGTGAGGGCACAGCTGGGGCTTGAACCCGGAGATGTGAGGCTCTCCCCTCTGCCTCACTAGGCACCTGCAATGGGTCAGGTTTTGATTCTGTGATCAGAACTAAGTCTGGCATGGTCTCTGCCTTTGAAGCACTTACCGTCTAGTTTCAGAGAGACAAGATCGCTGGTTCCTGGCTTGCCCTTTACAATATGATATATGAGATGAAGGGTGTAGGCAAAACAAGCAGAGGGGGTTTACAGGAGTGTGGAGGGCAGAGGCCTCTAAGTTAGGAGATCCAGGAAAGCTTTCTGGAGAAGGCAGGTCTTGCTCTTGGCTCTTTTAAAGGCCCTGGGTGATGGGGACGGGTCCTGTGGCTCAGAGATGCAGTGATGTGAGTAATGATACAGGGGCAGAACTAGAGGAGGCAGACTGGGGGTCAGTGAATGCACTCAGTGAAGCCTGAGAACACCTTGAGGGCATGACAGGTTGTTCATGTCATCTCTGGGCCTCAGTGTGTGGCACACCCAGCCCTAAGATGCAGGGCGGTGTCCAGCCAGTAGTGGTTGGCTAGAGGTTCTGGGGGGAGAGCATGGAGGACCTGGAGGGCCTCAGGTCATGGCCCACTGGTTATGGCTACTGTCGTCCTTGGGGAGCAGTACTGGACCTGCCAATTGTGCTTTGGGGAAAAAATGAGCGTGGAGGAGCCAGGGAGGACTTACTAGAGCAGGGGGCGGAGTCCAAGGCGCGACTGAGTTAGGAGGCTACTGTGGCCTTGTGGTGGCTCAAGGTGATCAACCCTCCGCCCAGATCAAGGGAGGAAGAATTGATGGGGGAGGGGGTGGTGAGAGTGGAGGGGAAGAAAGGGCAGGAGCCGGCGTCCTTGGGGAGGTGTCTGCAACAAGGCCAGTTCCTAGATGTGGGGGAGAAGGGGTGCTCTCCCTGGGCTGGGAGCAGGGAGCGCCCTGGGGTGGGGGGGCGGGTCTGGCCCCAGCCTCGCAGGGCCTGTCAGCAGGCTGCTTTCCCTGCTCCCCCAGAAAACCCCCGCGGAGTCCCGGGAGCACAACCGGGACTGCATCCTCCTCGGCTTCTTTGATGACCACGACGTCTGGCACTTCCTCTCCTCCATTGCCATGTTTGGGTCGTTCCTGGTATGTGAGGCTCTTCTGCCCGAGGAGGGTGGAGTAGAGATGGAGGTCGCCCCCCTTTCCTGAGCCTGACTCAGCTTCTGCCCCTCAGGTGTTGCTGACACTGGACGACGACCTGGACACTGTGCAGCGAGACAAGATCTATGTCTTCTAGCGGAAGCTGGGCCCCTTGCTTTACTCCTGGGGCCCTGTGCTCCTTGCCTCACTGCCCAGAGCCTCTGTAGCACCGGGGCTGTGAGTCCAGCCTGGCCGCCCTGTGCTGGGTAGCAGCAGGACAGCGAGGTCCAGCCCAGGCTGGGTCCACGACAGGCATAGCAGCGGCCTTGAGCCTTGCAGTCGCCTTCTACCAGGGCCTGCTCCCCCAGAACTTGAAATGTTGGCCAACTTGCTGCTCTCTTAGCGTTGGGGGCCTTCCCTGGGGGCTCGTCTGATGGCTGTCCATCGGTCCCTCTGCAGGAGGAAGGAGGGACGGGTTGCCTGCCCATCTCGCACCTGCATTCTGCTCATCCCTCCCTGTCCCCCAACCCGGGACCCGCAGCCTGGGGCTCCCAAGCTCCCACTCTAGGGCCCAGTCTGAGCTTGGCCCTCTATCCTGCACCAGGGCCCCACTTCTTTTGGGGCTGGACCTGGCTGCCATCACTGCCTATTCTGGGCAGCCAGGATGAATGGCGCTGTATGGTTTTGAGGGCTGGCAGCCCGTGCCAGGCTTTTGGTGCTAAGGCCCGTAAGGGGGCGCTGGCAGTGCTGCCTCCTCCCTCTGACCTGTGCACAGGGCTGGCTCCTTAGTAGTGAGGGTCAGCCCACGCGTGAGGTCATCTTCCTATCCCATCAGCCCTCAGACTGATGTTGGCACCAGAGTCGGAGGGAAGTGACTCATCCCTTTCTCTTCCTAGGTCCTTAAGTCCTGCCAAGCCCCAGCTGGGGGCCTTTCAGTGCCATAGACACTGCCCAAGAATGTCCAGGGCGAGGGGGACTGTGAAGAGCCCAGGACACCCTGCCTCCGTGGCCGTGCGAGCGCCAGTCCGTGCGCCAGTCCGCCTTAGAGGGTCAGAGAGGGGCTCCAGGCAGGGCGTACTCCCCTCACGCCCAGGGCCCCTCGCTCTGGGACGCAGGGCTGGCTTCCAAGTTTCCGTCCAGTCTTCAGCCCAGTTTTGTGTTAGTCACACACACGCATACATGTGAAAGTTTGGAGTTTACACTGAGTCGCCCCGGCGCTGGGCCCGGGGGGCTCTGGTCCTTGGATCTCTGTTGCTCTACCAGGTCCGTTCCAGAGGCCCAAGCTGGGGAGGGCAGGTCGGGCCTCTGCCACCGAATGGGAAAGTGTTTTATTCTACCCTACTTGTTTTTATAGCTCTCCCTTGGGCTGGGGAGAGGAGGTGGGTCTGGATCTGTTTTCAGAGCTCCATTTAATGTCTGTTTCTGTGCTATGGTTGTGTTTCTGTTTTCTATGAATGAGTCTGCATTCAATTAAAGAAACAACCAGATGTAGTTCTTGGGTCCCTGCTTGCTCCCCCTATCTGGATGAAGATGTTGAGAATGAGGAGTGGGGCGGGGGTCCTCCCTTTTCCAGTTCTCTGGGCTTACTTTTCTCCAGGCCCCAGGCCCACTGGGAACAACAGTTCCTTGATTCCCCCAACCCCACCCTATTTTTCCTCTCCTTTTAACAATGGCAGCAATTCAGTAAACATTCAACAGAGGGTCTGCTCTGTGCCAGGCACTGTGCCAGGTAGAAAGGAGAGCATAGCGAATGAGCCTTGGCTGTGCCATCTCAGCTCTGAGGTCTCCCCTTGCCTGGCAAACGGCAGTGGCCTCTGCCCACCCGGTCCCCACCCACCAGTCGGGCCAGGCTCACTTCAGACCTGAGCTCCTCCCCGCTCAGCCGGTGGCAGTGCAGGCAGTACTCCCTGGGGGCTTTCATGGATGGCAGCTTGCCAGCCGGGCTGCAGTCGTGCTTGGCTAATAAGATGGTGGTGGATGGGGGGTAAGTGGGCTCCAAGATGACGGGCAGGCTCCAAGAGAAGGGAATCTCTAAATTCCCTGGGAGGTTCACTTAGATTTCAGCTGAGGCTAAGGATGCCAAGATTTGGTGGGCGTGGAAGCTGGTGAACTCTGGACACAACCAGAAGCCTGAGCAGCCCTGGCGGGGCTGATGCCCAGCTCCTCTCCCTGCTCTTTCCCGCGTCTGCCACTGGGGGGCGCTCTAGCCCTCTGCGCCACGAGGTCCTGGAGTCCGGCGGCTGCGGTGGGCGGGCCCTGCTGGTGGCGCTGGGAGGTGCGTGTGTTGAGAGTGTGATGGAGAGTTGGCTCCGCCCTGCGGGCTGCCCTAGGACTTGGTGCCACAGCGGGCAGCCCAGAAACCCCCTGGAGTCAGGTGCCAGCAAGGTAGCAGTGGGCCGATGGAATCCCGTCTGTTTCCCTGGGAAAGTGGGGACTGTCTACAGGAGGCGAGGAATGACACTCTCTTGCCCTAGGGTTGGCATCTCAGGTCCTGCCCCGTGGGGCCGGAGTCTCCTGAGCTGCTCTTGAACCCCCAGATTCCACCGCAGCTGACAGCTGTCCACCCCAGTAGGTCAGTACAACAGAGGGCGGGCCCGACAGCCTTCAGCTGCCACACAGGGGTCAGCAGGGACGCCCGGGCTCCCCCCCTCGTGACTCGCCCTGTGGCCTGGAGATGCCCGCAAGCTGCGGCTTCCTCATCCGTACGCTGGGGCATCACGCCCTCCCCACGTAGCTGAGGACTCAGAGCATTGGCAAGGTGCCTGGCACGTCCGAGGTCCTCAGTAAAGGTCAGTCCCTTGCTCCGACTAGAGCTAAAAGCCCCGCAGACCTCAGGGATGGGTCCCCTGGCCCTGTTCCCCCTCTGGCCAGCCCCGCCTGACGTCTTCCCCCCTCTCGCCCTCGGAGGCGGGGAGCAGCGCGGCCGGAGCGCCCCGAGGCCGGGCGCCGGGAAAGCCTTCAGGGCCCTGTCCGTAAAAGGCCTTTCCCGGCGCTTCCCGCCGGCGCGCTGCCCCGCCCCTCCCGCTGCATCCCCAAAGCACGCGGGGAATGTCTCGGGCAGCCCCCGGCAGACTGCTCCAACTTGGTGCCTTTCCCCAAATATGGAGCCTGTGTGCGGACACTGGGGGGGCTGGGGGTGGGAACGGCCCGATTTCCTCTCGCAGGGGGGCGCCAAGGGGCGAGCCGGCGGGGGAGGCTGACGTCACCCCGCAGCGGCCCTTTAAACCCCTCGCCCAGCAGCGCCCCGTCCTGGCTGTCCGAGCGCAGACACAGAGCTCTCCTTCCTGCGAGCCCTGAGAACCCCTGTGAGTGCATGGACCCCAGGGCTGGTGGGGAGGTGGGCTAGGGCCTGGCTGTAGCAGTAGCCGTGCTGCGGGCAGGGCTCTCGGAGGTCCTAGGCCCCAGCCCCTGGCTGGAGAAGCCCACCCTCTTGGCCCAAGTGCCTAATCTCCAGATGGGACGACTGGCGGGTGGGATGGGGTTGCTAGAATCCCTTATCACTCAGACTGGGCGGTCCTGGGCTCTTTGAAATGCCCAGGATGGCTTGGCTGGTGCAGACGGATTCATGGTGGAAACCTGGGAACTGGGGTGACAGGGAGGCTCCCTATTTGCAGCCGTAGTCACACCCAGGGGTACGGGGTGGGCTCAAGGCTGTGTTGTCTGTCTTCTATCTTGGAGGCCGTCCAAGCAGGTGAGGAGGGGTGTGAGTTCACCAAGGTAGGACAGCAGGGTCGCACCGGCGGGTCACCAGGGCTTGAGCAGCACAGGAGAGCCCCTGGGTAGCCATGGAGGCAGGAGTGAAGGACCACGAAACTTGCAATCTGGGATGGATTGGGTGGCAGGGTGCGGTACAGGTGAGAGCTGCTTCTCCAGACACATAGCTCCTTCCATCTTCTGAGAGGCGGAGGTCACCCCTCTGCCGCAGAGTGGCGGTGGCACTGTTGGACTTTGGAGGGCCGGCCTGGGGCCCTGGGCCTTGCTGCAGGGTCTGGCTATTCCCGTCTGGTTGCTATTCAAAGGGTAGCAGTGAGTAGGGCCACTCTTCTCTGTCTCTCATTGAGATGAGCCACCCCTCCTGCCATCCCAGGGAGCAAAGCGTGCTCGCTCCTATTTGCTGTGATTTATTTTGGAGAGGGGCCACAGCAGTTCCGGACAGACCCCTGGCACTCTAGTTTTGCTGGGTCCCTGCTGGTAGGAGGTGTCCCCTGCCCTCTGCAGCCGGACTTTGTTCTCTCAGGGGAGGGAGGCTGATGGGAGCCTGTCCATCCTGTCCCGGGAGGCTTTGTCTAGAAAGGCCTCTGGGTGAGCCGCCTGCAGCCTGCCGTCTCTCCCTCCTCTCCAGCTCAAAGGTAGGACCAGAGAGGTCTTGGTCAGGGAATTTTGAGATACTGCTTGAAGCTCTCCACTTGCAAACTCTTCATCAGGAGGGAGAAGCATGGGGCTCTGTGTATTGCATCCTCCTTCCCTGTTCTGATCAAAATCCAAAGGTCTCTAGATCCAGGGGTTCCAAATTTGCTTGTCACTGTGAACCTTGACGCCTCGCCCTTCTGTTCTGAATGCTTCGAGCCTGACAGCTGGGATGGCGGACACTGCTTCCGTTCTGTTCCCAACATGTCCAGCATGCAGTCTGGGAGGGGAAGGCAGGTGGGAGGGCAGGGAGCGTGGCCGCCGACGCCCGTTCTTTGCCCAGAAATCCTTGGGAGGTTGAGAAGCGGGCGGGGAGGGGGTGGCTGGGCTGCTGGCAGGAAGCAGGGCAGAGACTCCACCCTTGGGCTCTCTGGCCTCACCGGCGGGGTGTGGGGGGGCCAAGGCTCAGGGAGCTGTGTCCTCCTAGGTGGCCTGGCTCTTACTTCACAAATAAGGAAGCAGGCTTACAGGAAAGCCAGTTGCCCAATGGTTGAACTTTACATGAGTCTAGGGTTCTTGCTCCCAAAATCTGTTGTCCCCTTGGGATGGTTTTGGAGGTGGGTGGAGGCCAGAGTCGAAGAACACCTACTGTTTCCACCCCTTGGCCAGGGCCTGGCTGTCCCGGGGCACCACCAGGACACCAGCTCTGGGAGGTGAAGGACTGACATGAGGGGCACTGCTGAGGGTCCGGCAGCAGGTTAGGGAGGCACAGACACCGTCCCACCGAATGCGTGCAGCCCTCTGAGGTGGCCAGCATTATGCTCCCTGCACAGACAGGGACCTCGAGCTCAGAGCAGTTGTCAGCCTCAGGGAAAGGCGAATGGAGACTGGCACTGGCCTGGGGCCCTGGGAAATGGTGATGGCCCACTGAGGTGGGTCAGCTTTGACCAGAGAGGGAGTTGGGATATGCTGACTGCCTCCATCCTCAGACCATTCTTTTTCCCCCAACCTCTGACCTCCCTGAGGTCAGGCACTGGGTCTGGCCTTATTTGGTTCCTCTTTTGGGGGCTCTTCAGCTGAATTCTGGGCACTATGCAGGGCGATACCCACGGCCAGGTCAGCTGCAGTCTCTGGACCAGCCACACGCACATCTGCCCAGCAGCCTTGCCCCTCCTTCCCGGTGCCGGCCCCAGGCTCTCCTCTGGGCTGGACACAGGGAGCTTCTCAAGCTCTGGCTGGAAGATTCTTGGCTCTGGGATTTCCCTCGAGGTCTCTGGCTCTTGGTTACTCCAGCTACTACGGTGGAGGGAGACTGAACATGAGGGAAAGTCAGTGGGTATTCCAGTTCTCAATCTCTCATATGGCTCCCTTGAGGAAATGTACTTCTTGAGCAAAAGCTCTTAGGCACTGCTGGCTTTCTAGACCTGCCAGGAGTGGATAAGTTTGAGCCTCTTCAACAGCTGCAGGCCACAGGCGGAGCTGACTTGGCAAAGAGCAGGAGTTTTGGAGTTCTAGCTTCTGGGATAAAGCGGGGGAGAAGTCAAGAGTTGGCAGTTACCTCTGTAACTCAAGCCCAGCTGAACAAAGACACCTGCTGGCTTTATTTTGGGGGGCTTTGTGGCTTCCTCTGGGAGGCCTTGCCAGTGCCAGTGTGGCCAATCTTGGCAAAGAAAGCATGCTCAAGACCAAACTATGGCCCACAGGCTACATGCAGCCTGCTGTCTGTCCATGTAAATAACATTTGATTGAAAAAAAGCCACACTCATTTGTTTATGTATTGTCTATGACTGCTTTTTGTGTTGCAACGGCAGGAGACCATATGGCCTGCAAAGCCCAAAATATTTACTGTCTGATCATCTACACAGAAGTTTACTGACACTGCCCTAGATCTCCAAAGATCTGGTTTCTCTGTCTCCCTGTTCAGAGGCTCCCTCACCGGTGGGGTTGAACCTGGCCCTGATGGGCACTGCTAGCAAAACCAAATGAGGAATCCGGGGAGGGAGATGCCTGCCCACACCTGCCTGGCCCCAGTGAGCGCAGAGCTGCGCCCTGAGCCTCTGCCCCTCTGCCTTCCCCGGCCTTGCTGCTGTAGCTCTCCTGCAGCATGGCCAACAAGGGCCCCTCCTATGGCATGAGCCGCGAGGTGCAGTCCAAGATCGAGAGGAAGTATGATGAGGAGCTGGAGGAGCGGCTGGTGGAGTGGATTGCAGTGCAGTGCGGCTCCGACGTGGGCCGTCCGGACCGCGGGCGCCTGGGCTTCCAGGTCTGGCTGAAGAATGGCATGGTGAGTGGCTCCCTGGGAAGGGGCGGGTCTGTGCTGTCCTGGTGGAGTCGCAGGGCAGGCGCCCCTGGGCTGGGCCAAGCTGCGTTCTATGCCTGCAGATACTGAGCAAGCTGGTGAATAGCCTGTATCCTGAGGGCTCCAAGCCAGTGAAGGTGCCCGAGAACCCACCCTCCATGGTCTTCAAGCAGATGGAGCAGGTGGCTCAGTTCCTGAAGGCAGCTGAGGACTATGGGGTCACCAAGACTGACATGTTCCAGACTGTTGACCTCTTCGAAGGTACGGAGAGAAAAGGGGTGGAGGTGGCAGGTGGAGGACAGCAGGCTGAGGCAGGGACAGGAATGCCCACAGCGCGCCACGCGGTGGCTCAGCATAGCAGGAGTGGGACATGCTGAGAGGACACATGCCCCACGCACACGGCACACGCGGGATGTACTGAAGCCTCCTTGATTCTGGGACCACCTTGGCCCCTGGGTTGGCCGTTTCTCTGAGAGTGGGGGCAGGCCCTGCCCTGGAGTCCTGCTCACACAGTCCTGAGGTTCCGTCCCCCATGCATCCTGCTCCAGGCAAGGACATGGCAGCAGTGCAGAGGACCCTGATGGCTCTGGGCAGCCTGGCGGTGACCAAGAATGACGGGCACTACCGTGGAGATCCCAACTGGTTCATGAAGTATGTGGCCCCAGGGGTTCCCTGCATGCCCCGCTTAGCTCTCCGTGAGATGGGAGGCGGCCTGCGCGGAGCCCTTAGTGAGGCTGGTCCTGGGACGCGGACAGACAGGAAGGCACAAGGCGAAGGTCTGCGATGGGGAAGCTGGCTCCCTTCCTGCCTTCCTGTGCCCAGCCGGTTTCCCTCGCCTGCGGGCCAAACCAGAGAGAAGGAAGACAGGGAAGGGGAAACGCAAAGCAGGCGGAAACGCGCAGGCCTCCCTGGGGCTTTCTCCTGGTTTCTCTTGTAGGAAAGCCCAGGAGCACAAGCGGGATTTCACGGAGAGCCAGATGCAGGAGGGAAAGCACGTCATTGGCCTGCAGATGGGCAGCAACAGAGGGGCCTCCCAGGCCGGCATGACGGGCTACGGACGACCTCGGCAGATCATCAGTTAGAGGGCGCCGGTCCCCAGCCCTGCCCTCCCCCAGCTCGCCGGCCGCAGCCGGCCCACCTCTCCCGCCTCACCCACACTGTGCAGGTCCTTTCGCCGGCCCAGCTTCGAGGCTCCGTCCCTGAGCAGAGGTGACTGCACTGGGCGGTCCCCCACCCGCTCAGCCTCAGCCGATTCCTCACCGCCGCCCCGCCCTCCTCCCCGCCGCCCCGCCCTCCCCCCTGCCCCCACCTCTGTCTCTCTCCATCCCCAGCCGAGCAGGCGGGACGCGAGCTGGGGGCAGCCTGTGCGAGGGGGCAAGTCCACTGTCCTCCTTGGCAGCAGATGCCCACTGGAGGAGACCCAGCCCAACCTCTCCCTATTTTTTGCTGGAATATTTCTGGGGTTGAAATTCAAAAAGGAAAAATATATACATCAATCTTTTCTCAGGCCTGGCTGGCAGCATTTGATTTGCCCATTGCTTCTGGTTCCAGGAAATGTGAGCGGGGAACAGGCGGGCATCCCTGGTTTACGTGTGTTCCTGGACTTACGTGTGTTCGGAGGCTGCTGTCCCCCAAAGGGCCCCTCCGGTTCCAGGATTTGGCGGGGGCGGGGCGGGGGCGCGGCAGGACTTCAGAGGACCAGGCAGCGGAAGAGGGGCGTGAATCTTGGGGATTGAAGGGAAAGGGGCAGCGTGGCAACTTGCATTAGCTTCGCGGAGGCAGAGGAAGGGGGTGAGTGGTGGCAGAATTGTGTGGAAGGTTTTTATTTTGGAAAAGCTGTGCGGAAAAAAATTCAACAAAATGTTGCTGTGAAAAGAGAAAACCAAATCTTAAGCGCTAAGAAAGTCCAAATCGACCAAC
Organism: Phataginus tricuspis; assembly: GCA_029783875.1. NCBI lineage: Eukaryota > Metazoa > Chordata > Mammalia > Pholidota > Manidae > Phataginus > Phataginus tricuspis. The sequence continues at coordinate 14,369,931 of JAQQAC010007117.1, read as the reverse complement.
TCACTCAGAACAGGGGAGGAGGCTGAGAATGGCGAGGAGTTCTGGCCTTTGAGGCCGACGGCCAGCCTCTGGGGGTGAGGCCATTTCCCTGAGCACTTTGCAGCAGGCCTGGAGTGCCAGCGGCTGCCCCCGGCGCAGACCTGCGGCACACTCCCTTGGTGAGGCCTGTCCCAGCTTTGCCGGGAGCATCGTGCCGATCCTTCGGGATGGAGGCAGCTGCTTTCAGGGCAGGTGTGCTGGGCAGACGGCTGATCGCCATACCAGTACGTCCGAGGCCCAAATCTTAGGAAAGTGGGAGAAAGAGAGGAAAAGTCTGCTTTTCCTAGGTCCTGGGTCATTATGAGGACGGGCCTATCTGGGGGTTGTTGCCAGCCTTCACCCCTAAGCCCTCTTCCCAAGTGACCCCAGTGATGTTTCTGCTGAGATGCTCTTCTGGCCATGGCCGGTGCCCTCTCAGCCAGGCATGGGTGAGGGTCCCTGTGACCCACACCACTGGCTTGTCCATAAAAATGAGGACGGAGACTTGTCCGGTAGGGGGGCCAATCCCTGGTCCAAGACCTTCTCACCAGAAGCTCCTGTTCAGCTGGAGGAGGATCTGGTGGCTGCTGGCAAGCCGTTCTCTGGCACCACTCCCGCCACCTGACTCTCACGGAAGAAGGCGCCTGCCCTCCCTGAGCATAGCCAGAGGGCGCTCTGAAGGCTTCTGGGTTCCGGATTGAGCGTCAGGGCCACCTTCCCCCAAGCTCCTGGGACTCTGGAGCAGCTTTCCAAGCTTCCCCAGACTTGGGAAGGAAGAGCCTGTCCACGCTGCTGCTGTCAGGCCCTGGGTCAGCAGATCCGCTCCTCCTTCCCCCGCAGCAGGTCTGGGCACAGGTGCTGAGGAGGGCCATCTGGGGCACTCCTGCTCTGGGACAGGCTCCAGGACCCCGGATGCCGCATGTCTGGGGCCAGGAGGTCAGCGCGGCGGGGAGGGCCCTCGTTCTCTGTCTCTGTTCCGTCCGGATCCTTGCTGTTACAAAGTGGCACTGACTCCGGTTCTGTCTCCTCCTCCCCGGCTTTTTGGCTTTGCTGGGGCCAGTGGCAGGGTCCACTCCTGCAAACTGGGTGAGAGGCCACGTTCCTCTGGCTCAAGCATACTTCCAGCATGTAATAAATGGTCCAGAAGACGGTAAAACAGCCGACAAGCACCAGGGTCTGGGGAAAATTCCAACACCCAGGTTAGGGCCCATTTCTCCAAGCCTGCAGTTTTTCTCCACCCAGAGCAATGAGCTCAGAAAGTCTGTCTCTTTCTAGGGGCTGCCCCTCCCTCCCCAAAGCACGTCCCATCACCTCCAGGAATGCCCTCTAAGAGTCAGTCGGGAAAGTGGGGACCCAGGTCTTCCCAAGCCCTCATTCCCCACGTCACCTGGAGTTTCTCACCAAGGACTGGACCCTCCAGGACCTCCCTGCCTGCCCGCAGCGTGGGTCGTGGCCCCAGTACCTTGAGGGTGTTAGGGGTGATGGTATAGCCATCTTCCTCCGGAATTTTCAGCCCAGGAGGGCAGGGCAAGGTGAAACCATCATCCAGGTATTTTCCACTCATGGCGCTTTCTAGAAGTCTGTGGAGGAGAAGAGGTGAGGGTGCCCTGCTGACTTGGTTTCTCTCCCACCCGCCCTCGCCCATCCTCCCACCTTACAGCGGAGGAGGGAGCCCCACACCAAAAAGGGGGCAGGTGCTCTGGGTGCCCAGGGAGGTGGCGCTCCCTGAGTGTCCCTCCTCCAGCCCCCATGAGTCGTCTCACCTCTGACACGTGTGTCTGTCCCTACCTTTGTCTGTCCCTGATGTCTACCGGAGTCCACACAGAGCCATAGAGGGTCAGCCGCCACTGCCGGAGGGTACCAGCCTGGAAGGGCTCGTCTCCTAGAGCGGCGAGAGGGGCAGTCCTGAGCCATGCCCTCTGCCGGCCACGCACACAGCCAAGGCCCTGTCTGCCCGCCACCTGGGGGACTCGGCCACCCAGCCTCCTGAAGTCCCAGTGACCCCAGGTTCTGCGGGCAGTATCCTTAGTGGCTGACAAGGGGGGAGGTGGAAGAGGGTACTCTGGAGCAGAGAAGTTTTGCCTTTATCTCTTCCATATTTTGGAATTCCAGCTGGAATTTTGCTTGGAAAAAAAAAAGTTCTAAATTAAAGAGAGGTTTAAAAGTCCCTGGTCCAGTGACTACCTAACGAGGGAAGGCTGGGCTCAGTTTCCAGTCTCCTTACTGAAACACTGTGTGACCTTATGCAAGTCACTTCCAACCTCTGCAGGGCCTAAGATTTTCCAGAAAAGGGGGTGAAAGTTAGTTCTGCCCTTAAATGCCTACCAGGGCTGGCTGAAGGGTGGTTATATGTGAAAGGACTTGAAATGTGGTTTCAACAAGGAATTGTTGTTGCTATGCTGAGGAAAAATGGACCAGTCACTTCTTCAAGGAATAGAAGAGGCCATATAAAAGAACAATTTCAGATTCAATGCCCACTTTTTAGATGGGACATACTTCTTGGCTTCTACCCTGCTGTTCCAAGGGTAACGCTATGTATTCCACCTGGGACGATTTCTACAGGGACTGAGGTCCACAAGGACCAGAGGACGGTCATGAGAGGCGGGCCCCGAGGGGACGGCAAGCAGGCTTACCTACGTCCCTCACGGCGAGTCTGTACGTCCCTCGCGCTCTCTCCCCCCAGCACCGCACAGTGGAGAAGGTCCAATCATCGAAGCCACTGGGATCCCTGGAGGAAACCACAGAGGACAAAACTTGGAAGGAGGGAGCAGGAACTGACCCCTTTGCCCAGAAACATTCTTTTTTGCTGTAGTAGCCATGAAAGTGTACAGCTGTTGCCTGAGCTAGAGCCATCGGGGAGAGTGCCAGGAGGGGTCCTCAGGACTGACCCCTTCCCCGGGATCTCGTGGGCGGAGGGACTTGGGTCAATGTGCCCTGGTGGGAAAGGCAAATGTGGGGAGAGCATGGACTTGGGACTCCGCTCAATGCAGGTTTTTGGTTACTTTCCCAGGCACTTCTAGCTGTGCCTTATTTCTTCATTTATAAAAGGAGGTTACAAAGTCTACCCTGCATGGCTCTTATAGGGTTTAGAGAGAAATAAATGTAGAGCAAAGTGCTCAGCACATTGAAGGGCGTGCACGAAGCACATAATAAATGGCTTCCAGCCGCCAAGATCGGCCAGGGCCACGGCAGTGTAGGACGGTGCCAGTGTCGTCTCCCGTATCTTTTCCTTGAAAAGGCTGGTGCTGTAAAGAGAGCTCAGGTGTGGGTAGGTGTACATACGAGTCCATGCTGCGGGGGGCGCCGATAAGGGACATCATGCCACTGGGGCAAAAGAGTTTCAGTTCCAAGCTGCCACGTCGTGGATGAGTGATGGAGACTGTCACTGCCACATGCTCCAGGGTCTTCAGCCCCGACACCTCCAGGTCCGTCCTGCTGACTGTGGGAAGTCAGGCTGGGCAGCTGGGAAACCACCCCCATAAACACATACGCCCTCACTTCACCCAACATACTCAGAGGCACTTACTCCATGAAGCCACATACAAGCATCTATGGCAACCCTAAGTGGGACCTAGTGTACACTAGTAAATGGAAGCAGTTGCAGCACTCAAGGAGTTTACAATCTAGTTTGGAGTCCAGATGGGAAGGTAACATATACCCAAGACACAACATAAGAACCAGAGAGCAACTTGATTCATTCATGCAAAAAACAATCAATGGGTGCCTCCTACATTTCAGGCACTGTACTAGATGCTGGGAATATAAAGATAGGTTGGACATGGTCTCTGCCTTCTACCTGCAAGTGGGAAATGTTATGGTATGAGGCATACATAACTGATCCCAGAACCGAGATGGTCAGATGGGTTTAGGCACATGGCAGCGAGACACACTCTGAAGAAGGAAATGAATACAGATGGTAGAGGGGGTGGGCACAGGGCAGTCTGGGAAGGGAAATGGCATGTATGAAAGCAGAGGTGGACACGAACAAGTTCCTATTGAAGGCAATACAAAATTAAAAAGAACCACCGGAGTGAATAAACTTCAAGGAAATTATGCTGAATGAAAAAAATCCAATTTCAAAAGGATACACAGCACGTGATTCATTTGCATACTGTTCATGAATCACGTTAAGTACATATGTGGAGAGAGATGAGGGGTCCCAGGCGCATGGGATGGGGCAGAGAGGAAGGCTGGGCCGCAGAGGAGTGACGAGAAGGCGGCTTGTGGCGGCGGCACAGTTAATGGCTCTTGGTGGTGGGTGGTGGGTATGCGAGGCTCCACGTGTGGAAAAATCACACAGAGGCTCCCCAACCCCCCAGTGTGAGCACAGGTTTAACTGGTGAAATCCGATCAGCTCTTTGGATTGTACCATTGTCATTTTCCTGGTTTTGATGTTGCACGTAATTAAGACATAAACATCAAGAGAAGGGTGTGCGGAACTTCCCTGAGCATTTCTCTGTGACCTCCTGTGAATCTATAATTATTTCAAAGTGAGTAGTTTAAGAGGGAACATTAAGAAGGAACAAACGACCGAAGCAGAGGATCAGTTGGGGGCTATTATGACCTCAGGTTGCAATGAGAAATAATTCTCAAGCACCTTTTCTTTGTTAATTCCTTCCAACAGGCAGGCAGCAAGCAGTACCACCACTTCACAGGCGCCCCGGTGCAGACAGGTGCCGAGAGCTGGGCAATGGGCCTCGGCTGGCCAAGACTTCAATCAACGTTCTTCAAACAAGCAACCGGAGCTACTAGAGAGCACCGAGCAAGGATGGAGTGTCTTATAAAGTGAAAGGAGGTGACTGTTAACAGCCGTGGGCAGCCTAAACAGGGGTAGAGGAACGGGATGGCGAGGCCAGTGAAAATGCTCCTGCCTTAGTCTAGGGGGCAGCATGGGTAACCATGAGAGGACAGAGGGAAGGGAAGGCTCAAGCCTTTCTGCGACACCACCTTTTGCCTTCCCGGACCCTGAGCCCAGTGGCCTCCACTCAAACGCCTCTCCCTGTCGTCACAGAGAGTGCCACTGCCATTTTCCACCGCGACACGAGTGGTCGCGAGCACTACCTATCCGATTCTGCGACTTCACATTTCTTTATTCCTCAGCTCCAAAGATCTTTCCCTGCCCAAGTCAGCACCCACTTCCATGACCAGACCCTGGGCCCCGCCACTACCTGGGACGGCTCCACCTCTGAATGGTTTGGTAACTTTCACTGTGAGTTTCATTCCATAAGCAATGCAAATGAATTGAACACAAATTAGGGAAGTAAAAGTAAATTAGGAGCAAAAATGAAAACAAAAGAGCGCCCACAATTCTTGGTACCATGTTGGTAAATATCCACGCAGGCCTCTCTCTGTGTGGCATGTGTGTGCGTGTGGCTTCTCTTCCGTTCCACCTGTCAGCTCTTCAAAGCCAACGTCCCATCTTCTCTGAAAACAACCTCCTCCTGCTCGTCTACTTTCTCCAGTCCTTCGTGACCCCTTCATTTTCTTACAATCCACCAGGCTCCTCTGTCTGCCTGCCTGAGATCCCCCAGCTCATCTGCCCCCACACTCCCTGGTTTACACTCTCAAATTCCTTTGCTTTCTTTTCCTTTCACAGTAACTATCTGGCAAAAGTCCAAAACACTGGAACGCCCACAGATAGCCGTCTTCTTGGCTGGGTCTTCTTGCTTACGTCTTCCCCACTAAAAATGAAAAATAAAAACAAACATTTCTCAACTCTCACTGCCTTCTGCCTACCACGGGCTCTGGCGCCACTCAGCCTGGGTTCAAATCCCAGTTTTGCCATTTTCTAGCTGTGAGAATTGGGTTTGCGTTTCCTTATCTGTCGCAGGGGGAGAGTACCAGTCGTCGGGATGACAGGAGGATTACAGTACAGGCAGACCTCAGAGGTGTGGGTTCAGGTCCCAACCACTGCAATAAAGTGAGTCAAACGAATTTTTGGTCTCCCAGTGTGTATGTAAACATACTAAAGTTATGTTTACACTACACTATAGTCTATTCAGTGTAAAATAGTATTACATCTAAAAAAGCAGTGTCCATACCTTAATTAAAAAATAATTTATTGCTAAAAATGCTACCCATCAACCAAGCTTTCAGCAAGTTGTAATCTTTCTGCTGCTGGAAGGTTGAGGGCTGCTGGCTGATCAGGCTGGTGGTTGCTGAAGGCTGGCGCAGCTGTGGACATTTTTAAAAACAAGACATTGATGAATTTGCTGCCTCTGTTGACTTTTCCCTTCACAAATGATTTCTCTGTAGGCTGGAAGGCTGTTTGGTATTTTACTCACAGTAGAACTTCTTTCAAATATTCTAAATCCTCTGTTGTCATTTCGACAATGTTCACAGCATCCTCACCAGGAGTAGATTCTATCTCAAGAAACCACTGTCTTTGCTCGTCCATAAGAAATCAATTCCAGTTTCATCATGAGGTGCAGCAATTCAGTCACATCTTTAGGCCTCACTTCTAATCCTAGTTCTCTTGCTGTTTCCACACCTGCAGTTACTTCCTCCAGGTAACTCTTGAACCTCAAAGTCATCTTGTGAGGGTTGGAATCAACTTCTAAACCTGTTAATATTGCTATTTTGACCTTTTTGCATGATCATGAATGCTCTTGATGGACTCTGGAATACTGAACCCTTTCCAGAAGGTTTTCAGTTGACTTTGCCCAGGTCCATCAGAGGAACCCCTACCTGTGGCAGCTAAAGCCTTATGAAAGGTATGTCTTAAATGCAGTTATTAAAAAATGTATTTTGTAAAGACTTGAAAGTCAGTCTTACTCCTTGGTTCATGGGCTGTGGAATGGATGTTGTCAGCAGCATGAAAGCAGCACCGATCTCATGATTGAGACCCCATCCCCATCAGAACTCTTGGGGGACCAGGTGCCTTGTCTGGCAGCTCCCAACTTCTTCTCTGCAGTTTCCTCACCTCTCTCAGCCATTACAGAATTGAAGAGATTAGGGCCCTGCTCTGGATTAGGCTTTGGCTGAAGGAAATGTTCTGGCTGGTTTGCTCTTCCCTCCAGACCAAAGTTCCTCCATATCAGCAATAAGGCTGTTTCATTTTCTCATCATTTCTGTGTTCACTAGAGAAGCGCTTTTGATTTCCTTCAAGAACTTTTCCTTTGCATCCACAACTGGGCTGACTGGCACAAGAGGCCTAGACTTTGGCCTATCTTGGTTTTCTTTGTGCCATCCTCACTAAGCTCGACCATTCCTAGCTTTTTTTTTTTTTTTTTTATAATTTATTTTATTTTAGTATCATTAACCTACAATTACATGGGCAATACCGTGATGATTGAACTCCCCCCATCACCAGGTCCCCCCCACCAACCCCACCCATTCCTAGCTTTTGATGTAAAGTGAGCGACGTACAACTCTTCCTGTCACTTAAACGTAGAGGGCACTGCAGGGTTATTATCTGGCCAAATCCAATATTTTTGTGTCTCAGGGAGTGGAGCGGCCCAAAGAGAGGGACAGAGAGCGGGAAAGGGCCAGTCGGTGGACCGGTCAAAACACACAGAACTTTTATTAAGTTTGCCATCTTATATGGGTGCATTTTGTGGAGCCCCAAAACAATTACAGTGTGACATCATTGATTCCTGATCACAGACCACCACAGCAAATACAGTGATAATGAAAGAGTCTCAAATATCCTAAGAAATACCAAAATGTGACACAGAGACAAGAAGTAAGCAAATACTTTTAGAAAAATGGTGCGGACACTTGCTCCGTGGGGTTGCCACAAACCAGCCTGTAAACAACGCAGTACCTGGGAAGCGCAATCAAACGAAGCTCAGGAAGACGTGGTGGCCCCTGGTCAGCACACGTAAGGGGCTGGGTCAGTACCTCGTGAATATTCGGGCCCCCGAAGTGGTGGACGTGATTTCTTTTCCTTTACTGTTCAACTTCTTGGAAAAGATGTCTACATTCACCATCTCTGCTTCTCACCCTCCCATTTATCCTTAACTTCTTTTCCTATCACAGTGGTATACACAGCACTCATGGTTGGTTTTTAAAGTTGGTCCAGAGTGCCTATGATGCAGAAAAGCATTTCCGTGCCCTGTTCCTCAGCACCTCTGTGATCCACTCCTCAGAAGGGAACGCTTTTTATTGCTTTCAGTTGTTTTCTTCTGGGATCTACTTTCAGGTTTCTATATAATATAATAAGCATGTGTGGCTATTATGTGGTTTATCAATTTTAGACATTATTTATTGACTTTGGATTACAGCGAATAAGGATTCAACGCCACATCCACGCCTCCCGACCTTACCTCTCTCCGCCTTCTCAAAATCATCACATCACAAGTTTTGGCTAGCTTACTATTTGTTTTACTTTACAAAGACCTTATAAACTTTATATGTACTTTAGCCAAGTAGTGTACAATAACCATATTTCATTTTCTAAACAATTTGCTGTTTTCCCCTCTGGAGTTAATAATTGCCCAGTTTTGAGGTTTACTTAAACTCATGTCCCTGAAACAAATTCTTCCCAAATGGCACAGAAGAACTGCATAACCTCTCTGAATACTATTTTTTCAAATGAACAAACAAGTCAGGGACTCCCTGGGGAGTCTACCTTTGGCACCTTCGCTCTCATCCCTACCTGCTGCACCGCCGTCGGGTCGGGGCCTTTCTCTCTCCCTCCTCACCTGCCCTCCCCCCCCACCGTCCTTTCTTCTCTTAGTCCGCCCTTCGCTGCAGCAGGCCAGGAGGTCTTTCAAAGCAGTTCAGACAAATGGAGTATGAGAAAGACCTGCACGTCTGAAAATATGCATATTTCCCTCCCATGTGATTATTAGGCCGGGGTTTGTTGAGCAAAAATAATATTCCTCAGAAACTAGGAAATATTTGGAGGATTTTTTTCAAATGAGTGAGCCGTGTTCTGCCTAAAAGTCAGCTTGAACTTCTAACCGTCGTTGGAGCTTTTCAACTGGTGAGCTTCGTCATGACTGGGACCTGTGTCATGGAGGAGCCCTGCAGACCAGCATCTCTAGGTCACCCCATTTCTCTGGAGAGGAACCTTCCCATGTGCTGGCAGCTGGTGCTGTGGGAGCTGAGCAGCTGGCCCGGTGGGGCGGGTCTCCTCCCAGTATGCTCCCTGCCTCTCACTTTCTGCCGCACCTGGGGTCTCTGGCTCTGGAGAATAAACTCCCCAATTCCTGCCCAGGTAAGGAGGGGGCCACCACCTGGCTGCTAAGAATGGGAGAAGGTCCACGGGGGTCTGCATGTCAGCTGATCCTTGGTTTTAGTCTCATGCCTCACCTCTGTCCTGTGCAGTACATGGGGCCCCTGAGTCCTGCGCTTCTGGGATTCTGAGACACGAATGGGCTTGCCTCTCAGTATCACCCTTGCTGGTATTTGGTATGGAATTTTCTTGCTCTGCTCACTTCTGCCTTCATTTTCCATCTTCCAAAACTGTGATGAAATACCTCATTTGCCGTTGCCTCTCTCACTCTTTGTCCTTGTGCTTATACCATTTTTATTCCTTTATGCTTATTTTGGTAAAGTTTGGGGAGAAAACAGAGATAAAAGCATGTGTTCAATTTGCCATCTTCAGCCACAGATCATCTCTGTCCCCATCAATGATTCAGCCAACTGCGATCTCGCTTCTGCCCCTATGGACACACTGGAAGGCAGCTTCTCTGGGTTCCCACTGACCCAGGGATGCCCTCAGTCCTTGTCTACCTGCCCTCTCTCACTCAGGCTGCCTTAGGCCCCTGATACCATCCTCCCAAGTGTCTCCTGCCTCTCAAGCTGCCTCTTCTGGTGTCTCCAGGGGCTCCTGTCCTCTGTGCATGGCAGCCCTCCTTTCCTCCTTTACCCTCCGTCTGCCCGTCCCCCAGTGGTCTCTCTTTCTCCCAGACCGTTTCCTTCCATTTCTATGCTATTGACTCCCAAATTATTACCTCCAGTCTAGACCTTCAAGCTTACTTATCCAGCTGCTTTCTAGATATAACCTTCAGATGCTGCACAGAAGCCTCGAACTCAACAGGGCCGGAACTCCCTTCCCTGGTCCCCGCGGTAGCCCCTGCTCCGCCGTGTTCCTCCCGCTCCCTGCTCCCATCTGACGGCATCACTCCCTGATCAGCTGCCCGACCTAGGGACTTAGAAATCTCTTTCTATAGTAAAAAAAAAAATTTACTTATATAAAGATATACACATAAATAATTTATATATTTACATATGTAAATTTTTATTATAGAAGATTTTAAACATATACAAGTAGAGAGAAACGGATGTTCTCAACACTAACTTCATAATTATCAATCTGTGGCCATCAATAATCCCCCCTATTCTTCCACCTCCCGGATTCTTTGGATGGAATCCCCAGCACCCTATCATTCCATCAGTAGAGATTTCGTAGGTAACTCTAAGAGATCAGGCCTTGGGCATGGCTGCCTGCTGTCCTTCTCCCTCACTGTTCACAGCAATTGGTGATGTTACAGTTTGCCTCAAAGGCTCCCCACAGCCCTGATGAAGTCCCACCTCCTTCTCCACCAATGCACCTGGTTCCACTGGGCCCTGCTGCCTGCAGTTTCAGGGCCTCCTCTGCCCCCCACACCTCGTGCTCCAGCCACACCATGTGCCTGGCAGCTCCCTGAAGATACCGCAGCCTCTGCACACGCCCTGCAGGCTGGATGTCCCTCTTCTCCTGGCTGGGGTACACGGTGAAGCTCAGGCCAGGCCCCGCTCGCTTTGAGAAACCCTCCTGTCTTCCCTGGTGCAGGAGGCATCCCTCCTCTGACACCTGTGTTACCTCTATAGTGCTTACAACCTGACACTCGACTTGCAGAGCAACTGTCTTTGTCTTCCCCTACCAGACTGTGAGCGCTTTGAGGGCAGGAATTGTGTCTTATCTCTGAATCCCTAGAATTCAATACAGGGCCTGGGATGAGGTAGGTCTCACCTATTTGTGGAACGAATGAGTGACAATGTCAAGAGCCATTTCAGAGAAATGCTTGAAAGGCTGAATTGCAGGGAAAGGATAGGGAAGGAAATAGGGAGAGGCGAGGGCTGCAGAGAAACTGCAAACCGCCGAATTTCAAGTTTGGGAGCCTCGGGACAGAAGGGAATGCTTGGCAGTTAAGCCAGCCTGTGAGAGGTGGGAATGAGATCTGAAATTTGGTACAAGTCAAATGCAGTATGTTGGTGGAATATCCAATGCACACAGTGATTTAGGAACAGACAGATGCAAGACAATAGTCACGGAATACTCGGAATACTCGGAGGAGAGCACGAACACGGCGGAGAAGGGCTTACAGAGTGAACGGCATGTCACAGAACATCGTGGAACAGCGTGGAATCCCAAGTGAGCCCTGTGGGTGCCTGCCTGTGTCAGCACGGGCATATGGTGGCACGTCACACTCATTTTCTTATTGCTGTGTATGGGGAGTTGGGTGGTCATGCATGAGAGGACATTAGAATTATTGTACTAGCCTTACAGGAGTTAATACATTGAGTTAACACTTAGAACAGGGCTCAGTACATAAAAAGCACTCAGGCCTTAGCTGATGATCGTCAGCTTATGATCATTTGGTCTTTGGTAAGTTGGGGTCTTTCTAACTCACCCTCTGGCCCAAACATTCCAGGGCTTTCTCTGCCCACACTGCTGTGGAAGCTATGAAAAGCTCTGACCCTCTCACTGGTCAGGGAGCATAAGAGATTGTGACCGAGGATTCATTTAGTGGAGAGGTGAGAGATGAAGTTACAAAGACACCACTGTTGAGGAAGAAAATGTGAAGGAGGGTGGAATACCATGGAATATGTCTCAGAAGGTGCTCATGGTTTGGGACTAATTGCAAACTAGGGAACCAAGTGCCTAGGGCAGAGAAGCCAGGAGACAGCTGGGGGGCAGTGGGGGTGGCAGAGCTGGATGCGGGAGGGAGGCTGCTGCAAGGGCCTTGTCCACAGGGCCAGAGCACCAGGAAGGCTGCGAAGAGGACCTCTGACGGAGCCCGATCTGAGCAGGAAAGGGCGCTGTGAGTAGGGGCATTTCAGGGCTGAGGGGGGCAGAAGCAGGCGATGGCTTTACTTAGTTCACCTGAAGAGGCTGAAGGATGGCAGGGACTTTATTTCCTAACAGGTGAGCCTGGGATGTTTGAAGGGGAAGGAAGACTCAGTGGAGAGGCAGAGACTGGGTCGGAGGTGAAGGAGCAGGTTTCGCACACTGGCGGAGGGTTCGCCAGCACACTCAGAATGCAGGAAGGGTCAAAAGATAGGTGCATGGGGTCATTGGGAGCCTCCCGTAAACGCAGACTCTCCTGTGTGTTAGATGCTCCCCTGAACCCCCCTTACTCTCCTACCCTCTGGTAGAGTTTTGAGACCTGGAGTCAGATCTGCAGGAACTGCAGGGAGAGGAGGGAGGCGCGAGTATGGGCGAAACAGGCGAAGGAGGAACTAATTAGAATGTTTGATTTCTTGATCTGGTAATGGCTACATGAGCGTCCACATGCGTCAAAAGGCATCGAGCTGCACACCAAGATTTGTGCGTTTTACTATATGCACCCCAACAAAAGAAAAATAATAAAAGTAACTATTGGTAAGGACGGAAAAAAATAATAAAAGAACGGAGGGGCCCCAATCCCTTTTCCACATATTCTCCTGCCAGTGAGGAGAAATACAAACCCGTCGGCTCCAGAACCACACTGCCCAACGACATAGCTGCTAGCCAATGTGGTTATCTAAATCCAATTATAAAACCGAAATTTAGTTCCTCAGTCACACTGGCCTATTTTACGTGATCAATATAGCCTTATATGGCCAGCGGCCACTGAATTGAGCAACACTGATAGAGAACATTTCCATTATCCTAGAAAGTTCTACTAGACACACCACTGCTCTGGAGTCTCAGAAGCATTTTATCTCCTCTTCGATCTCAGCAACATTCAGCCCTCTTCCCCCCAACCCTACAAAAGTCCACTTTCCAGCCCTCAGACACTGACTCAGGTCTTGGTAGGAGAAAGACTGTAGCTTGGCTATTGGCGAAGGAAGGTTTCCTGACTGTCTAGGGCTGAGCAGCTCAAGCTATTCTAACTGGACTTTAACCTTCAAGCACGCCCACAGCCTGTACCTTCCGTTCTGTCTGCTCGGGTGTCAACAGAGTCACAACAGAGGGACAGACACCTTGGCTGCCTCCGTTTCGGTGGAGCCCACTGCCCTCCAGCCGACCAGGGCTCCACCTGGCAAACTCCCTTAGCCGTCGCCTCCCTTGGCCTCCTCCGCTTCCCTCCCCTCCCAGGCCTCCCGCTCTCCTCCGCCTGGGGCAACTGTCCTCTTTCAGGCCTCCCAGTGACAAGCAGTGGCTGGGAGCTGCTTCTTCTCCGGGGGCAGCTTGTCAGGCTGGGGCAACGTCCCCTGGTTAGTGGGAAGCAGGGGATACCAAAGCCAGGAAGGCCTCTTGCCCTCTTCTAAGTCAAGCCCTCATTTGACAGACGCAGCTGTGGACTACTGTCACTTAGATGACAGGAAGCAGTCCCGGCTGGGAGGTAAAAGTTAAAGGCTCACTGTCTCCAAGACATGGAGCGCAGAGCACGGGGTTCTGACTGAGCTGCATTCTTGGGAATGTTCCTGCACTTTCTGCCCGGGCTCATGCCTCATGCCCTTTCCGAGACAGCATTCCTTTTATGGACAAGCCATGACTGGGCCCCTGGAGTTACTTCCACACAGAGGGGAACCGGGCAATCGGTGGCTGTGGTTAGGGAGAGACCTCCCCAAGGAGGCGGCCCAGGCACCCCCCGAGCTCCCTTGTCTCAGCGGAACCTCCCCCCAGGGAAGCGGCCCGGACCCCCCACCCCAGCTCCCTTCTTGGGCCCCTCCGCCCGTCCTGGCTCTGGTTCGGTCCCTTCCGAGGAGGATGGGAAGTGAGGATGGAGCTCTAGTTCAGACACAAAACGTGACGCACTTCAATTTTCACAAGAAATAGCAAATAACTCTGCTTGTCAAAATTCCTCAAGGGAAAAAAAAAACCCCAAGGAGCTGGAGAGCAGGAGAAGTCTCCCAAGGGAGCCTGGGAAGTCCACAGACAGATGACCCTGTAGCCTGAGCACCTCGATCCGACTTCCCTCTTGTCTGGCAAGGGGCTCAACCTCTGCACTTGAGACAAGGCCACATCTCTCACTTACGGACCTTCAGATAATCCCAGTGGCCCTGGGTGTGGTGGAGGTGGGGGCAGAGGCTGGGCCGTGACCGTCGGGGATGTCCGTGATCCCATCCCTCCTGGCAGACCCCCTCTGACTCCCTATGAGATAACCAGAGAAGCAAAGGAAGCAACTGCCGGCTCCCTTGCCCCACCCGGAGGCCACTGGGTGAAGGGAATTGTCCGGGAAGTTCTTAGCCTAGGAGCCAAATGCTGAAAGGGACGTCTGTCCGCTCCTGTCTGGTCCCCCCTGCTGTCCCCTCCCACCCCTCCCTCCGGCCTTTCCCATCCACTGCTCAGCAGCTCCTTCCCACTGCTGGTAACTCAGGAGAAAGGTCTTGTTTCAGCAGCCAAGGGACCAGCCAACTCAGAAGCACTAACATGCCCTAAAATGGCCAAAGAAAACTCCCCAGGCCTGGCTGGGGCTCCAGGAAGGGGGTGGGACCCGGCAGGGAGGGTGAACTTCAGCCCAGGATTAACCCCCTTCCTGCTGAGGACTTACCATTCCACAGGACCTCCAGGGAGTGGGGAGACAGTGGGATAGCCTTGTTCTCTTTCAACAGGGGGCTGGCATAGGAAGCCAAGTAAGGGACAGACGTCCAGATCTATTCAAGGGAAGGGGGGATGGTGAGTGAGCTAACATAATTGATGTCACCCTCGCCCTAAAACACACACACTCTCTCTCTCTCATCAACTTCATCTTCAGGGCTCAGGTCTCTTTTTTTCCTCTCCTCCACTCCTGGCACTCCTGCTGGCGCACAGGCATGCTCCCTATGGCACCAGACCAAGGAACCAGGGGAAGTGGCTGGGTCCAGGGTGGCGGATGAGAACCAGAGCACCCTGAAGTCCCGAGCTACACTCAGGTCCCATCCACTCTCTAGCAACAGTCTGGAAATTGCCACTATAATGTTGCACCTGCTTCTTCACTTGTTAGATGGCTATCAACTGGGATGAGGGGAAATGAAATCAATGAGCTTTTATTAAGCACCCACGACATGCCAGGCAATGTTTCAGGCATGCAGCCCACTCCCTCGGTCACTCCACACTGGGCCCCCTGCCCTGCCCACCCCTGTTCACCTTGGCTGCGTTAACGAGTCTCCAGGCATTGAGCAGGCCAAACCCGTGCTGGTGGCTGTGGCTGAAGCCTGCCTCATTGGTGGCCCAGTCTGCATGGTGGTCCTCATACTGATAACAGAGGCCCCGGTTAGTCTCCTGGATCTCAAGGAACCTCAACGAGCTCACTCTGGCTCCTCCGGTTGCCTGCTGGCTGATCCAGGCCAGGCTCTCCCATGAACACTACTAGGAATGGATTCCCCAAGAGAAGCTGGGACGCAAGGTCAAGCCCCATGCCGTCACCACTACGGCGGCCTGCTTCTACAGAGGGAGCCGGGAGTCCCACCCCCAGAATGAGGGAGCCCAGAGCTCTCCCTTGCAGGTAAACAGCATCTGCAGACTGGGTACAGATGAATTTAGGTCTGTGGTCTGGGTCGGGCCCCCGCGCCTGTTCTATGCACATGCAACTCTGAAGGGATTCGGCACCTAACATTGGGACACCTGGAACCGGAAGCCTCGTGACCCCTGCACAGTCCTGGGCTCAGAACTCTGGGGTGGTCGGGGCCAGGCCGCAGGTCTGCCTGCTAGGCTCTCACCTGTGTGGCTGTGAAGACAATGATGTGCTGGACGTCTCGCCAGGTGAGGCAGGGCCGCACCTGCAGCATTAGGGCTATCATGCCCGCTGCAAGTGGGGCGGCAGCCGAGGTCCCTGTGTGGCCCTCCGTGCAGCCTGTGCCCTCCTGAAGGTCCCAGTCAGTGGTCACCTGGCAAGCAGAATGGAGGGCAGGGGGCCGGGTTAGGGGCTGGGTTTACAGGTGCTGCAGAGGGGGCAGGGCTGGTCATCCAAACGAGTGCTCGGCGGCCCCTCCTTGGCGAGGGCGGGAGCTGTGGCCAGAGAAAGGCCCGTGAGCAGGCTGGGACAATGCAGGCCTCACAAGAGACTCTCTGGAGAATGGAGAGAATGACAGTTGGACAGTCACTTGTGAGGGTCTGGCCGAGGGGGAAAGGAGATGGGGACCCTGGGGAGGTCTTAGGTGCCGAGCAGTTCCCTGATTCCTGCTCCTCTGATAACTCCCTAATTCACCACCCGGCCCCTCTCACCACCTGCTAGCCCTGCAGCCATGCTAGGACAGGAAGCAGCTGGGGCAGCTCCGGGGCCCCAGCTGGAGCTGGGACAACACTGAGAGCACCATTCAAGGAAACCCAACCTGGCAGGGGCTGGAGTGACATGAGAGTGAGCAAAGGAAGTGTGTTCCCGGGGAGAGGGAATGAGGGGTCCCCTCGCCCCTGGGGGCTCAGCCCGGGTTTAGCATCTACAGCTCCTGCCTGCCCTGGCTGTGGCAATCCACGGGACCAGCTGCCTCCCTGTCTCAGCCCCTTCTTTACCTGTGGTTCTGAGGTGGGGGGTGAGGGCAGCGGCAGGGGAGGAGGAGGCTGTCTAGGGGGCGAGATGGCGTCTATCTGGCATCAAGTTCTTTCCATGCTCTCATCAACCCTGGAGCCAGAGGTGAGCAGAGGCGGGCCCTACCTAAATCTGTTCCACTACGTGGCACTTGGATCCAGCACATGGTGCCCATATTAAGACCAGAGAAGTTTTTTCTTCCAACCTTCTCTTTGGGGATCAGAAACCAGCATGCCAAGAGCCTCCTTGTCTCCATTATACTCACTGCTTCCCTCCCAGTTCTTACAGCAGCTGCTGAGAGATGTAATTTTTGCTCAGACACCATGCATTTCCAGAAGAAAAGGGAAAAAACCTATCTGGGCTGTGGTCTCAATGAGAGTGGGAAGCCCACTCTCCGCCAGGGAGCAGGCTGCTTTTCCTGGTAAGGGAAGAGCCTCTCGGTGGCAGTCCGCCGGGCAGCTGTGAGGCCCGTGAATTTGCCTGCAGTGGCAGAGCCCCAGGCAGCTGTGGGAAGGTCCAGCCAAGGGCCCCATGCAGCCAGAGGGTGGGCAACAGATGCCCTGGCCTCAGGGAGTCAGCCACCAAGCTGGCCACTGGACAGAAACTGACTACAGGAGGTGTCCGAGGCAAGGCCATCCCAAAGGGGGAAACGTGACTGAACAATCTCGCTCTTCATTTCCAGACAGTTCAGGTGGAAGGTGGAGGCTAGGGTGGGAAGTGGAGGTGAGTTCAGAGGCGAAAAGCCAGGCTCCGTAGAACAAGAGTTTATGCCAGGGAGTCTGGACCTTCTTGGCCTCCAGCTGAGGCCAGGACAAGTGGTTCCTTGTTCCCGAGAGTTCTGCCAGGGCGGGCAGAGCACAGCACATGCCTGCTCTTCCCCGCAAGCGGGCCTGGCCTGGGTGGGTGCCCCTGCATCCGTATCCGGCCTGCTGAGCAAAGCCTCTGGCCCTGTTACTATAGCTGACTCCCTTTCCTCTCCTCCCCGGGGGGAGGGAGGGGCCGGGGTCAAGAGGCCGAGACTTGGAACACGAGCTTGACCAGGAGTCCACTAGCAAAACACAATTTCAGTTTTGGAAAATAAATTTGACCCCAGGAAGACAAAGCAGCTTAGTTGCCAGCAGCCCCAGAGAGACCTCCCAACCTGGGCCACTGGACATCTGACACCAGCTGGCACCAGCTCAGCTCTTCCCTGAGCCTGGGTCACCCGGTGGGGGCAGCTGCCCTGTGACAGGTAGGGAGGCCTAGGGTCATAGCCCAGAGACCTGGCTTGAACCTGCTGGGATGGAGCCAAGCCAGCTGGGTGCAGGCACTAGACCCTGAATTCCTGAAGAGGCTCTCAGGGCCTGAGAAGCCCCGCTCTCCTGCTCCAAACTCGTTTGCTATGGCTCCAGTTCCAGCCCCCAGGGAAGAGCTGTCCCTCGGGCCGAAGGAGACACTCCCAGCTCCTTTTCCCTCCCATCCTATAAAGATGATGCTAGCTTTTCTCTGGTGGGAACAGGACCAGAACTCACAGTATGTATGGAAGGGCTGAAGAGCAGTAGAGTGATGTTTTTTTTTAAGCCCACAGAAATTAGTCAAAGCCCAGATTCTACCAAAGGAAGACACTGAAAAGTTCTGTAATCAATGCGATACTTGATAGTCCCTGTCATGAAATACACTTTCTTTCAAAGTTAAAATGTGAAACTGAAAAACCATGTATGCAGATTGATTTAGAGTCCTCAGCTCCACCCGCCCCATGGCATGCCCCTTGAGACAGACCCGCCAGGGAAGAGGCACAGGGGCAAGCAGGGGACGCTTGGAGGCACTCACGATGCTCCGCAGCATCTTGTCCCCACCGCTGAAGGTGACCGCCAGCATGGAGGCACACTCCTCTGCATAGAAAGGCATCCGGCCCTCCTCGTCCACAGCGCCTGGGGACAGAGTGGGGGAAATGCAAGCTGAGATGCGGGCCTGATAATATGACAGTTATCTCCAAGTTATCATCTGGGAGGCTGTCCTGACTTCAAAAAATGAACCCTGTGGCCCAACAGCCTCAGAGTATCCACAACCCTGCCTGAACAGGCAGCCTCAAATGGCAGAGGGCGTTCTGTGCCCTCATGCAACTTAATGCCATAGGTCTGGGTAAACCTGAGGGCACCCCCCCCCACCCCGAACCTATTCATCCACCCGCATGTTCGTTTTCCTCAACACATATTATCTACTGTGAGTCCCAGCGGGTGACACACACACATACACGCCAGACTCACAGCCCCTCCCAGTGGGCGACACAGACGCACACACACACCACACCACACGCACACGCGCTCCCGGAGCCGCAGGCGGTACCGATGGTGACCGTGTAGATGGAGTTGGCGTAGCCATCATAGTTGCAGTTGTCGCTGTGCTGGCCCCCGTTGCCACTGGCCACCACGAAGACGCTCCCAAAGCCCCGGCGGCCCGCCAGCACTCCATGTTGCAAGGCAGCCTGAGGAGCAGACCCGCCGGGGGTCAGCTGGTAGAAGGACCTCTCCCTGCCATACCAGCCGCCCTCTCCCTGCCTTCTACAAAGAAAAGGCAAAGAGCCCAAAGGCACTGGGCACAGGAGAGAGAGACTGAGGGATGGACACAAGGCAGGGATGCAGCTGTAAGCTGAGCGGCTTTTTGATGCGTGTGCGCTGCTTGTCTGGTAGGATGGGCCGGACGTGGAGGCCGAGTGCACAACCAGAGGGTAACAGTCAAAAGCATTTTTCCATCTCTCTAACAACCAGTGTCCCCCACACTCCCCTCCAGGTTAGGAGCATCCTTCCCAAAGGCGGTGGGCACTGCAAATGGGCTGCGGGAGGGAGCAACCTGCAGTAGCTTCAGGAGCTGAACGAAGAGGGTGCCCTGGACCTCCCAGGCTTCCTGCAGTTCAGTTACCTTTCCAAGCTGATGGGGGCCATCCACGGTCTTGCCGTCATCGTCGGGTCCCCAGCTGTCGAGAAACACCCAGAGGGAGGAACCAGGGCCAGGTTGAGCTGTCCACCAGGCCTCCCAGTCTCAGCCTGGGCTTTTCCTCCCCTCCCAGGCTTCCAGGGACAGAGTTTAAGGGCTCAGCTCTCATTGCAAAGGGGAAAACTGAAGTGTGTGCTAAGGTTCTTTACCTTGGAAACCAGCCCGGTTTAGCATTGCTTTATCCTGCCCCTAAAAATGCTTTCGCAGGTCCCATGGAGCAGGAGACAATACGTAAGAGAAGAAAGGGACAGGGGGCCACCCCTCTCCTGATCTGGGATCTAACACTAGGCTGGATGGCAGAGCACGTGAAGGCAGTATTCAGTCTGGGCAGGTTCTTGGGTCTGAAGGGCTCTCTAGGAGGAAATGCACACCATGGATGACATCATGGATTTTAGGGAGGTACTGGCCGGGGGGGATAACATACCTCAGTTCCTCCGTTCTCCTGTCCTCACCCCACCCCGTCATGCCCCCCAGCCCTGCTAGAACCATAACCTGGAGCTGCAGGTGCATTTATGTGTGTAGGGCTGGTGCTGGGCACTCAGCTCAGCTGTAGCTGGAGAGAGAGCCCATTTTCTCCCAGAAGCCTGTAAGTTTATTAAATAAGTAAACATGGGGCTGGCTGGAGCACTCATGTGGCATCCTGATTACTGGGGTGACCTGGGGCTTAAGCCTGAGAACCCAGTGGCTGGGGATCTGGACACAGGAAGGGGAGGGACCACAGGCCGAGGCCAGTGAGAAGACAATGCTGGGCCCTGCCCCTGCCCCATCAGCCCCTTTTGCTGTCCTTTTGTCAGAGGATTTGTCCCAGGTGCCCAAGCCTCTCCCCCTTTCACCCTCCCAGCTCTGGCTCACCTGCAACTGTAGATGTCATTGATCTGATAGTGCTTGTTGAAGGCCACGGCCTCCATGCTGTCTGTAAGGGGGCCGTCCAGGACACGGATACCTAGACAGTGAAGGCCAGCTCCTCAGTAACACTGGTCCCCTAGACGGGGACCTGAGGGGTGGGGGGCCACATGTGGAGACCGGCGTTTCCCCCTAAGTGCTCCTGTATCTCTTGAATTTTTATGTGTATGCCTGTCCAGAAATGTTTTTAACGTAATGTTAAATCTTAGACTTTAAGGATCATGGGAAGAGGCATAGGCTGGAATGCAGGGAGTTTTGTATCTGCGTCCTTAACCATGTAAAACATTGGTGCAGTGCTTCACCCATAGAAGGTGACCGATAAATGGTACTTATTAGCATGACTACTCTCACAGGTGCCTAATTTCACTCTCTAAGATGGGGTGGGTCACATCCTGGTGAGCACGCAGGGACAAAGCTTTCAGAAGGGACAAGGGCCCTGAGGGTTTCCGGCTCAGTGAAGCCTTGTTTACAGAGAGGGCTGCTGACCTCTGCCGGAGGGTAAGAGGAATGCAGCCGGCCACTCAGTCTGCAGGTTCCACTTATGAGGGACCATGGGGAGGGCTTCCCCGTTCCTTGCCTTCATGAACCTTCTGCCTCGGTGGACAAAGACTGGGAGGCGAAGGAGCCTTAGAACAACCCCACATGGGGGCTGGGGTGGCTCAGCTCTCTAGAAAGAATGGAGAGCACGGTGATCATGCGAAGCGCCGGGAGCTTAAGCGCTGGGAGGGAGCCTCGGGGGGCTTACGGGCCAAGGAAGGAGGGCAAGTGAGAAGGTACTTAGTTAATTATGGAAATGCAGACATAGATAAGAGAAAGGAGTCACCATCACAGTGAGCTGGGTCATTGATGGAGCACAACCATGACCAGAGTAAGGGAAGAGGAGACTCAGCAGGCTGGACTTGAGGCCTCCACCCCCCACCGAGTGCCTCCATGTTTACCTGTTTTATGTAGTAGTTTGCTGCTAAAAACATGTTTCAAACAGCACTGCACTGAAAAAAAATTCAAGGAACCAATATGCCCTACAGACAAGCTATTCCAAGTTTACCCTTTGCTCTCTGCTGTGTGCTGCATGTGGGATTAAAAACATTTCAGAATTCAGAGGGAGGGCAGGGGATGAAGGCTGTGACGACAGGAGCCGAGGGAGGCTAGCTCAGAAAGTACCTGCCACGCGGCTCCCGTACGCCACTCCCACGGCACAGAAACTGTTGTTGGGCACGGCGGCGATCTCTCCCGCACACCGCGTGCCGTGGTGGTTGCCATTCTCCGCGTCTGGGTGGGGCATAGGGTCCGGGTCGTTGGAGTTGAGGTCATAGCTGCCCTCAGGGCTCTGAAACATTGGCAGAGGGGGACATGCGGTCACTCACTGCTTATAAGGGGCCAAGTCTTGGAGCTCAGGGAGAGGGGAACTGGGAGCGTGGGCCTCTGAACCAGGGCAGCAGGGCCCTCTCTCTGCACACCAAACAGGCCGCAAGATACGAGGACAAAACACACTGGGGCAAAACTAACAAGCGCCAGATCTCAGCACCCTGTGCTCTTGTCTGCTAGAGAAATGTGTTCAGGGGACTGCTCCATAGCTTAGGAAACCTGGGATAAGAGATCTAGGGCCCCCAAAGACCAGTCGTCAAAGGGCGGAAGGTGCTCAGAACTCTGCGGCGAGCTAAGTTGCCTACAGAGGCCACTGCTTATGCCCCAGGGCGGGGAGCAGCCACGGATGCGGAAGTATCACCTGGGATCCTCCTCCTGGCGGGAGCTGGGTCACTCCCTGTGTCTCCACTGCCAGTCTGGAATGCTGGCTGGGGCAAAGACGGAGAACACCATCCAGCCCCAAGCCCTTTTGTTTGGCCCTGTGACCTTAGGAAAGGGGACCGGCCTGAGATGTCAGCAGGAAGGAGGTAAGCCCTGGGGGTGGGAGAGTTTGTTTCAGGGCCACTCACGTAGTTGGGGGCAATGTCCTGGACGGTGTGCTCCACGCCATCATCAACGACCACCACAGTCACCCCTCGCCCAGTGACGTTGCGCTCCCATACACCTGTCACATTGATGTCCCTGCCGGGGCTCCGCCGGTTATTCTGTAGGAGGAGGGGTTGGGAACTGTTCTCAAAGCCGTGGGGACCCGGTGACACACAGCATGGCCCACAGAGACAAGTCACAGCTACCAGCCCCTTTTCACTCCTGGCCACAATCAAAGAATCGGATACAGGCTGTGGCCTGCTAGGTCTAATTGGGGACAGAGCCCAGGAGGGATGAGCAGGAGCTCTGCCACAGCCTGGACTCCAGGAGAGCCTGGTATCATTCACAAGCAGCCCAGGTGACATGGTGGCTAGAGCTACTGGCTGGAAGATACAATTATTATGCTGTATAATAAACATTACATAATACATGTTTATTAGCATGTATTATGTTAGCAGTTGACATGATGTTAGCAGTTGACACAAAGTGTCTACCATGTGTCAGGCACACATATATTGGTTCCCTCATCCTAACCAAAACTCTGCAACGAAGGCACCATGACAATCTCCATTTTACAGAGGAGGAAGCCGAGGCACAGAGAGGCTAAGCGGCTTGCCCAAGGGCACCTGCTAAGAAGTGGCAGAGCTGGACTTTGAGCCCACGCAGCCTGGTCTCAGCAGTCATGCCCTAACCACGAGAGTCCACTGGTTTCTGGAAGTGAGCGCAGACAGGGTGGAGCCAGAGGATGGGACACACCCCAAAGACCACAGATATGTGTCCCCAGGCCAAGGATGGGGGTAACTGAAGAGTAATATAGTCACAAGCCCACAGAAGAATTGGATACCCAGAAGCTATCCATCTGCTGAAAAGTGCAGGCCTGGACTCACCAGGTGCCACTGCTGTGGGTACTTGGGGTCATTGAAGTGGACACTGCGCTTGGCCCGCTTTAGCAGCCTCTGCTCTGAGTGCCAGCGCACAGCTTCGTGCCCGGCCAGCACAGCCTCCGTCTGCTGCCGGATAGCCTCCGCCTGCTCATCCTGCCGGTGTCCAGCTGGCTGGACCAAGAGGTAGAACCCTTGGAGCTCCCCAATGCGTCCAGCATTCACCAGCCCTGCTGCCTGGGCCAAGGCATCTGCCTGTTGCTCCAGCGTCTCTTCTTCCTGCTCACCTTCCAGCTTGTCCAGATGCACAGCCCAGCTTAGCACCCCTGGACCCTCAGCCCTAGGCCCACCTGTCCCTGCCAGGCCCATGACCCAGGGAAGCAGTAAGAAGAGTCCGGCTAACTCCAGCCAAAGGCAGGTGGGCAGGCCCTGGGGGGCCTTTAAGTGCAGCACTTTCTGCCTCCCCTTCGGCATCAGAGCAGCAGGCTGCAGATAAAGAGAAAGGACATCAGAGATAAAAGAGCTGATAACCACCAGGGTCTGAGAGGGAGACCGAACCATCAACATACTACACCCACCCAGAAACCCTTAATCCTTTTTAAATGTTTGACCTAAATGTTTGATCTTCTCTTTTTATTCACATGTATCCCTGAACAACAGGGATAAGCCCCCAAGTGGGTGGACCAGTACTAACCCCAGGCAGTACCTCCAGGGCATGACGGGCCAACTCCCACCTGACCAGCTCACTGAGCAGCATGTCAGTTGTACCAGTCCCACTGTGGCCATGAAAAGGTCTCACAAATCCTACCACTCCTACAAACTACTGGCAGAGTCACGACTCTTTTTAGAAGAGACCCTCCTCCCTTATTTAGAGGGGACACAAATCTTTCCCCAGCTGACTTCTCAGTCCAGCTGTCCTCAGGGTAACTCCGCCATGGGGTCCCAGTCCCACCTGGACTCCATGTGAGGCTGAGCTCTTGGTCTCATTAACCACCTCACGCTCATTTTGTGCAAATGGAGAAAAGGCATCACTTTCACTGCGAGTTGTGTTCGCTCGGAGCACAGATTGGAGGCCTGTGGGCCCCAAGCAAAGAAGAAATGGTGTCCTTCCAAATCCAGTGGAGCAAGCAGAGGCTCACGAAGAACTCCAGGACCTGAGACCAGAGCAACAGGCCAACGGTCAGTATCATTTCCAGGGATCTCAACTGGGGTGTGGGCTGGAACAGGACTGCTACAGTAAGGCACAACCAGCTCACGGCCCCGAAACCCTACTTCTTGCCCTACCCATCACGCCACCCTCTTTTCTTTCTTCCTAGAGGCCCAAAAGAGGGCTTGGACTACTACCAAAACCACTCTTGAAAACGCAGGCAGTCCTGCTCCCTAGAAGTCCGGGTGGTAGCTAACTTCCTGATTTGTGTATCTCTGAAGGATGCCCGGTGAAGTAAGAGCAGGCAGGAGGCAGGGGAAACAGGGAAACGCCGAGAACACAAACCAAAGTGACCAGGCATAATGGGCAAGTGGGTAGCAGTGAGGAACAAAATGAATGGAAAGGGGCACTAAAGGGCTCCCCTGCCCGTGGGCCCGCGCTCAGCAGGTGTGCTTGGAAGGGAGAGGGCGGGCTCCAGGGACTGCCACTCACAGTTTGACAGAAGGACCAGATTAGAACTCGTGGGGACCCGGACAGGTGAAAGGGTGGCAGAATGTGTGTACCTAGTGGTGGCTGGACTCCTTCAGAAACACCTGCCCTCTACTGGCGTCACCCTGAGGCGGGGCCTAGAACCCACACACGTACCACTGATGCGACTCAAGACATTACAGAAACATGGGTATCTCTCCGAAGTCTCTTTGGAAAAAGAACAGGGGGCTTAAGTGACCTAACATTTCCCTCCAAGTCTGCATTCCACATCTCCTGCTCTTTTTTCCTCTTAGGTTCCCAGGCATGTTCCCTCTCAAAGTCCTCCCTGACCTCCAGCAGCCTAGGTTTCCCAAGATATTCAGACGTCTTTCCCAATCAGCGTACCTTACTGTGTGAAACAAAATCTTGTTAAGACAGCTAGAGAGTGGCCCTTCCCTTCCAGGGTCCTTCAGTCTCAGTAGACCCCACAGATTTCCGGAAGCGTTGAGAAACCTGACCACCACTTCCTCCTTTCCCTCGGGCAGGACAGTACTTGACCCCCACCCTCCACTCCAGGTTCCTGGAAAGGAACCTTAAACACCCTCTGACAGCAGATCACAACCTCAGGCAGCTGCTAGGAGCAACCTTCACAGCTCTTAGGCGCTGAGGGACAAGAGCAATGGTACGGGCAGTCCGGTGCCCAAGGCTCTGCTCCCAACACAGTCCTGTCGCCGTCTCTACACCCTGTTCCTAAAACCAGGCTGCGTACAGGGGTCAGGTTCACTGATTCCGTCTCTGACCTCGACTGCCCAGTGCAAGGTGCCCCCTCCTTAGAGGGAAGCACACTAACCCGGAGCCCGAGACCCCGGGCGCCGAGTCCTGGGCTCCCCCGCGCCTGGCCTGAGGGTGCGCTCCGTGCAGCCCCTCGGCTCCCCGGGTTCCAGGCGCCCGGACTCCAGTGCCCCGCCCCCACCGAGCTCCCAACTCACCCGCCCGGCCGCCGCCGCCGCCCCCTGCGGAAACCCGCGGCTTCCCGGGAGCGCGAGGAACCAGTGACAGTAACATCACTTCCGCTGCGGCGCGGCCAATCAGCGGCGGGCCCCGGCGCACACCCGCCGGCGGCGCTGGGGCCGAGCCTTCGGGCGGGCCCCCGATAGGGGAGCGTGCTGCGGCGGCAGGCTCTGCCCGCGAAGCCCCGCCGCCCCGAGGTCTCAGGCATCTTCAGGGGTGGCCCTCCCCAGAGGGAACACCTTGCCGGTGTCCTCTGGAAAGGGCATCGCGGTTGCGACCTTTAAAAACACCTCGTCCCTCTTCTCCCCTGAGCACCGGCGCCCCGGTTCTCCCTACGGCCCCCCTAGAGGGGCTCCTCCCTCCGGCACGTGTCCCTCCGTCCCGCGGTCGCGTCTCCCGGCTTCCCTGCGCCCCCGGGAGTCGCCTCGCATCTCGGAAGGTTTCCGGGCGCCCGACAGCGCCAGCTCGGGCCACCAGAGGGCGCCGTCGGGGGAGGCGCGCGCGCCACCGCGGCCGCTCCTGTCCCGGTCGAGCCCCGCCTCCTCCGCTCGGGCCGCCGGAAGTGGGCGGTGTCGCGCGCGCGGCCCGGCGCTCGCCCCCTCCCCCCAGGCTCGGCGCCCCCTCCCCCCCGCTCCGCCCGCTCAGGTGCGTCCGTCCCTCCCCCGCTTTCCTCCGGGGCTGCGGCGCGGGGGTGTGTGCGGGGCGCGCGCGGGGAGGGGGCTGCGGCGCGGGGGCGCGGGCGGGGGGCGCGCCGGGGGGCGTGGAGGGGTTGCGAGGCCCGGGGCGGGGGCCTGACCTGCGCGGCCGACCGCGGCTGGCAGCGGGGTGGAGGGGGTGAGGGGAGGGTGCGCGGCGCGCTGGCCGGGGGCGGCGACCCGCTTAGCGGCCCCCTGAGGAGCGCGGCCGTGGCCGCCGGCGCGGCTTCCCCCCATTGTCCCCTTCGCGCCGGCCCCGGCCTCCCCGGGGACCCGTCGCTGCAGGCGGCGCCGCCTCGCTGGTGGTCGCCGCTGCTGGCGCCCCGGAGGCCACCCCGCGTGCAGCGCCCGGCCAGAAGAACCTGCCCGGCTCCGCCCCGGACCCTCCAGCGCGGGACGTGCACGGATGACCCCTGCCCTGGGCTCCCGTTTCCCGGACCCGAGGGCCCCGACCCTGAGCTCTGGGGGCAGGATGTTTGCACCTGAGGGAGCAGGATCGGCGATTTGGGGGGCCCGTTTTCTCCCAGGAGCTTTGTATAATGGCAGAAACGGAGGCATTGAGGGTCTCTGGCCTGTGACTGACTGAAGTGTTGACACATGCTTGCTTGTGCGCTGTGGGAGGCCCAGGGGTGATGCTATTAAAATAAAAACAAGTATTTAAACTAAGCCTATGGTAGCCCCCCACCCCAGTATTCTTTTCTTCCCGTTTTCTTCACCGTAGAGGGTCATGAGCCTGTCCTGCAACATAAAGGGTGACCTTTTGATCTAAGAGAGGCATCTGTCCCGGTTTCCATACTTGGATACCCTGTTTTCCAGCATCTGATTTTCATGCTCGAGTAACCAAGATTCTCCCAGTCTTTGGCACCCCTGCAGTGACTCTGAATCAGAGTCTGTACTTTCCTCTGTCGGTGGTTATCAAACTTTCCCCGTCTGTGGGGAATACAGTAAAAGATGCTTGGATTGCCCGATAGAGTATTGCTCTTTTTTTCACGCACAAACACCTCCAAAAAAACTTCACTTAAATTAGTGGAGAATGCTTTTGATGTAACAGCCATAAAATGATTTTTAAAACATAGGGTATTATCGGTGTTAGGCCAAAAAATACATCCTTTATAAGTTATATTAGGCAAGGTAGGTGTGTGGACCATTTGGAAGATTCTCAGACTATGGTCTACTGTTTTAAACGACTGCCTTTTTGCCAAAAGTGAAAAAGCTTTGCACAGAATCCTAGATATTTATACAAATATGGTGATTCCTAAGGGCTGACGTCCATGGGACCTACCGTGAGAGTGCTGCAGAATACTCTGAAGTATTTTCTCCTGGAGCCTGATTTATTCTTTGTGTTTCTTTCCCGGAACAACCCTGTTGTATGGACGTTCCAAGGGGACAAGATCCTTGTGTTTTAAAATTTTGGAATTTGTCGCCTGTACTTTGTTTCTGAATGTATAGAGCGTGATGGCGGCGTCTGAGGTAGCTGGTGTTGCCAGTGCCCCCAATTCTCCGGAATCCTCTTCTAATTTATGTGCTTCCAAATCAGAGGAAAGCCTCCCAGATGGTCTAAGGTAATGTGTGGATTCTTGACTGGGAAGGTTTTATTTGGGAAGAGGGCTTTCGAGATGGGCCTCTTAAGGAAGTGTAGTTTGTCTTTGCTCTTTGGGGCTCCAGTGGCACTAGGTTAAGCTTTTTAAAGGTAGGGACTGACTGATCTCTGTATTTCTGGTACCTAACACAGCGTTTGACACCAGCAGGCATGCTAAATATTTGTTGAATAAATAGAGGATAATAACACACGGGATCAAACTCATCCCAAAATGCAAATGTTTCCACCACCTTATCCTACGTGGACTATATATCCATTTAAATGTATGCTTATATATGTTTATGTATATACATGTAAATCTATATTCATAGATGTAGATATATATACATGTAGACACATTTACATTTATACACAGATAAATGTGTGTGTTTGTATTTATTTATCTATAGATAAATAGGTAGCCTTGCTAGAATTTTTTTACTCCTTCATGTATACATTTTGCCTTCCATCCAAACCCTTGAAGGCAGAAATTACAATTACCCAAACTTGCATCTTGCAGGGCTTGACACATTGTATGTGCAGTGTTGTACTAAACTGACTATGTATCTTCTCAACTCTTTTCTAGAGTACCTAGAACCTAACTCAATAGATAATACTATACTAACAGCTTTATCTGTATTAATGTGTTTAATCCTGTTAATAAAACAATCCCAGGAGGTAGGTGCTAATATTATTATTCCCATTCACAGGTGAGGAACTGAGACACAGAGAGGTTAGTAACTTGACCAAGGTTACCGAGCTATATTCGAGTCAGGGTTTGAACCCAAGCTTGTCTGACTCCAGAATACTTAGTAAATATTTTTTTCAATGAAGAGAGGTTTGTTAGTGAGTGGGTAATGGGGAAAATGTTAAGTAAGCCTAACCACAAACGCAGATCTTCATTTTATAATTAAAATGTGCCACGTACTACTAGTAATAATAACACTAAGGTTTACTGAGTGTTTACTATGTGCCAGGGACTGTACTAAATGTGTCATATGCATTATCTCGTGTAATCCTCACCATAATCCTCTTAGGTGGGTAATACCGTTACTCTTTTACAAATAAAGTTAAGTGACTTGCCCAGAGTCAAAGCACTAGTGAATGGCAGAGTCAGGATTCACACCGAGGTACTGCATGTGCCCAAATTAATAATCAGATGTCCCCCCACCCCTCAACTCCCAGCAAGGAATCAGCTTAGAGTGCTTATAAAGATTTTCACATCAACAATTTTCTGTTGTTTTATTTTGAATAGCAGGTGCTTCTGAGATTCAGAAGGCAATGACCTGAGGCGTCAGTCAGTGCTAGTTTGGGGTTCTTAAGGGTGTCAGTTGACAGAATCAGTTTTTTTTAAAAAGGGGCCAAAGAAATTTAATACAGATTTTGTTATTATTCCTGGGTGAAAGACTTACAGTTATGAATGTTAGACATCATTGTAAGTAGGTTTTAAAGATCTCTTTAAAAAGCAATGTATTAAATGGCTGGGACAAACAGCTATCCCAGTGTTACGCATACTTGTCACCTGGGATAAAATTTCTACTGACAGCTTCAATTTTGGATTCAAAATTGTACTTCAGACAACCTGAAGATGCTGTGTTCTGGAAAATTGTTGGAGGACCTGAAGAGTGGTTCTTGTCGATCTGTATAATTAACTTGAAGGAAAATTATTTTTGTGAAACATGAGACTGGAATAAAAACTATTCCTAAGTTAATATTTTATTTAATAAAATATGTGTAAGTCAATTAGTACATGCAACTAAATGGAGTATTCTGACTAGCATTAGGCTGTTTTGTCCCCAAGAGTTCTTCAAATTGGCTCTCAAATTTTTTTTTAGATCTTCAGTCATTTATGTGTGATTATTTACTGTCTCCAGATGGTAAATGTCTGCAGACAGTAAATGACTGTCTCCAGAACCCCAGTTCTTACCCACTAAGCTATGCTCGCAGCATTTGGGCTAAAAATCACTGGATAGAAACTAAGTTCCTATTCATCCTGATAATTTCAGGGGTGGGGGGATGGGTCGTATTGTCTAGTTTTGTTGTTCTAGTGGTCACGTTGGAAGTATTACAGATTTAATCCTGTCTAAAATTGAGTGAAGAGAGAAACTTTATCTTCTGTTTTTGATAGCCCCAAAGACCCCGCAGAGAAGCACAAGAGCTCGCCTCTGTCGAGTGTAAGTAACCAAACGATAGCCAAGGAGAGTAACAGAAATGCCCATTCGGAGCAGCCAGAGCAGAGTCCTGGTTCGTCAGCAGGTGACACGGCAGCAGCGCACCGGGCCGTGTTAGGAGAGAACTTGCTAGCCACGGCCTTTTGTCTCTCTGGCGGTGGGTCTCAGTCTGATGTGAAGGACGTGGCCAGCACGGCAGGAGAGGAGGGGGACACGTGCCTCCGGGAGAGCCTCCACCCCGTCACTCGGTCTCTTAAGGCAGGGTGCCATACAAAGCAGCTTGCCTCCGGGAGTTGTTCTGAAGAGAAATCCCCACAAGCCTCCGTCCTAAAGGAAGGTAGCAGGGACGCAGGCTTGGATTTCCGACCTGTGGTGGCTCCAGCCAATGGGGTTGAAGGAGTCAGAGTGGATCAGGATGGTGATCAGGATAGCGCTTCCCTGAAGCTTTCTCAGAACATTGCTGTACAGGTCAAGTATGAAGTTTCTACTACTAACATGGAATCGGGGCTTTTATTTATTTATTTATTAGTTTTTGAGGGTAGGATACATTTCTTCACAGTTGGTGGAGAACTACTCTGTCTCATCTTTTTACTGGCAACTGGCACACAGTTTTCATCCAGTGCTGTGTGACGCCTTCATTCTGATGGTCAGTAAATGATAAAGCCAGGAGCCAGTGTCTAATCGTGGTGACTAGGACCTTTATGACCCACATATAATCTCTTTCACTGAGTGATTGAGAGCGTAGGTCATTAACATTCATATTCCCAGGCTTTGTCCCTCCTGCAGGAGGAACCCTTGTTCATTCTCTGACCTATATCTTACATGTAGTGTATCTGTCTTCAGGTGACTGGTGTGCTTTTTTGTAGGAGGAAGGAGGGGCCCAATAGGTAGTAAGGGGCAAAGTTCTTATCTCAGACTTGAGGCTCCTTTCTGTCAGTTGTTGGGCCTTGTTCAGGTGGTTTTGTGCGACAAACACTTAATACAGTGTGAGTGTCAGCATCCATTTGCTAGAACCACCCGCTCCTCTTGCCATGAGGCCTGATAAGGAGGAAGAGAAAGAAGTTAGCTTCTCAGTTACTTGAGGCAGATTTCGAGGTGAAGGCACTAGAGTAATTCTGCCTTTTAAAATATCTGTGAACGGTTCTGAATATAATTTTTCTTTTTTTATAGACTGACTTTAAGACAGCTGATTCAGAGGTAAACACAGATCAAGATATTGAAAAGAATCTGGTAAGTACTTAAGCTGTCATTGTCAATGTGAGAAACCATTAATGCAGAAGAGCTAGAGTTATGTCATCTCAGCTGGAAAGGGTGCAGGAACCTCCTTTATAAAATTCCTGACAGTTGGTCAGCTAACTTCTGCTCGATCACTTCCAGAGATGGGAAGCTTACTGCTCACAAAGCAGCCTGTTGCATTTTAAAATAGCTCTTATTGTTAGATCTTATTCTGAGATGAGGATGGAACCTCTAAAATTTCTTGTTCCAGTTTTCTCTTGAGATCTGTAGAGTCAATCTAAATCCTTTTTCTAGTTAGCCCTGTACACATTTGAAGTTTTTTTAATACAGCTTCCTCTTATGCCTCAAATCTGAACTTTTGCAGGCGAAACATCCCCAGATGTTTTAACGTTCTTCTTTTCTTCATAAAATGTTTTTTAGACTTTTCATTATCCTGGTTACTTTTTCACCTAGACATGTTCCATCTTATCAATGTTTCTTTTAAAATGTGATCCTGAGAATTAAATGCAATACAGTTTACAATATTCTGGGACGCTCATTCTCTTTCTCATTCTAGACACTGTTTCTTAAACTTTCTTGGTTTATTTCAGTAGTCTCGTCACACTGGTGAGCTTGTCTGGGGAGCCTTAGTCACATTTCAGTAGGTGGACAATGGCCTCGCTTATCCCAAAATAAAATCCTGTCTTGAGAGCTTATTTTCTAATCATAATGTGATGTTCTCCCATTCACTTCTCAAACCTTTATTGTCTTTGAAAATGGTTATCTTTTAGTGAATAAATTCAGTTTAATGCTCTGGGTTCAAATTTCACATGAACTACCTTATGCCAAATTGCTTTAAGTGGACCCTCTTAAGTTTTAGTGTCCCTTTGACAGGTAACCACTGCTTTTCTTGATCTGCTGATATGAGGCAGAGTTGGGCTGTGGCCCTTGGAACCAAGCCTTGCCTATGCTCCTAGTTTCTGTGAGAGCTCTGATTTGCCCATCTGAATCCATGTTCCCCAGACCTTGTTAGTGGATTTGTCCATTCTCAGCACAGATGACCAGTAATGAACCTAATTTCTAGGTACGTTTTGAATAGGTGGTCTGTTCTTTGTTTTTTTTCCCCCTTTCCTTTCTTCGCACTCACAATGGGTGGTAAATGCCTCCTTCCTTTATTCCCCAGGGCAGGGATTGGCAAACTTTCTGTAAAGGGGCAGATAATAAACATCTCAGGCTTTTGGGCTATGTGGAAGCTGTTGTAACCATGCTACTTGTAGTAGCGTGAAGGCAGCCCTAAAGCCATTGGATATAGCTGCATTCCTATAAAACTTTTATTTATAGAAACAGGCACTGGCTGGATTTGCCCGCAGGCAGTGGGTTGCCAGACCCCACCTTAGAGCAGCGTTCTAACAGTAGTATTTCCTGTAATGGGGGAATGTTCTGTATCTGTGCTAGTCACATGTGGGTACTATGTGAGAACTTGGGGTGTGCTGTTATTGAGGGTCTGGAATTTTAAGTCTTATTTTAAGTAATTTAAGTTTATATAGCCACACATGGCTGGTAGCTACAGGATTGGACACTGCACCCTAGACTCTCTGCAGTGCCTTAAGCAGGCACTTGGTGAGTGTGTCTTACAGTTAAGTTGGGTATTGCATTTTTCTTCTGTTGTTACCAATAGGATAAAATGATGACAGAGAGATCCCTGTTGAAGGAGCGTTACCAGGAGGTGCTGGACAAGCAGAGGCAAGTGGAGAATCAGCTCCAAGTGCAGCTAAAGCAACTCCAGCAAAGGAGAGAAGAAGAAATGAAGAATCATCAGGTATTCCGCTGCATTGGCACCGCCCATAAGTGAAGCTACAGCCCTCAGCCAAACTCTCAGTTTGTTCCCGCGTTAATGCAAACCTAAGATCGGTATTTAACTTGTTAAGGGCTATCATAGAATTTAAGGATAGAAAAAAACCTTTGTGAGCATCTTGTCCAAACTCTCACTTCTATTTTAGTCTAGAGGGAAAAGAATTATTTATTTAATATATTTTGTTGACATAATCTACCCTCTGCCTGGAAAACCATGCAATTAGATGCTTACATCACATGATACTAAGAAATACAATTCTAGGTAGATTAAAAATCTACATATAAAAACTAGAAAAATATTTTTAACTAGAAGAAAATTTAGGAGAATATTTATAAAACCTTATGTTGGAAGAGATCATATTAACCCAGGCAGAAAACTTGGAAGTCGTTAAAAAGCTGAATCAATGTAATTATACGTAATGAAAAATTTTTGATATAGCAAATGATACAAAAAAGTCACAAGACCAATGTTAGACTGAGAGAAAAAATATTTGTAGGACAGCTGATGGTACAAATATTTGATGATGACATTCTGAGGGTCCTATAAATTCATGGTAAAAGTCAAATACTCTAGGGAAAAACCAGGAAAGGTTATTGTATTAGTTTCCTATTGCTGCTGTAACATTACCACGAATTTAGTGGTGGCCTAAAACAACCCAAGTGTATTGTTTTGCAGTCCTCTAGGTTTAACGTGGTCTCACTGGGCTGATGCCAAGGCACTGGCAGGTTTGCTTCCCTTCTGGGGGCCCTGGAAGAGGATATGCTTCCCTGCATGTCCACCTTCTAGGGTCTGCTGCATTCCTGGACTTGTGTCCCCCTTCTCCATCTATGATTATTCTTCCCTAATCACTTCTTCCTCTGATGACAACTGGGAAAGGTTCTCCACTTCTAAAGACCCATGACATTAGAGTGGACCCACCCATTCAATCCTGGACTATCTCCTCATCTCCAGGTCTTATCCATAGTCACATCTGCAGAGTCTCTTGTCCCGTCGAAGGTTAATGTATTCACAGATCCCAGGGATTAGAATGTGGACATACTTTGGGGAAGGGGCTATTACTTTGCATGCAACAGTTATAAACAGTAATTCATGGAAGAGGGAAAGCAAATGAGTAATAAATATATGAAAAAAAGCCTGACTTCACTAGTATTCACTTTTTCATTCAGCAAATACTTTTTGAGTTCCTGATCTAGGCTCTGAAGATTTAGTGGTGAGTGAAACAGTCTCTGCCTTCACTGAATGCTTATTCTAGCTGGAGGAGACAGACACTAAAAACAGTAAAGAATGGGAGTTAGGGAAATGCTCATTAAAATCATTAGATACCATTCTTCCTTCTCCCTCAAGAGACTGGTGAAATGAAATAAGTTATTAAGGGTGAGGAGAAGTGAATCTTTCAGACATTGGTAGGAGTGTGAATTGTTACAGCCTTTTTGGAAAAGTTGTTAGGAATTGTCAGTTAAAAATTTAAATTTACATGTACTGTGACTTAGCAATCTCATTATTAAGAGTCTATTCTACAGAAATAAAAGTTTTTATATGAAATTATAGACATATAGAGTGTTTATTACAGTATTCTTTGTTAGAAAAAACGAATCTGATGGACTCAGAATGATTGGATAAATTGGATGTATGTATGTTGTTGTCATACTCTGCAGCTACTTTTTAGTTAGATCTGTTTATTTATAGTGTGTTCATGTCAAATGAAAAAATGCTTATAAATGTATACACACACACACACACACACACACACACACATACATATACAGGATAATATATGTAAAATGACTTCATTTTGAAAAAGGAAGCAAAGAAATACATCCCTGAGCACACATGTGTTTGTGTGAGAATGGCAGAGATGTGAGAGCATAGCACAAAACAGTTACTGTCTTGGTTACTTTAAGGGTAGAATTGCTGTGAATTAGAGAGTGATTAACATCAACACTTTTTTATTATTTGACTTCTTATTACAAATAGGTTTTCTTTGTTAAATAGTAAAACAACAACCAGAAAATAACCTCACAAAGTAGAACTGTATCAAAAGAAAGAAGACTGTATCTGTCGGAAGCAACGAACTCCTGCCCTGTTTGAGAACGCCTTTGTCCGCATTCTTGACAGGTGTTCATTCAGCCAGTAATGGAGAGTTTAGTGCTTCACAAGGCAGTGAATTCCATTTTTGACCAGTGTGATTATCAGAAATTCTTTCACCTGCTGATAGGAAATCTGCTTTATTGTAAATTTCTTCCTTACACCTAAATACTGGCTTTTGTAGTTACTCATCAACCATATTTCTATAATTAAGTTTGAAGTCAATGTGGTTGATTAACGATAGTTGAAAATAACCTTCAGACCAAAAGAACTAACTCATTTCCTTCTTCATTTGCATGTGACTTAATTGTATGGGATGCAGGAGATATTGAAGGCCATCCAGGATGTAACAATAAAGCGAGAAGAAACAAAGAAGAAGATAGAGAAAGAAAAGAAGGAGTTCTTGCAGAAGGAGCAAGATCTGAAAGCTGAAATCGAGAAGCTTTGTGAGAAGGGCAGAAGGTAAATGATGCTGTTAAGAACACAATCTTGTGTGTGTATGTGTATGTTTGTGCAAAAGTAGCCAGTTCTGTTTGTGGTTCCACTTTTTGTCTTTCAGTCTAACTTTTTTTTTATTAAGGTATCATTGATATACACTCTTATGAAGGTTTCATATGAAAAACAATGTGTTTACTACATTCACCCATATTATCAAGTCCCCCCCCACACCCCACTGCAGTCACTGTCCATCAGTGTAGTAAGATGCCACAGAGTTACTACTTGTCTTCTCTGTGCTACACTGTCTTCTCCATGATCCCCCCCATAGCATATGTACTAATCATAATACCTCTTAATCCCCTTCTCCCTCCCTCCCCACCTGCCCTCCCCACCCCTCCCCTTTAGTAAATGCTAGTCCCTTGGAGTTTGTGAGTCTGCTGCTGTTTTATTCCTTCAGTTTTGCTTCATTGTTATACTCCACAAATGAGGGAAATCATTTGGTATTTGTCTTTCTCTTCCTGACTTATTTCACTGAGCATAATACCCTCTAGCTCCATCCATGTTGTTGCAAATGGTAAGATTTGTTTCTTTCTTATGGTTGAATAGTATTCCATTGTGTTTATGTACCACATCTTCTTTATCCATTCATCTACTGATGGACACTTAGGTTGCTTCCATATCTTGGCTATTGTAAATAGTGCTGCAATAAACATAGGGGTGCATATGTCTTAGTCTAACTTTTATTTGAAAAGAAAGCAAGAGCATAAGTAAAAATCCTCCTGTATTTTAGCTTTTTCAGCATCCCATGTTAGATTTAATTTAAAAAATTTCAGAGATTCATTAATATCTTGAAATAAATAGCAGCAAATTGTTGGGTCCCAAGTGTGATGAGGATTTTGATAAGTATCTAACACCAATTGCACTTACTTTATAACCTGATCTTTTTAAGGTTCAGGCTGTGAGAATACTTTAATTATACTTACATTATTCAGCACGAAAATCAAATTTCAAATAGTATCACTGTAAGCTGTTTGGAAAGAATTATTAGTGGATCCATGTCCTCTTCTGGGTATTGCAGCAAGAGCCATGTGGGCCTAGAATTTGGGCAGCTTTTCAGTTTTCTATGTTTCTCAATATGAACTATTTGGAAGTCAAAATAGCTGTGAATACTGTGATGGTTTTGTTTAACTTCAACTAAAATGCATTTTTATTTATCAAGAAAATTCTGGCTTGCTCATGTGTGAGAGAACTAAGTGAGAGGTAGCAAGCTTATTTGCTGAATCATTTCCCAAGTGTGAAAGATGATAGCTGTGGAATGTCACATGAGAAAGAATGTTGGGAATTGTTCTGTTGAAAATCTAATGAGAATGACTTGAAGATGGGTCGGTTGTCCATGATGATCCATGTAGCGGCCATTATGAAGAGTGTACCAGGAGCTGAACACTGCGCCAGGCATGGTTAGTAATATAAACAGCTGCCACCTCAGCCCAACAACAGGCCTCTGCCATTGTCTTCGCAGTCTGGGGGTGGAGATGAAACATAGTCCCGTACATGTAAGCAGCTTAGCGGCAGGTGTCTTAAACAACAGAAGGTGGGAAGGAGGTCTGTAGTTTTATATCTAGGTCCTGTGATGAAACATTCTTTTGATGTGTACTCTTTACACTGTGAGCGCTTGTCTATCTTCACCAACTGGGTTGCTGCTTGTGTTCTTGAAAATCCGTTTTATTTTTTCATGTATGTCATGAGTGTCAGAGCCGTGCTTTCTGTCATTCTTCCTGTTAATGGGAGGTCGTTTTTCCAGAAGTATGAGGAGGTCTCTGCTCCATGTCTTTGTTCTAGCAGTGATAGAGGTTTTGTGTAGCATTCCATCGTCTATGGGAACTGCAAGCACAAAGATTTTGGTCCCTGTATTGTATGCTCAGGCCACCACGTGGAATAAGCCACTGAGTGGCTTAAACAACAAAAATTTGTCTTCTCACAATTGTAGAGGTTGGAAATGCAAGGTCAAGATGCTGGCGGGGTTGGTTTCTGGTGAGACATGTCTGCTTGGCTTACAGACACAGCTGCCTTCTCACTGTGCCCTTCATGGCCTCTTCTCTGTGCGTGTACACTCCTGTCTTCTCTTTGTATAAGGACACAAGTCTTATTTGATTAGAGCCCCATCCTTATGACCTCATTTAATTTCCATTACTTCCTCATAGGTCCTGTCTCTAAATACAGTCACAGTACAGATTAGGGTTTCAACATAGGAATTCTGGGGGGATACACAACCTATACTGGCCATATTTCCTGTTAATAGGTATTTCTTTCATTCATTCGGCCATCATTTTTTGAGTGTCTACTATGAGCCAGACAATAGGGGCCTCCTGGAGAATGAAAAGTCCTCATAATGATACCATAATAGTGGTGGTGTGAGAGCACTTAGAAGAGGCATGTAACTTAGACTGGGGGGCAAGAATCAGAGGGCTTCGCAGAGGAATTGATTCCAGAATTGAGTCCTGAAAGGTGAAGGGGAACATGAATACCAAATCCTTGGTTTGATCCTGGGTTAAACAAACTATAAACGGCATTTGGAATAATTGGGAAAATTTGAATGTGGACTATGCATTAGATGATATTGTATCAGTGTGAACTGTTTTGAGTATGATCATGATATTATGTGATTATGTAGAAGGTTGTGCTTTTTTTTAAGTATCAGTGCTATATGATCTTATGGTGGCTTCAGATACACAACACAGTGGGTCATCATTCACCCATAGTATCAAGTCCTCATCCCCTCCAGTGCAGTCACTGTCTGTCAGCATAGTGAAATGTTGTAGTCATTAGTTGTATTCTCTGCGGTGTACTACTGTCCCCATGTCCAACCTATATTGTGACTTTGAATTGTAGAGCCCCTTAATCCCTTAATCAGCTTCTGCCTTCCCCCCAACCCCCCAACCCCTCACATTTGGTAATCACTAATTCCTTCGCAGTGTTGTGAGTCTGCTGCTATTTTGTCCCTTCTGTTTTGCTTTGTTGTATACACCACAAAGGAGTGAAATCGTTTGGTATTTGTCTTTATCTGCCTTGCTTATTTCACTGAGCAGAATGCCCTCTAGCTCCATCCATGTTGTTGCAAGCAGCAGGATTTCTTTTCTTTTTATGGATGAATAATACTCCATTGTGAATATGTACCACATCTTCTTTATCCATTCGTCTGTTGATGGACGCTTAGGTTACTTCCATATCCTGGCTATTCTTAATAGTGCAGTGATAAACATAGGGGTGCATATGTCTTTTTGAATCTGGGATCTTGTTTTCTTCAGGTAAATTCCTAGAAGTGGCATTACTGGGTCAAATGGTTTTTCTATTTTTAGTTTTTTGAGGAACCTCCATATTGCTTTCCACAACAGTTAAACTAATTTACATTCCGACCAAGAGTGTAGGAGGGTTCCCCTTTCTCCGTATCCTTGCCAGCATTTGTTGTTTCTTGTCTTTTGGATAGTGGCCATCCTAACTAGTGTGAGGTGCTATCTCATTGTGGTTTTAATTTACATTTCCCTGATGGTAAGCGATTTGGAACATCTTTTCATGTGCCTGTTGGCCATCTGTATTTCTTCTTTGGAGAAGTGTCTTTCAGGTCCTCCACCCATTTTTTAATTGGGTTATTTGACTTTTGGGTATTGAAGCGTTTATATATTTTAGATGTTAACCCCTTATAAGATAATCATTTATGAATATATTCTCCCATAGTGTAGGAAGCCTTTTATTCTGCTGATGGTGTCCTTTGCTGTACACAACCTTTTTAGTTTGATGTAGTCCCGCTTGTTCATTTTTTATTTTGTTTCCCTTGCCTGAGGAGATGTGTTTAGGAAAAAGTTGCTCATGTTTATATTCAAGACATTTTTGCCTATGTTTTCTTCTAAGAGTTTTAGGTTTCATAACTAACATTCAGGTCTTTGATCCACTTGGAGTTTACTTTTGTGTATGGAGTTAGACAATAATCCAGTTTCATTCTCTTAATGTAGCTGTCCAGTTTTGCCAACACCAGCTGTTGAAGAGGCTGTCATTTCCCCACCTTATATCCATGGCTCCTTTATCATATATTAGTTGACCACATATGCTTGGGTTTATATCAGGGCTCTCTAGTCTGTTCCATTGGTCTTTGGGTCTATTCTTTTGCTAGTACCAGATTGTCTTGATTACTCTGGCTTTGTAGTAGAGCTTGAAGTCAGGGAGCATAATTCCCCTACTTTATTCTTCCTTCTCAGGACTACTTTGGCTATTCGGGGTCTTTTGTAGTTCCATATGAATTTTATAACTATTTGCTCTTGTTCATTGAAGAATGCTGTTGGTGTTTTGATAGGGATTACATTGAATCTGTAAATTGCTTTAGGCAGGATAGCTATTTTGACAATATTAATTCTTCCTATCCATGAGCACGGGATGTGTTTCCATTTATTGGTATCTTCTTTAATTTCTCTCATGAGTGTCTTGTAGTTTTCAGAGTATAAGTCTTTCACTTCTTTGGTTAGGTTTATTCCTAGGTATTTTATTGTTTTTGATACAATTGTGAATGGAATTGTTTTCCTGATTTCTCTTTCTGCTAGTTCACCATTAGTGTATAGAAATACAACAGATTTCTGTATTAATTTTGTACCTTGCAACTTTGCTGAATTCAGATATTAGATCTAGTAGTTTTGGAGTGGATTCTTTAGGGTTTTTTATGTACAATATCATGTCATATGCAAACAGGGGCAGTTTGAGTTCTTCCTTGCCAATCTGGATGCCTTTTTTTTTGCTAATATTAATATACAATTACATGAGCAACATTATGGTTACTAGACTCCCCCTATTATCAAGTCCCCAACACATACCCCCTTGCAGTCACTGTCCATCAGCATACTAGATGTTATAGAATCACTACTTGTCTTCTCTGTGTTATACTGGCATCCCCGTATGATATGTGTGCTAATTGTAATAGCCCTTTCTCCCCCTTATCCCTCCCTTCCCACCCATCTTCCCCAGTCCCTTTCCCTTTGGTAACTGTTAGTCCATTCTTGGGTTCTGTGAGTCTGCTGCTGTTTTGTTCCTTCCATTTTTTCGTTGTTCTTTTTTTTTTTATTAACAATTTATTTTGGTATCATTAACCTACAATTACATGTGCAATATGATGGTAATTAAACTACCCCCTTCATCAGGTCCCCCCCACCAACCCCATTACAGTCACTGTCCATCAGCGTAGTGAGATGCTATAGAGTCACTACTTGTCTTCTCTGAGTTGTACAGCCCTCCCCGTGCCCCCCCTACCTTACGTCTGCTAATTGTAATACCTCTTTTACCCTCTTATACCATCTTCCCCAGTCCCTTTCCCTTTGGTAACTGTTAGTCTGTCCTTGGGTTCTGTGAGTCTGCTGCTGTTTTGTTCCTTCAGTTTTTTTCTTTGCTCTTATACTCCACATATGAGGGAAATCATTTCATACTTGTCTTTTTCGGCTTGGCTTATTTCACTGAGCATAATACCCTCTAACTCCATCCATTTTGTTGCAAATGGTAGGATTTGTTTTCTTCTTATGGTTGAATAATATTCCATTGTGTATATGTACCACATCTTCTTAATCCATTCATCTACGGATGGACACTTAGGTTGCTTCCATTTCTTGGCTATTGTGAATAGTGCTGCAATAAACATAGGGGTGCATCTGTCTTTTTGAAACTGGGCTGCTGCCTTCTTAGGGTAAATTCCTAGGAGTGGGATTCCTGGGTCGAATGGTATTTCCATTTTGAGTTTTTTGAGGAACCTCCATACTGCTTTCCACAGTAGTTGAACTAATTTGCATTCCCACCAGCAGTGTAGGAGGGTTCCCTTTTCTCCACATCCTCGCCAACGTTTGTTGTTGTTTTGAATGTTGGCCATCCTCACTGGTGTGAGGTGATATCTCATTGTGGTTTTAATCTGCATTTCTCTGATGACCAGCGATGTGGAGCATCTTTTCATGTGCCTGTTGGCCATCTGAATTTCTTCTTTAGAGAAGTGTCTATTCATGTCCTCTGCCCATTTCTTAATTGGATTATTTGCTTTTTGTTTGTTAAGGTGCGTGAGTTCTTTATATATTTTAGATGTCCACCCCTTCTCAGATGCATCATTTATGAATATATTTTCCCATACTGTAGGATGTCTTTTCTACTGATGGTGTCCTTTGCTGTACAGAAGCTTTTCAGCTTGATATAGTCCCACTTGTTCATTTTTGCTTTTGTTTCCCTTGCCTGGGGGGATATGTTCATGAAGACGTCGCTCATGTTTATGTCCAAGAGATTTTTGCCTATGTTTTTTTCTAAGAGTTTTATGGTTTCATGACTTACATTCAGGTCTTTGATCCATTTTGAGTTTACTTTTGTGTATGGGGCTAGACAGTAGTCCAGTTTCATTCTCTTACATGTAGCTGTCCAGTTTTTCCAACACCAGCTGCTGAAGAGGCTGTCCTCTCCCCATTGTATATCCAAGGCTCCTTTATCAAATATTAATTGACTGTATATGTTTGGGTTAATGTTTGGATTTTCTATTCTGTTCCACTGGTCTGTGGGTCTGTTTTTGTGCCAGTACCAAATTGTCTTGATTACTGTGGCTTTGTAGTAGAGCTTGAAGTCAGGGAGCGTAATTCCCCTGTTTGATTCCTCCTTCTCAGGATTGCTTTGGCTATTCGGAGTCTTTTCTGGTTCCATATGAAGTTTAGAATTATTTGTTCCAGTTCATTGAAGAAATTTGTTGGTAGTTTGATAGGGATTGCATTGAATCTGTAGATTGCTTTAGGTAGTATAGCCATTTTGACAATATTTATTCTTCCTAGCCAAGAGCAAGGGATGCATTTCCATTTGTTAGTGTCTTCCTTAACTTCTCCTAGGAGTGTCTTGTAGTTTTCAGAGTACAGGTCTTTCACTTCCTTCGTTAGGTTTATTCCTAGGTATTTTATTCTTTTTGATGCAATTGTGAATGAAATTGTTTTTCTGATATCTCTTTCTGTTAGCTCATCATTAGTGTATAGGAAAGCAACAGATTTCTGTGTGTTAATTTTATATCCTGCAAATGTGCTGAATTCAGATATTAGTTCTAGTAGTTTTGGAGTGGAGTCTTTAGGGCTTTTTATATACAGTATCATATCATCTGCAAACAGTGACAATTTGACTTCTTCTTTACCAATCTGGATGCCTTGTATGTGTTTGTTTTGTCTGATTGCTGTGGCTAGGACATCCAGTACTATGTTGAATAACAGTGGAGAGAGTGGGCACCCCTGTCTTGTTCCCGATCTTAGATGAAAAGCTTTCAGCTTCTCGCTGTTAAGTATGATGTTAGCTGTGGGTTTGTCATATATAGCCTTTATGATGTTGAGGTACTTGCCGTCTATACCCATTTTGTTGAGAGTTTTAATCATGAATGGATGCTGAATTTTGTCAAATGCTTTTTCAGCATCTATGGAGATGATCATGTGGTTTTTGTTCTTCTTTTTCTTGATGTGATGGATGATGTTGATGGTTTTCGAATGTTGTACCATCCTTGCATCCCTGGGATGAATCCCACTTGATCATAGTGTATAATCCTCTTGATGTATTTTTGAATTCGGTTTGCTAATATTTTGTTGAGTATTTTTGCATCTACGTTCATCAGGGATAGGTCTGTAATTTTCTTTTTTGGTGAGGTCTTTTCCCGGTTTTGGTATTAGAGTGATGCTGGCTTCATAGAAAGAGTTTGGAAGTATTCCCTCCTCTTCTATTTTTTGGAAAACTTTAAGGAGAATGGGTGTTATTTCTTCTCTATATGTCTGGTAGAATTCAGAGGTGAATCCATCAGGTCCGGGGGTTTTGTTCTTGGGTAGTTTTTTGATTACGGATTCAATTTCGTTGCTGGTGATTGGTCTGTTTAGTTTTTCTGTTTCTTGCTTGGTCATTCTTGGAAGGTTGTATTTTTCTAAGAAGTTGTCCATTTCTTCTAGGTTTTGCAGCTTGTTAGCATACAGATGCTCATAATATTCTCTTATAATTCTTTGTATTTCTGTGGGGTCTGTAGTTATTTTTCCTTTCTCATTTCTGATTCTGTTTATGTGTGTAGATTCTCTTTTTCTCTTAATGAGTCTGACTAGGGGTTTATCTATTTTGTTTATTTTTTCAAAGAACCAGCTCTTGGTTTCATTGATTTTTTTCTAATCTTTTATTCTTCTCAATTTTATTTATTTCTTCTCTGATCTTTATTATGTCCCTCCTTCTGGTGACTTTGGGCCTCCTTTGTTCTTCTTTTTCCAATTTCAATAATTGTGTCTTTAGACTGTTCATTTGGGAATGCTCTTCCTTCTTTAAATAGGCCTGAATTGCAATATACTTTCCTCTTAGAACTGCCTTTGCTGCATCCCACAGAAGTTGTGGTTTTGTGTTGTTGTCATTAGTCTCCATATATTCTTTGATTTCTGTTTTGATTTGGTCGTTAACCCATTGATTCATTAGGAGAATGTTGTTAAGTCTCCATGTATTTGTGAGCCTTTTTGACTTCTTTCTAAAATTTATTTCAAGTTTTATACCTTTGTGATCTGA
Source organism: Phataginus tricuspis (assembly GCA_029783875.1). Classification (NCBI taxonomy): domain Eukaryota; kingdom Metazoa; phylum Chordata; class Mammalia; order Pholidota; family Manidae; genus Phataginus; species Phataginus tricuspis. The sequence goes on along the minus strand of JAQQAC010007117.1, from coordinate 14,325,397 downwards.
GATGTTGGTTGGTAGGATTTTAGTATTTTTTAATTTACTGAGGTTCTTTTTGTGGCCTAGTATGTGATCTATTCTGGAAAATGTTCCATGTGCACTTGAGAAGAATGTGTATCCTGCTGCTTTTGGGTGCAGAGTTCTGTGGATATCTGTGCGGTCCATCTGTTCTAGTGTGTTGTTCAGTGCCTCTGTGTCTTTACTTATTCTCTGTCTGGTTGATCTATCCTTTGGAGTGAGTGGTGTGTTGAAGTCTCCTAAAATGAATGCATTGTTGTCTATTTCCTCCTTCACTTCTGTTAGTATTTGTTTCACATATGTTGGTGCTCCTGTGTTGGGTGCATATATATTTATAATGGTTATATCTTCTTGTTGGACTGACTCCTTTATCATTATGTAATGTCCTTCTTTATCTCTTGCTACTTTCTTCGTTTTGAAGTCTATTTTGTCTGATACACGAACTGCAGCACCTGCTTTTTTCTCTTTGTTGTTTGCATGAAATATCTTTTTCCATCCCTTCACTTTTAGTCTGTGTATATCTTTGGGTTTGAGGTGAGTCTCTTGTAAGCGGCATATAGATGGGTCTTGCTTTTTTATCCACTCTGTTACTCTGTGTCTTTTGATTGGTGCATTCAGACCATTTACATTTAGGTTGATTATTGATAGATATGTACTTATTGCCTTTGCTGGCTTTAGATTCGTGGTTATGAAAGGTTCAAGGGTTGCTTCTTTACTATCTAAGAATCTAACTTAACTTTCTTGTGATGTTATTGTGAACGCCGTCTGATGTTTCTTTATTTCTCCCTTTCTATTCTTCCTCCTCCATTCTTTATATATTGGGTGTTTTATTCTTTGCCTTTAATTAGTATTTGGATGGTCTGCTTTCTTTGCTATGATTTTATTTTCTCTGGTGACATCTTTTTAGCCTTAGGGGTGTTTCCCTCTAGAGCAGTCCATTTAAGATATCCTGTAGTGATGGTTTATGAGAGGCAAACTCTCTCAACTTTCTTTTTTCTTGAAATTGGTTAATCCCTCCGTCATATTTAAATGATAATCGTGCTGGATACAATATTCTTGGTTCGAGGCCCTTCTGTTTCATTACGTTAAATATATCATGCCATTCTCTTCTGGCCTGTAAGGTTTCTGTTGAGAAGTCTGATGATAGTCTGATGGCTTTTCCTTTGTAGGTGATCTTTTTTCTCTCTCTAGCTGCCTTTAATACTCTGTCTTTATCTTTGACCTTTGCCATCTTAATTATTATGTGCCTTGGTGTTGTCTTCCTTGGGTCCCTTGTGTTGGGAGATCTGTGGGCTTCCGTGGACTGCGAGACTATTTCCTTCCCCAGCGTGGGAAAGTTTTCAGCAATTATTTCTTCAAAGACACTCTCTATCCCTTTTTCTCTCTCTTCTTCCTGTGGTACTCCTATAATGCGAATATTGTTCCGTTTGGATTGGTCACACAGTTCTCTTAATATTCTTTCATTCCTAGAGATCCTTTTGTCTCTCTCTGCCTCAGCTTCTCTGTATTCCTGTTCTCTATTTTCTAATCCATTAACAGTCTGACACCTCGTTCGGTCTGCTGTTAAGCCCATCGATGGCTTGTCTCATTTCTGCATATTCTTTCCTCACTTCCCTCACTTCCTCCCTCAGCTCTTGCACATTTTTCTGTAGATCCGTCAGCATGGCTATGACTTTTATTCTGAATTCTTTTTCAGGAAGACTGTGCATGTCCATCCCTTCAGGTTCCCTCTCTGGGATTGTCTGAGTCTGAAGCTTTGTCTGTACCATACTCCTCTATCTTTTCATGGCTACAGAATTGGTTGCTGGTAGTTGCGACGTATGTCAGCTGGGCTCATTATGACTTTAAAAAGAAAAGAAAAGAACAGAAAAGAAAAAAAATAATAATAAAAAGGGAAAGAAAAAAAGAAAAGAAAGGGAAGAAAAATCAACTAAAAAAAAAAAAACCCACCCACCGGGAGTGGGTTCTGTGTGAATGCTGTAGGTGGCGCTGTTGCTCCACTATTCCAGAGCCGTGGCCGCGCCACTCCGCAATACCCTTTATAGCTCTGGCCTGGGTGGGATCGAATGGGAGGCTGTTGATATCTGTGGGAGTCCTATGTGCGGCCACCCTTTCCCAGTCGCCAGCTAAGTGGTCCGAAGCTCCCCAGGACTCCCAACCTGCTGGGCTGAGTGTGCCGGGGTGATCCAGTCCTCTGGTGTGCTCCTGTCTCTTTAAGACCACTGAAAGAAGCGCGCGCTTTTCTTCTTTTTTTTTATTTCCCTTTCCTCCTGGAGTGTGCCTCAAGCAACTGGCGCATTCCTCACTGAGACCCTGCACCCTCTGTCTCCAATCTCTGCTACACTGCGCGCTGTGTGTCGGCGCTCCCGGCGCAGACTTCTACTCCCTCCCGGCTCTGAATCCTCTTCTCCCGCTAGTGCGCTGGGGTGGGGGAGTGCTCGGGTCCCGCCGGGTCACGGCTCCGTATCTTACCTGCCTCGCCGGGTGCCAAGTGCTCTCAGGGTGTAGCTGCCCACCGGTGCGCTGGGATGGGGGAGCGCTTGGGTCCCACTGGGTCGCATCTCCGTATCTTACCTGCCTCGCTAGGTGCCGAGTTCTCTCAGGTGTAGCTGCCCGCTGTGCGCTCTCCTGTGTATTCTGGTCTCTCTTTTAGGAATAGTTGTATTTGCTGTGTTTTCGATGATAAATGTAATGTTGGGAGGAAATTTCTGTCATTCCGTTCATGTTGCCAGCTTCCCGGAAGTCTTCCGCTTTCTTCTTATGGCTGAATAATATTCCATTGTGTATGTATACCACATCTTCTTTATCCATTCATCTACTGATGGACACTTAGGTTGCTTCCATTTCTTGGCTATTGTAAATAGTGCTGCGATAAACATAGGGGTACATATGTCTTTTTCAAACTGGGCTGCTGCATTTTTATGATAAATTCCTAGGAGTGGAATTCCTGGGTCAAATGGTATTTCTATTTTTAGTTTTTTTGAGGAACCTCCATACTGCTTTCCACAATGGTTGTACTAATTTACATTCCCACCAGTAGTATAGGAGGGTTCCCCTTTCTCCACATCGTCCCCAACATTTGCTGGTGTTTGTCTTTTGGATGGTGGCCATCCTAACTGGTGTGAGGTGATATCTCATTGTGGTTTTAATTTGAATTTCTCTGATAACTAGTGATGTGGAGTATCTTTCCATGTGCCTGTTGGTAATCTGAATTTCTTCTTTGGAGAAGTGTCTGTTCAGCTCCTCTGCCCATTTTTTAATAGGCTTATTTGCTTTTTGTTTGTTGAGATGCGTGAGCTCTTTATATAATTTGGATGTCAACCCTTTAACAGATATGTCATTTATGAATATATTCTCCCATACTGTAGGATGTCTTTTTGTTCTACTGATGGTATTCTTTGTTGTACAGAAGCTTTTTAGTTTGGTATAGTCCCATTTGTTCATTTTTGCTTTTGTTTCCCTTGCCCAGGGAGATATGTTCATGAAGAAGTTGGTCATGTTTATGTCCAAGAGATTTTTGTGTATATTTTTTTCTAAGAGTTTTATGGTTTCATGACTTACATTCAGGTGTTTGATCCATTTTGAGTTTACTTTTGTGTATGGGGTTAGACAGTAATTCAGTTTCATTCTCTTACATATAGCTGTCCAGTTTTGCCAACACCAGCCGTTGAAGAGGCTGTCATTTCCCCATTGTATATTCATGGCTCCTTTATCATATATTGATTGACCATATATGCTTGGGTTTATATCTGGACTCTCTATTATGTTAACTGGTCTATGGGTCTGTTTTTGTGCCAGTACCAAATTGTCTTGATTACTGTAGCTTTGTAGTAGAGCTTGAAATCTGGGAGCGTAATTCCCCCTGATTTATTCTTCCTTCTATTTGGGTCTTTTGTGGTTCCATATGAATTTTAGAACTATTTGCTCTAGTTCATTGAAGAATGCTGTAGGTATTTTGATAGGGATTGCATTGAATCTGTAGATTGCTTTAGGCAGGATGGCCATTTTGACAATATTAATTCTTCCTAGTCAAGAGCAGGGGGTGAATTTCCATTTATTAGTGTCCTCTTTAATTTCTCTTAAGAGTGTCTTGTAGCTTTAAGGGTATAGGTCTTTCACTTCCTTGGTTAGGTTTATTCCTAGGTATTTTATTCGTTTTGATACAATTGTGAATGGAATTGTTTTCCTGATTTCTCTTTCTGCTAGTTCATTGTTATTGTATAGGAATGCAACAGATAATCTGTGTATTAATTTTGTATCCTGCAACTTTGCTGAATTTTGATATTAGATCTAGTAGTTTTGGAGTGGATTCTTTAGGGTTTTTTTATGTACAATACCATGTCATCTGCCAACAGGGACAGTTTGAGTTCTTCCGTGCCAGTCTGGATGCCTTTTATTTCTTTGTGTTGTCTGATTGCTGTGGCTAGGACCTCCAGAAGTATGTTGAATAAAAGTGGGGAGAGTGGGCATCCTTGTCTTGTTCCCAATCTTAAAGGAAAAGCTTTCAGCTTCTCACTGTTAAGTATAATGTTGGCTGTGGGTTTGACATATATGGCCTTTATGATGTTGAGGTACTTGCCATCTATACCCATTTTGTTGAGAGTTTTTATCATGAATGAATGTTGAATTTTGTCAAATGCTTTTTCAGCATCTTTGGGGATGATCATGTGGTTTTTGTCCTTCTTTTTGTTGATGTAGTGGATGATGTTGATCGATTTTCGAATGTTGTACCATCCTTGCATCCCTGGGATGAATCCCACTTGGTCATGACGGTTGATCTTTTTGATGAGTTTTTGAATTCAGTTTCCTAATATTTTGTTGAGTAGTTTTGCATCTATGTTCATCAGGGATATTGGTCTGTAATTTTCTTTTTTTGTTGTATCTTTGCCTGATTTTGGTGTTAGAGTGATGTTGGCCTCGTAGAATGAGTTTGGGAGTATTCCCTCCTCTTCTCCTTTTTGGAAAACTTTAATGAGGATGGGTATTAGGTCTTCACTAAATGTTTGATAAAATTCAGCAGTGAAACCTTCTGGTCCAGGGGTTTTGTTCTTAGGTAGTTTTTTGATTGCCAATTCAGTTTCTTTGCTGATAATTGGTCCATTCAGATTTTCTGTTTCTTCCTGGGGCAGCCTTGGAAGGTTGTATTTTTCTAGAAAGTTGTCTATTTCTTCCAGGTTATCCAGTTTGTTACCATATAATTTTTCATAGTATTCTCTCATAATTCTTTGTACTTCTGTGGTGTCCGTAGTGATTTTTCCTTTCTCATTTCTGATTCTGTTTATGTGTTTAGACTTTCTTTTTTTCTTGATAAGTACGGCTAGGGGTTTATCTATTTTGTTTATTTTCTCAAAGAACCAGCTCCTGCTTTCATGGATTCTTTCTATTGTTTTATTCTTCTCATTTTTATTTATTTCTGCTTTAATCTTTATTATGTCCCTCTTTCTACTGACTTTGGGCCTCATTTGTTCTTCCTTTTCTAGTTTCATTAATTGTGAATTTAGACTGTTCATTTGGGATTGTTCTTCTTTCCTGAGGTAGGCCTGTATTGTAATATATTTCCCTCTTAGCACAGCCTTTGCTGTGTCCCACAGATTTTGCAGTGTTGAATTATTGTCAGTTGTCTCCATATATCGGTTGATATCTGTTTTTATGTGTTCATTGATCCATTGATTATTTAGGAGCATGTTATTAAGCCTCCATGTGTTTGTGGGCTTTTTCATTTTCTTATGTTGAGGATTTTTATATCTATGTTCATCAGGGATATTGGTCTGTAATTTTCTTTTGTAGTGTCTTTCTCTAGTTTTGGTATTAAGGTGATGCTGGCCTTGTAGTATGAATTTGGAAGCTTTCCTTCTGCTTTAGTGTTTTGGAATAGTTTGAGAACCTAGGTATTAACTCTTGTTTAAATGATCAAATTCTCCTGTGAAGCCATCTGGTCCTAGACTTCTGCTTGTTATGAGTGTTTTGATTACTGTGTTAATTTTGTTACTATTAATTTGTTCAGATTTTCTGTTTCTTCCTGCTTCAGTGTTGGGAGATTACATGCTTCTAGGAATTTACATTTCTTCAAGGTTGTCAGATTTCTTGATATATAATTTTTCATAGTATTCTCTTATAATTCTTTGTATTTCTGTGTTCAGTTGTAACTTTTTTCATTTCCGATTTTATTTAGGTCTTTTTTTCTTGATAAGTCTAGCTAAAGGTTTATCAATTTTGTTTATCTTTTCGAAGAACTGGCTCTTAGTTTCATGATCCTTTTTTTTAAGTCTCTATCATTTATTTCTGCTTTAATCTTCATTATTTCCTTCTTTCTGCTAACTTTGGGCTTTGTTCTTCCTTTTCTAGCTCCTTTTGGTGTAGGGTTAGATTGTTTGAGATTTTTTTTGTTTCTTTACGTAGGCCTATAATGCTGTTAACTTCCTTCTTAGAACTGCTTTGCTGCATCTCAAAGATTTTACATTGTATTTCTATTTTATCATTCTCCAAGTATTATTTTATTTCCTCCTTAATTTCTTCATTGACCCATTGGTTGTTTATAGCATGCTCTTTAACCTCCACATGTTTCTGTTTTTTTCCAGTTCTTCCTGTAATTGATTTCCAGTTTCATACTGTTGTCAGAAAAGATGCCTGATATGATTTCAGTCTTTTAAAATTTATTAAGACTTATTTTGTGGCCTAACATGTGATCTATCCTGGAGAATGTTCTGTGTACACTTGAAAAGAATAAGCATTCTGCTGTTTGGGAATGTAATGTTTTGTATATGTGTATTAGCTCCATTTGGTCTAATGTGTCATTCAAAGCCACTATTTCCTAATTGATTTTCTGTCTGGATGATTTGTCCATTGATGTAAGTGGGGTGTTAAAGTCCCCTGCTATTATTGTATTACTGTTAGTTTTTCTCCCTTTGTGTTAATATTTGCTCTACGCATCTAGGTGCTCCTCTGTTGGGTACGTAGATATTTACAATCATCATATCTTCTTGCTGGATCGAACCCTTTATCATTATATAGCGCTCTTCTTTGTCTCTTGTTACAGTCTTTGTTTTAAATTCTGTTTTGTTAACTGTTTCTCAGCTTTTATTTTTTCATTTCTTTTAACATGAAATATCTTTTTCCATCCCTTCATTTTGAGTCTGTGTGTGTCTGTAGGACCGAAGTGAGTCTCTGTAGGCAGCATGTAGGGGGGTCTTGTGCTTTATCCGTTCAGCCACCCTGTGCTGATTGGAGCATTTAGTCTATTTATACTTAAAGTAATTATCGATAGGGGTGTACTTGTGTCATTTTATTCAATGTTCCCTGTTTGTGTCATTGTTCTCTGGTTCATCCTTTTTCTCTTGACTTCCCTTGTTATGGTTGCGTTCCTTTCTCTTTATTTTTTTGTATCTATTATAAGTTTTGTTTGTGGTTACATGTGGTTTCTTTCTTTCTTTTTTTTTAAGTATCATTGATATACCTTCTTGTGACAGTTTCATGCACGTGACGCTGTGGTTCAGCATTATCCCATATTATCAAGTCGTCACCCCCTCCATTGCTGTCACTGTCTATTCAATGTAGTAAGATGTTATAGAGTCATTACTGGTCTTCTCCATGCTGTGCTACCATCCCGTGACCTACCTTTATTGTGATTGCGAACTGTAATGCCCCTTAATCCCATTCTCCCTCTCCACCCACCCTCCCCAACCACTCTCTACTGCTGTTTTGTTCCTTTTGTTTTGCTTTTCATGTGGTTTCTATATGATGTCTTACATATATAGGAGTCTGTGTTAAGTTGGTGGTCGCTTGAGTTTGAATGCATTCTAACAGCACCACAATATTTTTTTCTTATTTACTTATTTTTTCTTAAGTATATATACTCTTATGAAGGTTTCACATGAAAAAACAATGTGGTTACTACATTTACCCATATTATCAAGTCCCCACCCACACCCCAATGCAGTCACTGTCTATCAGTGTGGTAAGATGCCACAGATTCACTGTTTGCCTTCTCTGCAGTACTACATTTTAATTCCCCCTCCTCTGTGGTTTATGTATATGTCTTATCTTTAACACCTCTTATTTAGCGATTCCTTAGCTAATAATTAGAAGTTGTTGATTTTGCTACTTTTGTCTTATAACCTTCACACTAGCTTTTAAGTAATCGGTCTACACCCCCTCTCTTTCTCCTTCTCCTTCCAGGACTCTCTACGATACAAATGTTGCGATGTTTGATGTTGTCCCAGAGTTCTCTTAACCTATCCTCATTTCTTTTTATTCTTTTTTCTGCTGTTCAGCTCGAGTGTTCCATCACTCTGTCTTCCAAATCCCTGATCTGCTCTTCTGCAACTTCTATTTTGCTGTTGATTCCCTCTAGTGTATTTTTCATTTCACTGAGATGTATTCTTCATTTCTAATTGGTTCTTTTTTCCATCTCTTTGTAGAGGTTCTCACCAAGTTCTTCCACTTTTCTCTCAAGTCTGTATTCTTTCAAGTGAGCATCTTTATAACTGTTACTTTAAAATTCTTTGTCGGGTAGATTGTTCAACTGTGTTTCAATTAGTTCTGTTTCTGAAGTTTTGTCATGTTCTTTTGTTTCAAGCATATTCCTGTGTCTCCTCATTTTGTTTGACTGTCTGTGTTTGTTTCTGTAGGTTAGGTGAAAGGGCTACCTCTCCCCGTCTCAGTGGGCATGGCCTGTGTAGAAATGTCCCCTTGGGAGACTGCATGTGCCTGGCTGGAGGCTGGTTGGCTGTGGACTGGATGTCCCAGTGCCAGGGCCTCCCAGGTGTGGGCCAAGGGTCTCCTGTGTGGTTGCCAGCCAGGACCACGCTTATTTCAAAGGGGAATGGTCTGGCAAGCTCCTTGGGTGGCAGCAGACTGGGTCCTCTCTGGCTGGTCACCTGGGAACAGAGGCACATGGTCCAGGGGCCTCCCTCCTTATGTGGGTGCCAGCTGGGACCACGCTAATGGGCAGCTGGGGGTGGATGGGTGCAGTCTGGGATGGGTGCAGATTGGCAACCTTGTATGTGAGGGTCAGCTGGAGATGGGAGGGGCACAGGCAGGGTGAATCTGCATGAATATCATGTTAGTACCACCTGTGTGGGACTGCTGGATCTCTGCTAAGTGTGTTTGGTCTGGGCAGGGGCTGGCTGGTCACCTCCATCACATTTGGAGATGTGTTCACACCCTGCTCCTACCCCATTAGCAATGTGCAGAGGTCATGCAAACAAGGTAGCTCTCCCAGTTCGTATTTGCATGAACCTTGCATGGGGGGACCATGAACAGTGGTGCTCACCCTGCTTCTGTCCCTCTTAACACTGTCCTAGGGAACACAAACAGTGGCACTTACCAGCCCTCTGCCCTGGAGAGAGTTCCAATGTTTTCCTGCTGTTAGGCACGTGCTTGAGTTCTGAAAATTGGCTTCCTTCAATTATAGCTGCAGCCAGTCGTGGCTTTTATCCTGGTGCCAAGGGCAGGCAAGTCCACTTCTGTAGCTCAAGAGATATCCCTCGTTACTGCAGGGCCATGCTGGGAGTCGGGCTCCCTCCATTACCATGTCTCCGTCCCCCTTGCTGTTCTTCATGTGGTCTTCTTATCCCTCATTGGGCAGGTGTTCACTCAGGCCTGTGCTCTTCTTGGGACGAACTGCTCTGTGTGTAGGTGTAGATTCGGTGTGTATGTGAAAGGACATGGCTCAGGCTCTTTCAATGCCATCATTTTGGACCCGCCTCCTAGTATGTAGTCTTTATATAGGACTTTCATTCAGTTTCATGCTTTTGACATTCATTCATGTTGTCGCTCTCTACTGTGGAATAGTGTTCCTTTTGTCAACATACCACACTTCACTTACCCATTCTCCTCTCATGGGCATGTCATGGTTTCCAGATTTTGACTGTTAAAAATAAATATGCTATGAAGATTCAAGTGCAAGTCTCTGTGTGAACATATGCTTTTTATTGGTCTTGGATAAACCCCTAGGAGTAGAATTGCTGGGTTGTAGGGCGGATTTATGTTTAGTTTTCTAAGGAAGTGACAAACTTATTTCCAAAGAGGCCATACCATTTTACACCTTACCTGCAGTGTATGAGGGTTCAGTTGCTGGCTGCATATCCTTGTCGTCCAAGTGGCTATGCATTGGTTTTCCACCATGGTTTTAATTTGCATTTCATTAATGACTGATGATGTGGATCACTTCCATGTGCTTATTGGCCGTTCATGTATCTGTTTTTGTGAGGGGTCCAAATTTTTGCCCCCTCTGCCTTTTTCTGGTTGAGTTTTTAGCTTTTTATTATTGTGCAGTAAAAGTTCTTTGCATATCCAAATATAAGCTCTTTGTCAGTTATATTCTGTAAACATTTTCTTCCACTCTGACTTAACTATTCAGTTTTTAATTGCATCTTTTGATGAGTACAAGTTTTAATTTCAAGGATGTCTGATTTATCAAGTTTTCTTTTATACTGATTTCATTCTCTGTCCTGAGAAACATTTGCATACTCTGAAGTAGCAAAGATGTTCTCCTCTGTTTTCTTGTGGAACCTTTATCATTTTAGGTTTTATTTTTATGTCTGTTTCCATCTGAAGTTGATTTTTGTGTATGGTGAGAAGATGAGGTTGAGGTTCACTTTTTTCCATGTGGATATCTAGTTATTCCAGTACCATTTATTGAAGACTTTCCTTTCCCCATTAAATTGCTTGATAAATTAGCCAAAAGCCAGATTGACATTATTAGTCATCTCTACAACTTGTGGGTCTACTCCTGAGTACTATTCTATTACATTTGTATACAGGCAGACCACATTTTATTGTTCTTTGCAGATAACGTGTTTTTTCCAGATTGAAGGTTATGGCAATCCTGTGTTGATCAGGTCTGTCAGCACATTTCTAGCAGCATTTGTTCAGTTTGTATCTCTGCGTCACATTTTGGTAGTTTTCACAATATTTCAATTTTTTTTTTATTATATTTGTATGGTGGTCTGTGATCGGTGATCTTTTATGTTACTGTTGCAATTGTTTTAAGGTGCCACAAACCATGCCCATATAAGACGGCTGACTTAATAAATGTGTGCATTCTGACAGCCCCACCAACCAGCTGTTCCCCATCTCTCTCCCTCCTCCAGCCCCACCACTCCCTGAGACAGAGTGTTGAAACTAGTCCAGTTAATAACCCTATCGTGCCTCTGAGTGTTGGGGTGAAAGGAAGAGTTGCATGTCTCTCCCTTAAATCAAAAGCCAGAAATGATTAAGCTTAGTGAGAAAAGCTGAGATTGGCGGAGAGCTAGGGCTCTGATACAGTTAGCCAAGTTGTGAATGCAAAGGAGATACTATTGAAGGAAATTAGAAGTGCTTCTCCTGTGAACGCATGAATAATGAGAAAGGGAAACAGCCTAATTGCCGATTGGAGGAAGCGTTAGTGGTCTGTATAGAAGATCAAATCCAGCATTAACATTCCCTTAAGCTAAACCCTAGTCCAGAACAAGGTGCCAACTCTTCAATTCTGTGAAGGCTGACAGAAGTGAAGAAGCTGCAGAGGAAAAGACAGAAACTAGCAGAGGTTGTTGTTTCATGAGGTTTGAGGGAAGAAGGCATTTCCAAAACAGCAAAGTGCAAGTGAAGCAGCAGGTGCTAATGGAGACGCTGCAGCGAGTTACCAGGAGATCTGGCTGAGATCATTCACGAAGGTGGCTACGCCCAACAGCAGAATCACAGTGTAGAAGAACAGCTCTCTACTGGAAGAAGATGCCATCTAGGATTTTCATAGCTGGACAGGAGAGGTCAATGTCTGGCTTCAAAGGATAGGCCAACTCTCTTGGGAGGGGCTAATGTAGCTGGTGACTTTAAGCGGGATCCAGTGCTCATTTACCATTCCAAAACTCCCAGGGCCCTTAAGAACTAGGCTAAATGTACTCTGCCTGTGCTCTCTAAGTGAAACAGCAAGGCCTGAATGACAGCACAGCTGTTTACAACATGGCTTTCTAAGTATATTAAGCACACTGTTGAGACCTGCTGGTCAGGGAAGGTTCCTTTCAAAATACTGCTGCTCATTGACAAGGCACTTGGTGACCCAAGAGCTCTGAGGGAGATATATAATATTGTCTTCATGTCTGATAATACAGCATCCATTCTGCAGCCCATGGATCAAGGAATCATTTTGACTTTCAAGCCTTATTTTTTTTTTTTTACAATTTATTTTATTTTAGTATCATTAACCTACAATTACATGAGCAATATTGTGATGATTAAACTACCCCCTTCATCAGGTCCCCCCCACCAACCCTATTACAGTCACTGTCCATCAGTGTAGTGAGATGAGAATCACTATCAAGCCTTATTATTTAAGAAAAACATTTCATAAGGCTGTAGCTGCCATATGTAGGGGTTCCTCTGTTGGATCTGGGCAAAGTAAATTGAAAACCTGGAAAGGATTCAGTATTCCAGATGCCATTAAGAACATTCATGATTCATAAGAAGAGGTCAAAATATCAACATTAACAGGAATTTGAAACAAGTTGATTCCAACCCTCATGGGTGACTTTGAGGTTCCAGATTTCAGTGGAGGAAGTAACTGCAGATGTAGTGGAAACAGCAAGAGAACTAGAATTAGAAGTGGAGCCTGAAGATGTGACTGAATTGTTGCAATCCCATGATAAGACTTGAATGGATAAGGAGTTACTTCTAATGGATGAGCGAAGAAAATGGTTTCTTCAAATGGAATCTACTCCTGGTGAGATCTGTGATCATTCAAATGACCTTCAAAATGATAAACAAGGGATTTAAAATACTACATAAAACTTTGTTGGTAAAGCAATGGTAGGTTTTGAGAGGATTGAGTCCAGTTTTTAAAGAAGTTCTGTGTGTAAAATGCTATTAAACAGCATCATACACTGCAGAGAAATTGTTCATGAAAGAAGAGTCAGTCTATATGGCAAACTTCACTGCTGTCTTATTTTAAGAAATTTCCACAGCCACCCCAACCTTCAGCAACCATTGTCCTGCTCAGCCAGCAGCCCTCAACACAGAGGCAAGACCCTCCACCAGCAAAAAGATTACAACTTGCTAAAAGCTCAGATAATAGTTAGCATTTTTTAACAATAAATTATTTTTGATTAAGGTATGTACATTGGGCTTTTTTAGACAGTGCTGTTGCACACTTAGTATAGTATAGTGTAAACATAACTTTTATATGCACTGGGAAAACTGAAATATTTATTTGACTTGCTTTACTGCCGTGGTCTGCAACTGAACCTGCAGTACCTCTGAGATACGCCTCTGTCTTTCTGTCTGTATGCCAAATAATGCTGTTGTGGTTATTATGACTTTATAGTAAGTCATGAAGTCAGATAATACAAGGTCCTCTACTCTTCTTTTCATGATTGCTTTGGATATGCTAGTTCATGTGTATTTCCATATATATCTGAGAAGCAGCTTGTCAGTGTCTACAAAAACTAAAGTGGTGTGGCACAGTTGCCTTTAATCTATATATCAATCTATAGGGAAATTTGACATCTTATTAAGATGTCCTCCTGTGGTCCTATCCATAAATATGTATCTTTCTGTCTATTTAGCTCTTTATTGTATTAGCAACATTTTATCATTTTCAGTGTACATCTTACACATCTTTATATTTCTAAAGAAATTTATTTCTAAGTAGTTTATGTTCACTGACACTAAGTAGAATTAAATTTTTTAAAAATTTCCACTTGTAGTGATTCTCATCTCACTACACTGATGGACAGTAACTGTAATAGGGTTGGTGGGGGGGACCTGATGAAGGGGGTAGTTTAATCATCACAATATTGCTCATGTAATTGTAGGTTAATGATACTAAAATAAAATAAATTGTAAAAAAAAAAAATTTCCACTTGTTTCTAATATGTAAAAATACAGTTTATTTTTATATATTAACCTTGCACCTGCTTCTTTGCTAAATTCACATAATGGTATATTAGTTGTGTTGTAGATTCCTTAAGATTTTCTACATAAACAACCAAGGCTTCTGTGAATATATAGTTTTATTTCTTCCTTTGAAACCTTAAGCCTTTTATTTCTTAGAGACATGATTGCACTTCTTGGATAGCTAGTACAGTGCTCAGCAGAAGTGGTAGAGTGGGCATCCCAGCCTGGTTCCTGCTCTTAGGGGAAAATGTTTAGTATTTTGCCATTAAGTTTGATTTAGCTATTGTTTTTTAGATTCCTTTTGTCAAATTGAAGAAGTTAAAGGTTTTTCTGTTAATGCCCTCTATCAAATTGGGGAAGTTCTCTTGTATTTCTAATTTACTGAGAGTTCTTAATGTGAAGGGTGCTTAATTTTGTCAAATGTTTTTTCTGCATCTATTAAAATTATCAAATGGTTTTTCTCCTAAAGTCTGTTAATATAGTGAATTACATTGACTTATTTTCAAATGCTAAATCAACCCTCCATTTTTTTGATAAACCCATTTAGATATATTATTGCTTTTACATATTGCTGGATGTGAGTTGCTATTATTTTTAAAGGATATGTGTGTGTGTGTTTATTGAAAACATTGTTCTGTATTTTTTTTAACTAGTTATATTAGTTGTTGAGGGGTGATCTTAAAATCCCTGATTGTACAGTTTTCCTCATTTTCCTTTTAATTTTGTGAATTTTAGTTTCTTGTGTTTTGAATTTGTATTGTTAGGCACATACACATTCATGATATACAATCTTGATGAACTGGCCATTTTATCATTATAAAATGTTTATCTTGGTCACACTGTATTTAGTTTATTTTATGTGATGTTAATATAGATACTGCAGTCTTCTTATGCTTTTACATGATTTTTTTCATTGTTTACCTTCAGTCCACATTTTTATATGTCTTATAGACAACGTTTTATTCGGTCTTTATTTTTGGTCTATTCTGACAAGTTCCCTTTGAAAATAGAGGCTTTTTATAAAATCTTTTTATAAAAAGATTACTTTTTATATTTAATGTATGGTTAGATTTAGGTCTACTCTTGTATTATGTAAATTGAATATTAATTAATTGAATATTAATTCTAAATAATTAATTCGTAATATTATTTAGAATTCCATTTTAAGTTGGGCTTTGACCCCCAGAATACACATCTGTTACTTCGATTCACTTTCAACATGTGTCGTGAAGACGGACTACATGCCTGCTCATCATGCTGCATCAGGAAGACTTACAGTGTTCTTGGATAAAGTAATTGGGAAATTTTCAGTCTTAATTGTAAGAAATTTAGAATTAACCGTTAGATTTTTAAAAACTCAAAAAGTTTTGAATACACTGTACATGCAATAAAAGGTATTTATGTTGAATATTGATGCATTTTTAGAAGTAATGCATATAAACACAAATACAATGAAAGTATAGCGTGTACCATTAACTTAAAATGTTCCCTGTATTCCTTCTCAGTCACTGTCCTTCCTTACTGCTGTTTCTAGGTGAACACTGATCTGCTTTCTGTCACCACACATTATACTTACCTTTTCTAGATATTTGTGCCTAGCTTCTCGTACTCAGCATATTTTTGAGATTCATCTGTGATGTTGTGATGGGTGGGAAGTGTGTCAGTAGTTCATTCCTTTATTTTTAAGGCTGTTTCTTTTAGAGCAGTTTCAGGTTTATAGCAACATTGAGAGGAAGGTGCAGAGCTTTCCAGTATACCTCCTACCCCACACATGCATGGCCCCCTCACTATCAATATTACTTTCCAGAATGGTACATTTTTTACCAGGGGTAAACCTACACTGGCACATCATAATTATCCAAAGGCCACAGTTTACCTTAGAGTTCACTCTTGCTGTTGTATATTCAGTGGGTTTGGACAAATGTGTAGTGACATATATCCATAATTATAATACCATACAGGGTAGTTTCACTGTTTAAAAAATCCTCTGTGGTCTGTCTTGAAGTGGCTGTACTATTGCAGAAGGGCAGTTATGGGTCTTTTTGGCAAGATAAATGGGGTTTCAGGAGAACAAAGAAGGGATTAATAATTTGTGAGTGGTTATTCTGTCTCCTTCAGGGCCATAAACCTCCCCTGGTAGTTTAGGGTAGATTTTATTAGCATTCCGTCTTTTAGGAGCAGATCTGCCTTGAAGAAGAATTTATGATGGCCTTATTTCCCAGAAGTTGCTGCTTTTTAGTCAGATAAGGGAAGCTCCCAGAAGGCTTTTTTCTGCATCTCTTGAATCTCAAATATCTTCAGCCTAAAACTATCTTTATATCAACTGTGGGGTTCCAAGTGGGTCCCACTGTTGATTTGGTAATACAATGCATTGGCAACTTGAAAAATACTGGTTCAAAGTCGTTCTGACCCTCAAATGTATAATATATGGAGAATCACCTTTGTTTATATCACTGTTAAATCTCATCAGAATAGTTCTTAAGTAGTGGGAAGCCTTCAAGCTCCAATGACTGGTAGGTTTTCCAAAATTCTAATTTTTTCAATTCAGTTTTATAGTTGGCAATAAATTCTGTCAGTTGTTTTCTTTGAAATAACAGGAATACTTCATCCATTTTCAAGAATATGTCTGCCAAATACTCAAGTTCAAATAACCACAGTTTGTCCATCAATTGTTCTTTCAAGTAAAAATGGTGTTTCATGAAAAAAGAGGTTAGTTCAGCTCACAACTCAAACTGTCTCACAAGAGCTTTTCCTCAAAACAACCCTTATAGTTTGGTAGGTAGCATTTCATGGAACAGAATATTAAAGAGATGTGTATTTAAGGCTCGAGATTTAATAAAATTAACTTTTTTAGCTTCATCATGGACATCCTTAAGTAAAACTTAAAATTAAGCCATGAAATTTAAAAATGTGATTCACCTTAGACTATGTGAACATCACTTGGGTTTGTTGCTGAGAATTCACACACGTCATCTTTAATTAGTGCCAGTACTAGCTGAAAAAAACGAAACAGCAAGTCTGATTGCATCTAAAGATTTGCCTGTATGTACAGCAAAACTACAATTCTGCAGATGAGATCTTAGTAAAGTCTTCAATTTCTAGCAAAATCTTTAATTTGATGAGTTACCATATTACTAGAAACTGGTGCTGCCATGATTTATTTTACTAACTTTCATCCAGGAGGCCTACAGCCATGTTAGCTGCTGTATGAGGTTGTGCTTCTCACACTGTACAGTAACTTATCAGGCAGAGGTGCTCCTGGGGCTTTTTCATTTCCAGTCTGAAAGACTTTAGCAGTTTCTAAGAGTTTTGAAGTCTTCATTGCATCTGCATTTAAACTAATCAGTTCCTTTTTTTAAAATTCTAAATGATTGGTCTCAAAATGTTACCATAACTTAAATGACACAATATAGTTAGAAAATGCCCTGTTGCTTAAGATGCAATAAGGTAAATTATGAACATCTATAAAGTCAAGAAAAAGGTGACTTTTGTCATACTTTGTTTTCTTATTTACAATTTTGCCCAGTTTCCTTGGAGTAAATTCTTTCCATTAGCAGATAACTCTAGGCCATTTGCATTTTTTATATTATCTTTAGATGTATACATTGCAGCTGTGAATTGAGAATGTCTTCTAAGCTCCCTTTTTTGAGCCAGTGATAGATTTTTAAATATATGAGAAAAATTACAAATTAATTTTCTTTTAGAAAAATATTAAATTTGAAAAGAATACATTTTAGATATAACTAAAATTGAGAGAGTTTTCCAAAAATTTTAAAAATACTATGCCAAAGCAAAGTAACAAAAAGTACTTGTTTCTGCTCAGATGCCTGGAGAACTTTGAAATAAAAAAAAAATTTTTTATTAAGGTATTATTGATATACACTCTTATGAAGGTTTCACATGAAAACAATGTGGTGACTACATTTACCCATATTATCAAGTCCCCACCCATACCCCAATGCAGTCACTGTCTGTCAGTGTAGAAAGATGACACAGATTCACTGTTTGCCTTCTCTGTGCTACACTGTTTTCCCTGTGATCCCCCACACCATGTGTCCTAAACATAATACCCCTCAATCCCCTTCTGCCTCCCGCCCCACCCACCCTTCCACACCCGTCCCTTTGGTAACCACTAGTACCTTCTTGGAGTCTCTGAGTCTGCCGCTATTTTGTGCCTTCGGTTTTGCTTCATTGTTATACTCTACAAATGAGGGAAATCATTTGACACTTGTCTTTCTCTGCCTGGCTTATTTCACTGAACATAATACCCTCCAGCTCCATCCATGTTGTTGAAAATGGTAGGATTTGTTTCTTTCTTATGGCTGAATAGTATTCCATTGTGTATATGTACCACATCTTCTTTATCCATTCATCTACTGATGGACACTTAGGTTGCTTCCATATCTTGGCTATTGTAAATAGTGCTGTGATAAACATGGGGGTGCATATGTCTTTTTGAATGTGAGAAATTGTATTCTTTGGGTAAATTCCAAGGAGTGGGATTCCCGGGTCAAATAGTATTTCTATTTTTAGTTTTTTGAGGAACCTCCATATTGCTTTCCACAATGGTTGAACTAGCTTACATTCCCGCCAGCAGTGTAGGAGGGTTCCCCTTTCTCTGCATCCTCGCCAGCATTTGCTGTTCTTAGTCTTTTCATTGCTGGCCATCCTTACTGGTGTGAGGTGATATCTCATTGTGGTTTTAATTTGCACTTCCCTGATGATTAGTGATGTGGAGCATCTTCTCATGTGTCTGTGTGTTCAGGAAGAAGTTGCTCATGCTTATATTCAGGACATTTTTCCCTATGTTGTCTTCTAAGAGTTTTATGGTTTCATGACTTATATTCAGGACTTTGATCCATTTCGAGTTTACTTTTGTGTGTGGGGTTAAACACTAATCCAGTTTCATACACTTGCATGTAGCTGTCCAGTTTTGCCAACACCAGCTGTTGAAGAGGCTGTCATTTCCCCATTGTATGTCCATGGCTCCTTTATAATATATTAATTGACCACATATGCTTGGGTTTATATCAGGGTTCTCTGTCTGTTCCATTGGTCTATGGGTCTGTTCTTGTGCCAGTACCAAATTGTCTTGATTACTGTGGCTTTGTGTAAGAGCTTGAAGTTGGGGAGCATAATCCCCCCAGCTTTATTCTTCCTTCTCAAGATTGCTTTGGCTATTTGGGGTCTTTTGTGGTTCCATATGAACTTTAGAACGATTTTCTCTAATTCGTTGAAGAATGCTGTTGGTATTTTGATAGGGATTGCATTGAATCTGTAGATTGTTTGAGGCAGACTGGCCATTTTGACAATATTAATTCTTCCTATCAATGAGCACAGGATGTGTTTCCATGTATTGGTATCTTCTTTAATTTCTTTCATGAGTGTCATGTAGTTCTCAGAGTATAGGTCTTTCACTTCCTTGGTTAGGTTTATTCCTAGGTATTTTATTCTTTTTGATACAATTGTGAATGGAATTGTTTTCCTGATTTCTCTTTTTGCTAGTTCATTGTTAGTGTATAGGAATGCAACAGATTTCTGCATATTAATTTTGTATTCTGCAACTTTGCTGAATTCAGATATTAGATCTAGTAGTTTTGGAGTGGATTCTTTAGGGTTTTTTATGTACAATATCATGTCATTTGCAAACAGGGATAGTTTAACTTCTTCCTTGCCAATCTGGATGCCTTTCATTTCTTTGTGTTGTCTGATTGCCGAAGCTAGGACCTCCAGTACTATGTTGAATAGAATTGGGGAGAGTGGGCATCCTTGTCTTTTTCCCGATCTTAAAGGAAAAGCTTTCAGCTTCTCACTGTTAAGTATAATGTTGGCTGTGGGTTTGTCATATATGGCCTTTATTATGTTGAGGTACTTGCCCTCTATACCCATTTTGTTGAGAGTTTTTATCATGAATGGGTGTTGAATTTTGTCAAATGCTTTTTCAGCATCTATAGAGATGGTCATGTGGTTTTTGTCCTTCTTTTTGTTGATGTGGTGGATGGTGTTGATAGATTTACGAATGTTGTACCATCCTTGCATCTCTGGAATAAATCCTCCTTTATCATGATCGATGATCTTTTTGATGTATTTTTTAATTTGGTTTGCTAATATTTTGTGGAGTATTTTTGCATCTCTGTTCATCAGGGATATTGGTCTGTAATTTTCTTTTTTTGTGGTGTCTTTGCCGTTTTGGTATTAGAGTGATGCTGGCCTCATAGAATGAGTTTGGAAGTATTCCCTCTTCTACGCTTTGGAAAACGTTAGGGAGGGTGGGTATTAGGTCTTCACTAAATGTTTGATAAAATTCAGCGGTGAAGCCATCTGGTCCAGGTGTTTTGTTCTTAGGTAGGTTTTTGATTACCAATTCACTTTTGTTGCTGTTAATTGGTCTGTTCAGATTTTCTGTTTCTTTCTGGGTCAGCCTTCGAAGGTTGTATTTTTCTAGAAAGTTGTCCATTTCTTTTAGGTTATCCAGGTTGTTAGCATATAATTTTTCATAGTATTCTCTAATAATTCTTTGTATTTCTGTGGTATCTGTAGTGATTTTTCCTTTCTCATTTGTGATTCTCTTATGTGAGTAGGCTCTCTTTTTTTCTTGATAAGTCTGGCTAGGGGTTTATCTATTTTGTGTATTTTCTTGAAGAACCAGCTCTTGCTTTCATTGATTCTTTCTATTGTTTTATTCTTCTCAATTTTATTTTTTTCTGCCATAATCTTTATTATGTCCCTCCTTTTACTGACTTTGGGTCTCATTTGTTCTTCTTTTTCTTGTTTCATTAATTGTGAGTTTAGAGTGTTCATATAGGATTGTTCTTCTTTCCTGAGGTAGGACTGTATTGCAGTATACTTTCCTCTAAGCATGGCCTTCGCTGCATCCCACAGATTTTGCAGTGCTGAATTATTGTTGTCATTTGTCTCCTTATATTGCTTGATCTCTGTTTTTATTTGATCATTGATCCATTGGTTATTTAGGAGCATGATGTGAAGCCCTCATATATTTGTGGGATTTTTCATTTTCTTTGCATAATTTATTTCTAGTTTCATACCTTTGTGGTCTGAGAAACTGGGTGGTACAATTTCAATCTTTTTGAATTTACCAAGGCTCTTTTTGTGACCTAATATATGATCTATTCTTGAAAATGTTCCTTGTGCACTTGAGAAGAATGTGTATTCTGCTGCTTTTGTGTGTAGAGTTCTGTAGATGTCTGTTAGGTCCATCTGTTCTAATGTGTTGTTCAGTGCCTCTGTCTCCTTACTTATTTTCTGTCTAGTTGATCTGTCCTTCAGAGTGAGTGGTGTGTTGAAGTCTCCTAGAAGGACTGTGTTGCATTCTATTTCCCCCTTTAATTCTGTTAGTATTTGTTTCACATATGTAGGTGCTCCTGTGTTGGGTGCATAGATATTTAAAATGGTTACATCTTCTTGTTGGATTGACCCTTTTATCATTATGTAATGTCCTTCTTTTTCTCTTGTGACTTTCTTTGTTTTGAAGCCTATTTTGTCTGATACAAGTACTGCAACTCGTGCTTTTTTCTCCCTATTAGTGGCATGAAATATCTTCTTCCATCCCTTCACTTACAGTCTGTGTGTATCTTTGGGTTTAAAGTGAGTCTTTTGTAGGCAGCATATAGATGGGTCTTGTTTTTTTATCCATTCAGTGACTCTATGTCTTTTGATTGGTGCATTCAGTCCATTTACATTTAGGGTGATTATCGATAGATATGTACTTATTGCCATTGCAGGCTTTAGATTCATAGTTACCAAAGGTTCAAGGTTAACTTCCTTACTATCTAAGAGTCTAACTTAACTCACATAATATGCTATTACAAACACAATCTAAAGGTTCTTTTTTTTTCTCCTCCTTTTTCTTCCTCCTCAATTCTTTATATATTAGGTATCATACTCTTTGTCTCTCCCTTGATTGACTTTGGGGATAGTTAATTTAATTTTGCATTTGCTTACTAATTTATCTGTTCTACTTTCTTTACTGTGGTTTTATTA
Source organism: Phataginus tricuspis (assembly GCA_029783875.1). Lineage (NCBI taxonomy): Eukaryota > Metazoa > Chordata > Mammalia > Pholidota > Manidae > Phataginus > Phataginus tricuspis. Next base: position 14,303,515 of record JAQQAC010007117.1, on the reverse strand, counting down.
CCCTGGTGACAGCTGTTAAACCTTAGGAACACTTCCATCTATAGCAGTCCCTCCAAGACACACAGTAGAGGTGGTTTGTGGGAGGTAAATTCTCTCAGCTTTTGCTTATTGGGAAATTGTTTAATCCCTCCTTCAAATTTAAATGATAGCCTTGCCTGATAAAGTAATCTTGGTTCAAGCCCTTCTGCTTCATTGCATTAAATACATCATGCCACTCCCTTCTGGCCTGTAAGGTTTCTGCTGAGAAGTCTGATGATAGCCTGATGGGCTTTCCTTTGTATGTGATCTTATTTCTCTCTCCGGCTGCTTTTAATAGTCTATCCTTATCCTTGATCTTTGCCATTTTAATTACTATATGTTTTGGTGCTGCCTTCCTTGGGTCCCTTGTGTTGGGAGATCTGTGCACCTCCATGGCCTGAGAGACTATCTCCTTCCCCAGATTGGGGAAGTTTTCAGCAATCACCTCCTCAAAGACACTTTCTATCCCTTTTTCTCTCTCTTCCTCTTCTGCTACCCCTATAATGGGAATATTGTTCTGTTTGGATTGGTCACACAGTTCTCTCAATATTCTTTCATTCTTAGAGATCTTTTTTTCTCTCTGTGCCTCAGCTTCTTTGTATTCCTCTTCTCTAGTTTCTATTTCATTTACCGTCTCCTCCACCATATCCAATCTGCTTTTAATACCCTCCATTGTGCTCTTCAACGATTGGATCTCTGACCAGAATTCATTCCTGAGTTCTTGAACCTCCATTTTTCTGTACCTCCATGAGCATGTTAATGATTTTTATTTTGAAATCCCTTTCAGGAAGATTCATGAGGTTGATGTTATTTAAATCTTTCTCAGAAGTTGTATTCATAATTTTACTTTGAACCAGGTTCCTTTGGCGCTTCATATTTGTATATGGCGCCCTCTAGTACCCAGAACCTCTACTCTCTGGAGCTGCTCAGCCCCTGAAGCAATGTCGGGTTTGCAGGGGAGTGGTATTGGTGCCTGGGGGGAGGAAAGAGCTGTTTTCTGCTTCCAGGATGCTATGCCTGTCTCCACTGCCTGAACCAGTGGACCAAGCACACAGGTATAAGCCTCTATGCTTTGTGTTTGTAGTTGCTGTAGACAGGTCTTCCCTCTGGCTGGCCTAACACCAGGGTAGGGTTTGCTGGTTTGCCAGCCAGGTGGGGCTGGCTGGGAGAAAGGCTCAGTAGGCTGGGTATCACAGAGGGGGTCCTTGGAGCTGTGTAGCCAGCCAGGGAGCTGGAGTGTCTGAAGATCGTGAAAGCTCCCAACCTGCTGGGCAGAGTGCACCCGGACGATTTTGTCTACCTGTCCTTTCTCCTGAGCAGTAAGCTCTGTGCAATCCTTGCCCCTTTAGCAGCCCTCTTGCTAAGGGCTTCCTTGTTAGGAAGTCTCTCAGGCTGCCCGCCTTTCTTTTGTCCCAGAACAGCCAAATATGGATCCCTGCTTTCCACAAGTGGCTGGAATCTCAGTCTCCCCAGGAATTCTGCTTGTCTTAGCTTTCCAACCCCTAATCACGAGAGTACCGTGCAAGCACCATGAAATGTAGGTTTGTGCTCCCAGATCAGATCTCCAGAGTTAGGTATTCAGCAGTCCTAGGCCTCCATTCCCTCCCCGCTCCATTTCTCTTCCTCCCTCCAGTGAGCTGCAGTTGGGGAAAGGCTTGGGTCCTGCCCGGCCACGGCTTTGGTACGTTACCCTCTTCCGTAAGGTTTAGTGTTTTTTACAGGTATATGCAGTTTGGTGCAATCCTCTTTCCTGTTGCTCTTTCAGGATTAGTTGTATTAATTATATTTTCATATTATATGCGGTTTTAGGAGGATGCCTCTTTGTCACCTCTCACGCCGCCGTCTTTAATCCTCAGAACTTTGAAATTTGAATGATTTCTGGGCAATGAGATTGTAGAGATTATGTATAGCTTTTTTTTTATTAAGGTATCATTGATATATAATCTTATGAAGGTTTGACATGAGCAACATTGTGGTTTCAACATTTGCACATATTATCAAGTCCCCCCTCACACTACACTGCCGTCACTGTCCAGCAGTGTAGCAAGATGTCACAGAGTCACTACTTGTCTTCTCTGTGCTACACTGTCTTCCCTGTGACTCCACACACACCATGTGGGCCAATCATAATGCCCCTCAATCCCCTTCTCCCTCCCTCCCCGCCCACCTTCCCCATCCTCTTCCCTTTGGTCACCGCTAGTCTCTTCTTGGAGTGTGTGAGTCTGCTGCTGTTTTATTCCTTTAGTTTTACTTTGTTGTTATATTCCACAAATGAGTGAAATCATTTGGTACTTGTCTTTCTCCGCCTGGCTTAGTTCACTGAGCATAATACCCTGTAGCTCTATCCATGTTGCTGCAAATGGTAGGATTTGTTTCTTTCTTATGGCTGAATAGTATTCCATTGTGTATATGTACCACATCTTCTTTATCCATTCATCTACTGATGAACACTTAGGTTGCTTCCATATGTTGGCTATTGTAAATAGTGCTGCAGTAAACATAGGGGTGCATATAACTCTTTGAATCTGTGATCTTGTTTTCTTTGGGTAAATTCCTAGGAATTAATTCCTGGGTCAAATGGTATTTCTATTTTTAGGTTTTTGAGGAACCTCCGTATTGCTTTCCACAATGGTTGAACTAATTTACATTCCCACCAGCAGTGTAGGAGGGTTCCCCTCTCTGCATTCTCACCAGCATTTGTTGTTGCTTTTCTTTTGGATGTTGGCCATCCTAACTGGTGTGAGGTGATTTCTCATTATGGTTTTAATTAGCATTTCCCTAATAATTAGCAATGTGGAGCATCTTTTCATGTGCCTGTTGGTGATCTGAATTTCTTCTTTGGAGAAGTGTCTGTTCATATCCTCTGCCTATTTTTTAATAGGGTTTTTTTTTTTTAGGATGTTGAGGCGTATATGAGTTATTTATGTATTTTGGATGTTAACCCCTTGTCAGATATGTCAGTTATGAATATATTCTCCCATACTGTAGGATGCCTTTTTGTTCTACTGATGGTGTCCTTTGCTGTACAGAAGCTTTTTAGTTTAATGTAGTCCTATTTGTTCATTTTTGCTTTTGTTTCCCTTGCCCGAGAAATGTGTTCAGAAAAAGAGTTGCTCATGTTTATATTCAAGAGATTTTTGCCTATGTTTTCTTCTAAGAGTTTTATGGTTTCATGTCTTACATTCAGGTCTTTGATCCATTTCGAGTTTACTTCTGTGTATGGAGTTAGGGCAATAATCCAATTTCATTCTCTTACATGTAGCTGTCCAGTTTTGCCAACACCAGTTGTTGAAGAGGCTGTCGTTTCCCCATTGTATGTCCATGTAGAGCATGTGTAACTAAAGAGAGCCATTAAAAGCATAACAGAAGTATCAAGAAGGAACAAAATAGCTTAAATTATATCCTAAACCTACCCTTGGAAAGTGCTGGAAACATAAGAATACAGGAGCATATATTCCATTAGCCATCAAAATGATGACATTGTCACCTGTTGCGGAGCCTCAGGAAAATGCTCTCCAGACTCATTAAAGAATGAGAATGAAGAAGACACATAATTTCATTGTTGTGAAATCATGTTTTGCCTCATAGACCAGGCCTTTAAAGGGTTTTGGGGACTGTGGACTGTGTCTTGCAAACTGCTGTTAGTCTAATCATTTTGTCCATACCTGTGGCTTCCACTGCTATCTCTAGTGGTTTGTGGACTCTCATCTGTATCCTTGGCCCAGATTACAGCACCGAGTGCTAGACTTGTATGTCCACTGCTTGCTGAACTACCTGGACTGCTTCCTTAGCTGGGCGCTGTCTTACTCTGTGGCCTTTGCACATGTTGTTTGTACTGCCCAGAATTTCCTTGTTCCTTTTGTTCATCTGGCAAACTACTGGATTATATGAGCTGGGCATCTTTATGTCTCTAGGTCTTGGCAAAAGACTAGATTGCTGTGCTGCTCAAGAGATGTCGTTGAATACCCACGCCCAGGGTCTCTCTGTCTCTCTCTTCTCTCTCCCCTCCATTCCCCTTTCTCTCTACTTGATCTGTTTGGGGGATGGGGGCTGAGTGCGTCATTGATTAACCCCACAACATATTTCACATTTTCTTATGGTAAGAGAACTGTGATTCCTCATATACTTTTTAATTTGAGGAATGTGTGTTATAGCAGGAAAACACAGCTTCCTTAAAACTTTTTTCTAAAGAATTATTAGAGAATTCTTCCTCTGGCAGAAAGTTAATTTGGGAAGGAGAACACCTGGAGACTAAGGAAGAAGGGCCCACTTAGTCGTTTCTATTACCTGAGTAGACTTTGTCAGTAGAGGGGAGACTAATGTTAGTAAATCAGTGAATGAGCACACACATGCACACCCATACTTTATCTGTGAAAAAGAGGGCAGGGATGTGTGGTCAAAGATTGGGTCAAAGGAAAGAAGAAGGTACCTGAAAAACTAAGCGAATTGTTCCCTTTCATACATGTAAGGCTACTAAAAAAACAGAAGAGAAATAAACTTGTTTCTTTCACTGAAGAAAAATGGGAACGTTTTTCTGAAGATGTAACTCTTTCCAACCTTTTTTTCTTAGTTGCACTTTTTAAAATTCCAGTGAAAATAATTTAACATTTCCATATTATTCTATCAACTGAACTAGGTAATCACCTTGCTTTCAGCCATAGAACTTACTATAATCAGGGGTAACAGGGAAATTTCTTTTGCTGGCTGTTTGGTCCTACGTAGGCTGTGCAACTGGCCTACACTGTGGGAAATCCCTCAGTATGGGGCAGACTGGGCAGTTGGCCACCCTAATCCTGAGTGTATATGTTACACTCTGGGAATGGGAGTGGGAGGTGGTGGGCATGGAAACTGATGGAAGGAAGTCCTGTGATATGAAGAGAACAGCTCTTGCTTTTGAAGAATGTTTACTCTAGCTGAGGAATAAGGAGCTAGCACGCCAGCATCTGTGCTCGGTAGCACATAGTGACCGCTGCACTGGGGTGAGCATCAGGCACAAGTGAGCCCCGGGTCTGGTCCTGCATTCTCAGCACCCATACCAAAAGGCAAGTTGGGAAACAAGAGGGATGCTACAGTGGTCTGGAGTCGCTGTGGACAGGGGACGATCAGCCTTCAGTGGTTTGGGCCCTAGGCATGTTCTTCCTGCTCTGGTCAGTCGTATTTTAGCAAATGGAGCTGTGACCATTTTTACTTCCAAATACAGGGCGTTTTTGCAATTACAGACCACTTTAAACATTATACCTATATAGTACATAGTATATATAAAGAGAGACAATGCTTGGAGTTAACACTTCCTGTACCGTACGTGGCAGACCAGTTTTGGATTACTTTCCTTTGGTGCTCCTTTGCAATCTTGTCTTTCCCTCAGTCTTATTCTTGGTTTCTTTTCTTATAGAGAAGTTTGGGAAATGGAGCTGGATAGACTCAAGAACCAGGATGGCGAAATAAATCGGAACATTATGGAAGAAACTGAACGAGCCTGGAAGGCAGAGGTGAGAATAGCTGCTCTGTGCAAAGCCTTGGTTCCAGGTTTCCAGATGACATAAGCTTTTTTATTGATCTGATAAACTCATTTTATTTTCTACTCTTTTCCCAAGAAGCAAATGCTAATATGTATTATATCACTTTTGGAGCATGCACTTGGAAGCTAAGCAGGGTTGGGCCTGGTTAGTACTTGGATGGGAACACACATACTAATTTACAAGTAATATAAAAAGTATGGAAAATGAAAGCCATTTGCAGATGACATAAACGTTTGGTATAGTGTTATATCCCTAAGCCGTGTAAGGATTATACCATATAGCCTTAGTGTTCACTATCTGACAGTGGCTTTGTGTATGTCAGATTAATAAAGTATTTGAGTGTGTGCTGTATGGTTTCCTTAGATCTTATCGCTAGAGAGTCGGAAAGAGTTGTTGGTGCTGAAGTTGGAAGAAGCAGAGAAAGAGGCAGAGCTGCACCTTACTTACCTCAAGTGAGTGCCTCCCACTCTAGGATGTTAATGGCCCTGCTGGTCTTGTATTTGATCTTTTAGGCGTTTGAAACTGTAGGTTAGGTAGCCTTGTGCCTGCTCTGTGGTCACAGGGACTTCAAGGCCATCTCTGCCTGTGCAGTGGTAATTGTTCAGTGATGTCTCTCCCCACATCTAAACTGCCTTGTGCTCTAATTCTTCTCTTCTACAGTTTTATATTTTAATTGTATTTGTTCCAATTGGATAAGTAGTATCTCTTATGGTGTCAAAGCACAACAGATGTCTTTGGAGATTTGTTTCTTATGTAGTCATCTCTCCTCCTGCCTCCTGCCATGGAACCTGGCAGGCCCCTGTGTCATTCACAGGCAGGTGGAAACCCTCTCGCTGTGTGTGGGCCTCTTTCTCCAGTACTCGGCTTAAAAGGTGCTGGAGTGAAAGTGAGGCAAACGACTGAGAACCTTGGCTCTCTCTTGCACCTGGTCTGACCTCTTCTCTCCAGGCCCAGTAGCCAGCCACAGTTCTGTGATCTCAGAGAGTTAGGAGTGGGTCTGTGTTTAATTCTTTAAATTCCTGTTGGTTTCTTGAAAGGTCAACTCCCCCAACACTAGAGACAGTTCGTTCCAAACAGGAGTGGGAGACAAGGCTGAATGGAGTTCGGATAATGAAAAAGAATGTTCGGGTAAGTGGAGTAGTGGGTGACCATGAGTCAGAGTTGATCTGTGCAAATGACTTGTAGGGACAGGGAGGGGCCGTGTCACTGCCACCCGGGGCCCCTGCTGTTTTCATGACACCGCGTGGTTCCCTGGAGAGGCTTACTTGGCTCAGCAGTGAAGGATGATCCTTTCCTTGCTCTCTTTTCCAGGACCAGTTTAATAGTCATATCCAGTTAGTGAGGAACGGAGCCAAGCTGAGCAGCCTCCCTCAGATCCCTACTCCTACTCTGCCTCCACCCCCTTCAGAGGTAAGAGTGCTGGTTGCGGGGAGTCTGCCTTTCTGTGTCGGTGGCACAGCCAGAGTCTTTAACTTGTTCTTTTTATGAAGATGCTGGTTTTATTATTGGTTATAATTATTATTGGTATTACTTGGTGTAGGAGTTGCTCATTGATTTCTGCTCCAGCTCTCAGCTTTATCTTCTTCCTTTCTGTCTCCGCCTCTACAGACAGACTTCCTGCTTCAGGTGTTTCAGCCCAGCCCCTCTCTGGCTCCTCGGATGCCCTTCTCCATTGGGCAGGTCACAGTGCCCATGGTTATGCCCAGTGCAGACCCCCGTTCCTTGTCTTTCCCAGGCCTGAACCCTGCCCTGTCCCAGCCCAGCCAGCCTTCCCCACCCCTTCCTGGCTCCCATGGGAGAAGTAGCCCTGGCTTGGGTTCCCTTGTTGGCCCCCATGGTCCACACATGCCCCCTGCTGCCTCCATCCCGCCTCCCCCAGGCTTGGGCGGTGTTAAGTCTTCTACTGAAAGTCCCAGGCCCCAACCAGTAGACAAACTGGAGAAGATCTTGGAGAAGCTGTTGACTCGGTTCCCACAATGCAATAAGTAAGTGTCTTTAAGGATTAATTTTAAAAGTTTGTCAGAGAGATGTTTAGGGGTTCAGTAGGGGAGGTTTCATGGACATTCTCCATGAGCATAGTGTAGGTGCTCTCCCTGAACATTCTTCTTCCTTAGGGCCCAGATGACCAACATTCTTCAGCAAATAAAGACAGCACGAACCACCATGGCAGGTCTGACCATGGAGGAACTGATCCAGTTGGTAGCCGCCCGACTGGCAGAACATGAACGGGTGGCAGCCAGTGCCCAGGTAGGAAGAGCCGCCTGGGGTGGCGCACAGCTCCCGAAATGATGGGGAAGGGGCCGACTCCAGAAAAACCTGGAGTGGGACACAGCTCTGTAGCCAGGGCTCTCCAGTCTGCTTTCTTCCTTTGCTGGCCTGGGAAATAAATTATTTATTTTTGTGATGCACTCTGGTACTCAGACTCTGTTTCCATACTCTGACAGTGTTTCTGCCCACAGCCACTTGGTCGGATCCGGGCCTTGTTCCCTGCTCCACTGGCCCAAATCAGTACCCCAATGTTCTTGCCTTCTGCCCAAGTTTCATATCCTGGAAGGTCTTCGCATGTAAGATTCTTTTTCTTTGAAAACTGGGATGTGGAGAAGCTGGGGGGAAGAAGGGAGCAGGTTTACAGGCAGAGTGCAGGAAAGAACCACCATCTCAGCAGCTGAGTTGTTGGCAGGCCCAGCTGGGAAAATGCAAGTACTTTCAGCAAAAGTCTGTATTTGGACTAATACTTCTTTTGGTGTAGTGTCTTTTTGCTCCACGGAATCGTGGGCATGAAAGACAAGGAAACCCAGAGGTTCTTACTGTTTTGACCATTCCTCCTCTGTTCTACAGGCTCCAGCCACCTGTAAGCTGTGCCTAATGTGCCAGAAACTGGTCCAGCCCAGTGAGCTGCACCCAATGGCCTGCACCCACGTATTGCACAAGGAGGTGGGTACTACACACTTTCCTTGTTCTCCAGTTTTTTTTTTCTGACAGTTGAGATGGTTTAATTTTCCCTGAACATTTTAATGTGTTGATGCTCATCATTAATATCTAAACATAAGGTTTTCAGTAAATTGTGGCTTACGCATCAGCAAAATTCAGAATACTGGCAATTAGGACCTCCCAGTTTCCTCTCGCCTCACTCCCCTTAGAGGACTGGATAAGCAGTTCATACTAGAGCGCTGATAGGTCACTTTCTTGGAAAACTGATAATAGGGTATACATATCTAACTGTTGTTTCAAATATAGCATTGTCAAGAGACTTTGCTTAGGTGAGAGGAATGGAATTGGGAACCTGAATGTGAGATTAGTAACTCCATGAACAGACTAGCTTGAAGGCCTGTCTGTTAGAGATCATCTTCACAAACTGACCAGCTATTCCTATCTCTTACTATTACCAGGCAGAGTTAAGTCTCTGAGTGACAGGGACGAGTCCTTCACTATTTTGTTCATTTGCATTTTCTAATGAAACTGAATTCACATCTAAATTCCTGGTAAGATTGCAGGGTGATGGGTAATTGGAAATGGAAGCTCAGCTCAGACTGAATGGATCATAGAAAGTTCCCACCTCGTCCTTCTGGCCACTGTCAGCTTCTGGTCCCCTAATCAGATACTCAGCAAGCAGCAGCCTCACACAATTACCTTTTCTGTGAAAAGAACAGGTTCGCTTGCTCTGAAGATTCTTTAGGGAGTAAGAGCCAGTGAAACAGCCCTTCTAGTCCCCCAATAGGAGCTTTTCTTAGCGTACACCCTTAGACCTACTGAACCTTAATGGCACTCTCTCCTCTCCTTCCCTCCTTCTTTCCAGATAAACCTGAGTTATCTTTCTTTCTTTCCAGTGTATCAAATTCTGGGCCCAGACCAACACAAATGACACTTGTCCCTTTTGTCCAACTCTTAAATGACGGACCTGACTGGGGAGGAAGAAGAGGAGAAACTGATGTGAACAGGAAGCGCGGGTTCAAGATTTCTAAAACTCTATATTTATACAGTGACCTATACTCATGCCATGTACATTTTTATTATATAGGTAATGTGTGTATAGAAAGTCTGTATTCAAATGTTCGTAAATGAAAGTATGTATATTATGCAGAAATGGTCTGTCCCCCTCACCTTGAAATTCCTTGGGGGGATGCAGGTTGTAGGTAAGATGGTGTTTAGTTTGCCCTTGAAATTATGATATTCTTGCCTAGGGTTGTTTTCAAATACAATACAAAACCCATCTGGGAAGCTGCTGTTGCTCTGAGGCCATCCTGCTGTGGTTCGGCTCAGCCTCTGGTCCATTTTCTTAAGGCTCATTTATGCAGATTTGAACCCCGGTGCTTAGCTGCTGTCCAGGCAGATGCCTTGCTTATGGAAAGCCTCCAGAAGCCTCAGTGTTGTTCTAGCCACTCTGCTCCACATGGATACAATGGGACTGATTGAGGGGGAAAAAATGTAACCCTAATGGTTTGACTTTTCATTGAATATTTTACTGTGTTAACGCTCATTATCTGCACATAGACATTAGATATACAGAATATTCTGTTTTACATCAGCAAGATTCACAGTCCTAGAATAACAACATAACCAGGTCCCCTTTCCCCACCCCACCACAAACTTCTGTCCACCCATTTCCTGGATAGTCATCTCTTCAGAAACGAGCACAACCCACAGGTCTTTCCTGGGCTGAGCCATCTCCTGCCACCACTGACTTGGCTTCTGATCAAGCTCTGACACACCGACCTGGTGAAGTCCCCACCTCGTCCTTCTGGCCACTGTCAGCTTCTGGTCCCCTAATCAGCTAACCCCCCTCCCTGGTGAAGGTTAAGGCAGTTGGTTCATAATGAAGTCGTTTGGTGACCGTGGGTGAGCTCCAGGCAGGCACTGGGGTGAGGAGATGTCTGTGCACAGTTACTTGCAGAATGATCTTGGGGTGCTGTGGTTTAATTTTTGAAGCAAGAAAACAATGGGGGACATGTTTCCTGTCCTGGGAAAAATAGAGACCAAGGGAGGTTGGATATCAAGGTCAGAAGTCCTTTGTTCTATAGATAGTCTGGAGCCGGATGGTTTTCCTCCCTGCTGATTGAGCACTTCTGGTTTTTAGGTTTAGATCTCAGAAAGCTGTGATAACTCTATTAGAGCTTTGACTCTTTTCCTTCATCTTTACTCCTACAGGAAATGACTTCAGTTCCCTTCTCTTGAAGTAAAAACTAAGTGTTAAAGAAAAAATTAGCTCCATGGGAAGAACATCATTATATTACCAATAGCTGAATTTTTCCCATTCTGGGACCTGGAAATGCTTCCTGGCACTAGCAATATGTATCAGGGTAGCAAAGACTTCCTTTCAGATCCAATTAAATTGTTCCCCATTTTTGTTATTTTTTTCCTTGTCTTTCATCCTTGCCTATCAGCTCATGGAAATATTCTTTCTCTTCTCTTGCCCAGGTTTATTGGCTAGCATGTTTAAGGAGCTGGACTTCCCAGGACCTCCTTGGCATCTTGTAGGGTGATTGAAATGGCCTGAGTACTCTCTTCTTAGAGGTCAGATGACCCACTTTCTTTGGTTAATGAAATACTAATGTCTGCAATTTGGTAGCCATCATGAACGGAAATGTGGTAAAATGGAAGACCAATTGCTATGTTCTCATTTGGGTAGGGAGTAGGGGTGGAATTCATTTTTTACCTTGTAATCTAAATATTTTCTTTCCCTTCAACTTTGCAGCAGCCTTTGGGCCACTGCAGTATTTTTCAGCATCGCCTGAAAATTTAGAAAGCAGAAATGGGTGTAAAGAATATTGTTTCCCACAATTTTTGAAGCCAAAGGAGTAGAGAGAGAAAAAAGGAAGGGGTAGGGGGGCTTAACCTCTTCCTAGCCCAAGTCCCTCAGAAGCCAGCTGGGGGGCAAGTGCCCCGGAGAGCTGTGGGGAGGGCTGGGGCCTCACCCCCGCCCCCTTTCCCTCTGCCCACTGGCTGGAGGTGGTAGGAGCCGTGCCACCGGGAAGGCCCCCGATGCAGTGGGTGGGGGTGGGACAGGTTTCAGGAGGATTTGAAAGTAGAGACACATAATGCATATTTTTACAAGCAAGAAGCTGTTGCCAAGATTTTTTTTACACTTGAGTTAATAGTTCAAGGGTAGAAAGGAAATAACTATAAAAGAAAAGTAAGTACAAGTTTTCTGTTGAAAAAAATAAGACAACAGGACTTTCTAGTGAAGGGCTTGGGTTTTATGCCCTGGGAAGAGTTGGGGAAAAGCCAGTTTTCCCCAACATGGATAGAAATTATAAAGGAGAATGTGGCATTTTCATTTCATGGTAGCAAATCTGGACATTTATTTACATAGTAAGTTCTGGGCTGGAAGTGGCTCTTCTCCAGTCTCACTGTCAGTCTCTGTGGCTAGGGGCTGACCCTAGTCAGCCAAAGAAGCACCACGCAGTGGGGATGGAAGGAACCCAGATAGAAAATGGTGACTCTGTATTCTTGTTTTATTGGTTTATGGCTTGTGGGCAGCTGGCTGAGGCTGGGATCTTCAGGCGCCCTCGTCTTATTTCCCTCTCCCTCATCAGGTAATTCTGCACTCGGCAGGTCTCATACCTGGAAGCAGTGTGTTGACCAGACAGAAATAGGATCCAGGGGATATATTAGGAACATTCAGCTCTTCCTACTAACACTGGTATCATAGTCAACTGCGTTAGAACTGAGAGGGAGGAAATGAATGTGGTTCCCACTATGTAGCCCAAGAACCAACCTTGCTCATGGTGAAGGAAATAAGGAGCCTGAGACTGCTGTCCTTTCTCCAAGCAGCCTTCATCCCGAAGGCAGCAATGCTAGAGCCAGAAAGCCCTGTGTTTTTGACACTCTTGTATAATACTAGTGCCACTGTGGGGTGTCTTAGCCAAGTAAATGGAGGGGACATTAGAGTGTGTGGAGGCAATGAAACTGCTCTGTATTAAGCAGAGATCTTCCTACTTCTAGCTGAGAAGGAAGAAATCCTGGCAGAAGTAGAGGCATCAACTCTATACCTGTCAATGAATCTTCAGGATTTTGCATTTAAGGATTAAGTAGGAGAGGTTTCCTATCTATTCCTCTAGCACCTGAGCTGTAGAACTCCAGAGGAATAAGGATTTGCAGGAGGGAGGGGAATGTCACCAGGAAGCCCAGCCCTGCTCTATTTGCTCTATTCCAATTGTATTCCCATAGGGCACCTGGGGCTGAGGGGTCGGGATACTTCAGTGTTACCTGTCACATGTGGAGTGAAGGGTTTGGGAGAGACAAGGGGAATAGTAAGGGAGAAGTTCATTCGTTCGATGGAACTTCTCCGTGGGCACTTCTCACTTAAGAGCACTGAAAAGAGCTCTGGGCTGGGTATGCCCTCCTTCCCATGTCACTCTTGGTCAGCTGCCACTATGGAAGAGGAAACATCGGGCAGCAGCACCTACCTTCCAAGGCAGGCTTCTGCCTGGAGATGCCCCCAGAGCTGGGCTGGCCTCGCTTTGATCCCAGTGCACCCCTCTGCACTCCCTCTCCTTCTCTTGTCGCCGTCCCCATTCGTACAAACACTCAACCCAATTATTTTTTGTTTAATTCAAGAGGCAATCTTTGCACCAGTGTTAGATTGTTTATACCACAGGTCACAACTGCCTTCAGTCCTACCAACTGCAGCCTGCAGGGAAACGCTGGCCCTGTCCCTGCCAGGGCACCGCAGGGACGCGCCCTGGGGTGATGGGTGTGATGGCCCTGCTTCAGGAACCATGGGAAGAATCTGGGCTGGAGAGTCTAGAGGGACAGCGGGCAAAGGTTCAGGGCTGAGGTTTCAAGCAGCAGAATTTCCTGACTCATTTGAGGTGCCAAGGGCACTCCTGCCCCCAGAGCGCTTCTGTCTTCCCTCCTGTCTCCTGCAGGAGCGATCCCCGTAGCCCACCTGCCAGCGTGTCCTGCTCCTCATCAAGGCAGAGGCTTTTGGTTGGGAGTGCGGGTCTGAGGCGCTCTGGCCACAGGTGCCGTCTGTGTCTCCTTGTGACCAGCATGAGCCACTGATGCGGCTAAGGGGACTCTTCTGCCCGGGGTTCTCCTCACTTCAGCAGGGAGATGTCATCAGCAAAGTCACCGTGCTGGTGCCGCAGGCAGCGGAGGCAGCGCCACTGACACACCATGAGGCAGAGGGGCAGCATGAAGAGGGCGCAGATGGCAGCCATGACGTAGGCTATGGTCATGAGGGTTGACTCATCTGTCTGTGGGATGTTATAGCCACAGTCTTCCATGTCCAGGGTCACAAAAGGGCCTTCCACTGCTGCTGTCCTGAACTCATCATGCACTAGAGAAAGGGCAGACATGAACGAGCAGCTCTCACAGTCAGGCAGCAGTTTGGATGACAACAAAAAGAAATTCCTGATAGGCCCTGACATTAGTCCCTGAGGAGGCTGCAGCATCTCCTTCCCTGGAGACGTTCAGGAGCAGGACAGAAGCCATTGCTAGGTGGAGGCATTTCTCTCCTAGGTCATGGGGAGCAGCGTCCCTTTTCCTACATCCCTATCCAGTGGGAATGATACCTAAAAGGCAGTTGTTCTGAGCTGGCCAAAAAGCCAGCCTGTCTATACCTGGTAAGCTCAGCTGCTGCCGCTGAATTCTACTTGTGAGACCCCACCGCCATTCTGAAGTAGCCCTGTCTGCCTGTGCAGCAGCTGACAGGGTTGCTCTAGGCTCAGCCTGCTGCCCTTGGGGCTGGGGCTTCCCAAGTTGGGAAGGCAGATCGTGCTGCTCTGGGTCCCCCACAGGGGTCACCCGTCCAGGCAGGGCTCACCATGCCAGGCAGTGCAAGAACAGCACAAGCTCTGGTACTAGCTTTTGCACTTGGGTTGACTCTTCCTTGTGGCACCTCGTACTGCCTCCCAGACTGACGGGCCCCAGCACCCTAACTGCCAGTGGGGGAACACGGACAGACAGACCCCACGCCCCCACCCCTGGTGCTCTCACCGTGGCAGGCACTGACAGCAAAGCCAATTCGCTTCCGGGCCCGATCAAAGACAACATAGAAGCCCTCCATGATAACAGCTCCCATGACGGTGCCCGTCGATGACTGGGAGATGGCGAACTTGTAACAATCATCTTGGGATGTGGCCACGTCTTCCACTGGCCGCAGGTATTGCTAAGGACAAGGGAGCAGAGTGAGAGGAAGTCTCCATTCCGTCCTTCACCCCATCTCTGCCATCTCAGTATCTGTGCCCTTAGGCCACTCTTCCCTTTGCTGTCCCTAAGCTCTGAGGGGTTGGTTTTCCCAAGAGCCCTTTACCAGTGGACACTCAGCTGTTTTGTCTTCCAAATTCCGGGAAGCCTCGCCTGCTCACTGTTCCCAACATGCATGTGTCGTCTTCTGAGACCCTACTGACTCAGGTTGGGGACGCACCTGTGGGAGGATGGTGACGCGGAAGGACTGATTGGTGGCCTCGCCCATTAGGTAGAGTGAGATGACTGGGAAAATGTTCCAAGGGGTGGTGCCTGCTTGCCAGCACACCAGCTGCTCCCCTAGCCAGAAGCCGTCGGGAAACTTCTCTGTCTGTTGGCGAGAAAGGGCTAACAATGAGGAAACGGCCTCTTTCCCCATCTCGCCTCTCTCAGTTTCAGATAACACTTGCTGGGCCCCTTAGTTGCTTTCCCGTGGGATATCCCAGCTGGGGAAGGGGAAACTCAAATCCAAGGATATAGGAAGAGAGTGGCAGAGGGAGGCCAAATCTCTGTACCAGGGGTACTGTGTGACGAGCAAACCAAGGCTCATAGAAGAGAATCGTTTTGGGGGATCTGGCAGAAGAATCTAAGGACAGATATTTTGGCTCTGGTTGAGGAATGCGATTTTCATGGACTTCCTCCAATTCTGGGTCACCTCACGCCCTGTCTCTGGCCGCACTGACCGAGGAGGCCGCCTTGATGGATCTGACGGCAGCTTCAAACACTTTCTTGGGCAAACGGAGGTTGGTGGTGCCACTGTCCACGATGCTCTTGTCATAGTTGTACTAAGAGGGAGAAGAGAGGGCTAGAATATAGGAAAATGCCGTCTTCGATGCCAGGCTCTAGCTGGAATGAGAGGGGAGAGTCTGAGTTCTTGGGGCCCTGCCAGGGTCGGCATCCTGGCGTTGCCGCTTCTTAGGTGTGTATCTTTAGGGCAAGTTACTGAACCTCTGTGCCTCGGTTTCCTCACCTTTAAAACGAGGACGACAATGTACCTACCTCGAAGAGCCACCATAAGGATTCAGTCAGTTAATACACTGAAGTGCTCCAGAGTGGTGCCGGGCACATAGGAAGCCTTCACTCACTCAGTATTCCCTCTTACTATCCTGGGTGGGCATTCTCCAAATGTTGAAATAAAAATGCCTTGTATGGTGCTTTTAACTGTCACAGTACTTTTTAATCTATCTTAACACACATTAGGAATCTGCGGAAGGGCCAAATGGCTTCACTGCCACTTACTGGGGACTGCTGTGTGCCAGGTGCCAGGATAAGCCTGCTACCCATTTTCTCTGTCTTCACCACAGTCTTTGAGAAAGCTGTTTTTCCTCTGCTTTGCAGGTGAGGAAACTGAAATACAAGCTAGTAACTTGGTCGAGGGCACATAGCTAATCTAGAAACCCAGGTCTTTCTGACTCCAAAGCCAGACTCCTGTGCATCATATCACACTGCCTCAAAGCCGTACAGCAAGGCAGTGACTGCAGCCCAGACATGCTTTTCTCTCGGCCAGACCATAGCCATGCAGCTCCCGGGGAAGTGCCCTGCCAGTCCCTAGCCCCGCACCTCAGCTCTGTGTGACCATTAAGCTCCTGACTGTTCTAGGCTCAGCCTCCAGCACTTTCTGCAGATCCTGCATCTCTGCTCTGTCCTGACCTCAGAACTCAGGGTCTGGCTTCATATCTGTCACCTGCCTGCTACCTCTCCCTGGTTCCCGCCTGGTTCTGTTACCTCCTTGCAGTCCATTTTCAGATCCTGTCCATTGATCTCCACCCGCACGATGATCACCTCATAATACCACTCCCGCCGGATGGGCGTGTACCAGAGGCTGCCCGTGTACAGGGACTGGTCGATACCCCCGATGATCTAGGGAGAAAGAGAGGCAGGTACCCGGGTCCCGGCACAGAAGGACAGCAAGTCACCCAGAGAGCAAGCAGCAGAATCAGTAATTGGGGGGTGGGGGGGGTGGCAAGGTCCTCTACAGATTACCTGCCCCATCTCCCCGCTTTGAGTCAAATCATGCCCCGAAGTGATTATGTGATTATAGTTTGTTAAATGTGTTAAGGATGTGTTCAAAGGAAGAGACTTTCCAGGATTTTTAATTATTTGCTCCAGAATCACACAGCCCTTGCTATAAAGTTATTTAAACCTAAACTGGCACAATAAATATTGAATGAATGATAATTTGCCATTATAAGTTTTACTTTCTTTGCTTGTTGGAGATGGAGAACCATCCACCAATTGTCCTAATTAATTAATAAATAGACGTTTAAACTCCTTACATTTCTGTCTTCTGATCATCAGACTAAATAATCTTAATTTGGGTGGTCTTATTTTCATTTCCTTTTAAATTTTCCTAATAATCTCTCATCCTTTCCGCATTTACTATAGGTATCTTGAATCCTTTCTGGAATAATACAAGGAGAAAAAGGATGGAAAAAGAAAAGTGGAGCTGGTGAATCTAAGAGATTCCTGTTCTGAATAGCGGAGCCAGGACTGTGGTGGGCCTTGGAGGGGGGAAGTCAGAGGGTCCCCTTCTCTGCCTGGTGCCAGGACCTCCCCTCTCCCAAGACCTACTCACCATGCTCCCACCGACGGAGGCCAGCATTTCTGACTGGTTGAGGGGGAAGCCAGTGCCACAGAGCTGCAGGGAGAAGAGGTTTGGCACGCGGGTCTGCTTTACCAGGGAGTCAAAGAATGGCTCCAGGGAGTCATCAGGCTGTGCAGAAAGAGACAAGGAGTGAATCCTCCCATAGAAGCCCTAATGGAAAGTAGCCAGCATCCTGCCTGAACAGGAAGGTGAAAGCAAAAACTTGGGAGATGTTTCTTGGGAAATACCATCTTGAGGTACTGATTTGGTAGAGAGGATTAACGAGATACTGGCAATGCAAACAGCAAAGATCTATAGGATCTTTGGTCCCCATATGCTTAACCTGTTCCACATTTATGGAGGCCTCTCGTATTTGTTAAAATCTTAGTCAATAGAAACCACAGCCTATTACTGTATTTACCCGTGTCGCTCCCTATAGTTCTGCCCTCTCTAGGCATGAAATTGACTGCCTCCCACCACCACCCCCCTCCCCGTTACAGAATCCTTTAAACTGACTGGTTTCCCTCCCTCGGTCCCTCCCTCCCTCCCTCTCCCAACTCCATCCCTGTGCAGCGTGCAGTTTGCAATGTGCAGATGTTGTGTCTGTGGCTAGGCCTTGTTCCTCTCACCCTGGCAATCTCAGCATAGGCCAGCCCCAGGATGCCCTCCCAGTTGGAGCCATTGATGAAGAACTTGTCTGATTCAGTGATGGCAGCGATGTTGGCACGCACGGTGACGTTGGGGCCATGAGGGATGCTCACCAGGTCGGTGCCCAGCTCCCCCTCCCACTTGCCCTGGGTGTAGGGCACATACACACCCTTCCGGAGGTCCCGGTATGTGCTGGACCTATGGAAAGGAGGCAGAGATGTGTGGATGTACAACCACAACAACTGGCATAGGGATCCAGCATCTAACCTCATCTCAGGGCATCTTGTATCAGATGAGATGTTTTCTGATGCTCAACAGAACATCCCTCAATCAGTCACCCCGAACAGAGTGTAAAGTGACCTTGTACACAGATGAGGGGAGCTATTGCTGGGGCCCACTCCGCTGTCTCCATAGCTCCAATTCCTACATCTTGAGCTCAGGCCCCGTGAAGAACAAGCCCAGGCTTTGTGTATTGTGCCTGTTGCTGCTGAAATGACAGCTAGCAGGCCTCTCTTCCTCCCCCAGCTCCATCAAGCTCCCAGAGAAAGGGAGCTATTGACATTCTTGCTGCCTTGGGACCAGGTGGTACCATCTCGGTGATAGAGAAAGTGTTATGTGGGGTGATGTGGAACCTCTACAGAAAGTTCTTGCAAAGGAGGGACCCACACAAGCATGTCAGCAGGGCAGGGGGGTGTACACACCACTTGTATGAAACACGCTCATCAGCATGTGCCACCCCTACCTGAGTTTAATCACACCACTCCCCAGGCCTTGTGTGTGGCAGGGACAGAGATGGGGCGGGGGCATTGCTGGCATGAATAGCCTTTCATTGATCTCACCATGTCCCACTCCCTGACTGCTTTCTGTAGACAGGGAAGTTAAAGGGGAAGCAGCCTAAGAAGGCAGGAGATGGGGAAGGTGGCTTTGGCACTTGCCCAGAAATACAGGAATGGGATTTCAGCTTCTGCTCACGTTTTCACACAGAGATGCTTCAGATATTAGGTGTCCTCTAGCCACTTCTTGTTTTTATGCTAAGGGAGCTCCCAGATCATCTCTCACTGCCTCTTACTTTAAAAACCCACTTCAACCCTCACTTCCACTAGTGAGCTAAATCCAGCTGCTGGAACTCTAGGTGGGGCAGGGAGGCATTTTAGCTTTCAGTCCTTGACACGGGTCCAAGCAGAGAGGTTTCTAGAAAGCTCTTCCTTTGCTGCCTTGAACTGGGTGTGCACAGCCCCTGAGAGTAGCCCCTTGGGTGAGCCCACAGCAAAGGAGCTGTCACTCAGCCTGCACAGCCTAAGTGTAGCTGGTGTTGCCACAAAACAGAGCCACTGAGGGGTTGTGGGATGACATTCCCGTGCCTCCCAGTTCAGGCAGAGACAAGGAGACCCGTGAGGCTGCTCTCCCCCGGGAAGGGCCCTGTCTTAGTACCTTCCAGGCTGCCACTCAGCTTACCCTTTCCTCTAGTGTATCTCCTTAAATCCCCCCAATTCTTCTCTCCGGGAAAGGATCTGAGGAACTAGTCTTTCTCCCTGCAGCCCTCCCCTGACCCTTCTTGGCCCTAGCTCCTTGGGATGGGTGCCCTCTGATCTTCCCCAGGACTCACAGATGCCTCTGGTAGTAGCGATGCAGGAAAGGGTGGGGAGCAGCCCCCACTGCAAAGTTACTGCTGCCTGTGTCCACCAGGATGTTGAGCTGTGAGAGAAAGTGGAGAGAAAGACATTGACAGGCAGTCTAGACTCACTACCCCTTCGCTCACAAACAGTTTCCCTCTGGAATGCGCAGGGTGAATGAAGCTTCCGTAGTGCGTGACCGGACAGGCTGGTGCCTGCTGGTGCCATGAGCACAGGCAGGACACGGGTGCTGTGACATCCTCAGCATGGCCTCTGAAGCCTTGGGTCTGCTTCTGTCCCGTCTTCTCTTCATAACGTTTTCTGTGTCAGAGCCACATCATCTGTGTGTGTGCTGCTTCCATTCCTCTTTCTCTACTATCAGAGGGCCCTTACTCACTTTGTGTACCTGCTTCTGTCTTCAGACTGCTCCTTCCCTCTGCTTCTGGTTCACCCCGCAGGCTCAGAGAAGAGCTGTTCTCGGAGCTCGCACTGGCGAGGGGAGCTGTGGGGACCAGGAGGGCCTGTTGGTGCCCACGTTTCTGACCCTGCCTGC
Source organism: Phataginus tricuspis (assembly GCA_029783875.1). Taxonomy (NCBI): domain Eukaryota; kingdom Metazoa; phylum Chordata; class Mammalia; order Pholidota; family Manidae; genus Phataginus; species Phataginus tricuspis. Next base: position 14,283,391 of record JAQQAC010007117.1, on the reverse strand, counting down.
TGTAATGTGGCTTCCTATGAAAGGCTTCCCTGCTGTCTCAGAGGTGGCACAGGCTTATGAGCCCTACTGTCAGAAATAGTGGGGAGTCAGGAGCCCACTCTGATATCCTGGTGAAAACCCATCTAGTCAGAGCCCTGGTTTTTGGCTAAATGGATACGGACAGGTGTCTTCTTGGCGTTCCTTGCTGTGCAGCTGCTGCTCCTAGTATCTCCTGTATCTTGTCTCTCCTTACCCCTCTGATGGCCTGACCCCTCCCTCAGTCAACCCAGAGCCAATTTTTGAATGCCTACTATATCCTCACAGCAAGAAGAGGAAAGGCCCCTGTCCTCAGAAACATGGCAAATTGAAAAATGGAATCTTTTCCTGACTTCCCATGCCCATCATCTCAGCTTCTTTTACTTAAGGGTCCCTCACTTCTGCATCCTCTCTCCTCAGTGCAGTGGAGTCAGCTGACCTCGGTTTTGGTGCAAGCTGTGACTTTGTCACCTCGGGCAGGTCACCGTGCTCTGGGCTTCAGTTTCCTCTTCTCTGCCAGATCCTCTGGCTCCTTCCTGCTCTCAGTGGTCCTCTGCGGCTTTGCTGACTGCCCTACCCCAAAGCTCACCTGAGCTTCCTGGCCTGCCCATGTCCTCTCCAAAGATTCCTCCCAGCTGGCACCAAACCCTGTGACCCTGCCACTGACCCTCCTTCCCAGCCCCCAATTCTGGCCTGCTCCCCATTCTCTTCTCTGCCCTTTCCCCTCCCTCTCCCTGGTCTCTGAGCCGCAACCAGCTCCAGCTGCTGCACTTGCAGAGACAATCAATAGAACTGGAGGCTCAGCAGTTCCGATTTCAAGCAACCAAGTTAATGATTAACGAGGCTTCTTCACCCACCCACTCCCAGGACCCCCTCCCCCATCTGCTAGGACTCAGCTCTCCACCAGGGCTGCCCTCCTGTTCACAGGGATCCCAGCGATCACTAGACCCCAAAGGAGGAGGAGCTCCTCCACAACGCTGTTCCCGTAGCTGGGCAAGGGAGGGCTGCTGGAACGTGCGCCCGCTGGCTCCAGGGAGGTGTGACCGCCTTTTACACTGGAACAGAGCTTGTGTGGGGCTCCAGGCCCCAGCTGGTACAGCCCCTTCCCCTGCACGGGCGAAGCCGTCCCTGCAGGCCGCTCCCTCCCCAGCCAGGAGGCCCAGGTCAGTCCTGCTTCCCTCCCAGTCCCGGCCTTTCTCCGCATCTGAGGGGCGCGACCCCCTCCGCTCCGATCCCCTTCGCCCTACCCCCACCCATCCACACCAAGAATCTGGGCCACGCCACGCGCTCTGCCTCCCCATCTCCACCCTCCACAAAAAAGTGGGAAACTAAAATAGACAATTGGGATTTCCTCCTGAGCAAATACCCAACTGTCCGCCCTTTCCCCCGGGCAGCCTGCTCCTTTCCTGCCCCCGCGGGGCCCTGGGCTGCTGGGTCGCCGCACCGGATAGGGAACAGGCTAGGAGCGGCCGGGAAGCGGAAAATGCGGGATGCGGGCGAAGCCGGACCCCAGCAGCCGCCCTCGCCTCCCACGTCGCCCGAGGCGGGCCGCGGTGGGCCCGCCCTCCTCCCCACAGCCAATCAGCGAGCCCGCTGGGATCGCGCCGCCCTCCCCGCCCCGCCCCGCCCCGCTCCCGTGCGGCTTCCGCCGGGCTGGCCGTCGGGCCCGCGCTCTCCGCCTCCGTCGGGCCGAGGCAGCCGCCGCGCCGCGCTCTCCGCTCTCCCGTCTGCATTCTTCCCATTGGCATTTACAAATGCTCGAGTGTCTTCATTTAAAAAAAACTTCACTAATCTCACATCCGCCTCCAGCTACTCTCTTTCTCCTCTCCCTTCACCAAAGTTCTCAGCCAAGCTGTCTTCATTTTTTCACCTCCCACTCATTCCTCAACCCTTCCTAAAACGGCTCGCCCCCGTCCCTCCCTCCACTACGAGCCAGCCCTTACTACACAGTTACCAGTGACTGCGTGTCACCAAGTGAGAAATTCCGCAGATCACTAGGCGCGGGCACCACTGCTGCCTCTCCGCCGGGGCACGCCGCCCTGTCTGCTCCGCAGGCGCCCTCCTCCTCCCCCCAGGCCTCACCTTCTCCGTACGCCATTCCACCCGAGGCCGCGGCTGCAACTATCCCCTCCGTGGCGAGGACTCCTGAGCTTTTAGCGCAAGCCTTTCCCTCCCGTGGGAGCTCCAGAAACACATACCAAACTTTCTCCTCACATTCAGGCTGTGCAAAGCTGACCTTCCGTGGCCCTGCCGGTCTGTCTTTTCCCCGAGTTCCTGTATTACTGAATGTTGTCACCATCCATCTGCTCCACAGTCAGCAACTTCAGAGCATCCCAACACCTTCCTCTTCACATCTATCCAGTGCATCAAGTCCTGCCAACCAACCTTAAAACTCTGGTATTTATTCATCTCCTGTCGTCTCCCTTGCCGCCCTCAGGCCAAGCTATCACCATCTCATAGCTTCTCAACTGGTCTTGGCATATCCGCCCTTGACCTCCCCGACCTGAGTGAGCTTTTCAAAGTGCCAATTTGACCACGTTACGCTCCTATGTCAATCATTTCTTTTTGTTATTAAAGTAAAAACTTAAAGCTTTAACATTTCCTACAGGGCCCCTGATGGTCCGGTCCTGCCTATATATCCAGCCTAGCTTGTCTAACTCTTCCAAGCTCTCTGCCCACTGGCCACACTGGCCTCATTTCATGTCCTCAAACCAGCCATGGTTTCTTCCCGCAAAGACTGCTGCAGGGGTCACTCACTCTGCCTAGACCACCCTGTCAGGAGCTTTGTCTACTCATCTCCTGTTATCCTTCAGTCTGAGCTCAAAAGGGTCTTCCACACGGAGAAAGACCAGGTTATAATCTCTTACTCAAATGCTTCCATAGAATGTAGCACTCTATAATTTCACTTTGAATCTCACCTCCCCTTCTATCTAATTTTTTTAAAATTCCCCTTGTCCCTAGGGGGTATCACAGTTCCTAGTAATAAATATTTCTTGAATTCATTAATGGTTAAAGGAAAGAAGGTAAAGAGCTACTCCACCCTATGTTTTGGGTAAGGGAGGGACCCTTCAATGACACCCAAAGTGCCGGTGTGTATAGGTATGGCTGTAGCTCAGACCTGCCTTCCTTTCCTCAGTACCTGATTCGACACAGCCTGGGGTCCTGGATACAGCTTACTTCTTTTCCTTTCCCTTGAGGCCAGGCCATCTCAAGAATCTGTAGCTTTTGCATGGAGACGCCCAGGGGACTGCAGCCCGGGGTCAGGGCTAGGTGAGTGCCAATCACTTAACAAACAAATGTCCCTCAGGGGGGCATCTGAGGGCAGGTAGCTTCATGGGAAGTGCTAATAAGCCCCACAGGGAAAGCACACCTGCCCATTTCACACTGCAGGCCAGAACCCCTGGAGTTTCCAGCGACAGGTCTTGGATGATGAACTGGGTGTGGAGCTGTTGAGTTCAGGGTAAGCTCTTTGTTCCTCAAATCCCACCTCAGGAGCAGACAGGGACAGCTCAAGATCCTTCTGGATGGAAAGGGCCTTCGGGAGTCATCTGTCCATCAGCCTGGTCTTTCATCTCCTTGACCTTCCTCTCTCATTTGGGAAGAAGTATATGGTAGAGTGTTACACCGATTAATCACAGCCACCTGTGTCCACGTCCTTGTGTGATCCCTTCTGGCACTGACTCTGGCTGTGGCCATGTGACTGCCTTGGTCAATGGGTCATCAGAAAGGAGGAAAGCCGAGGCTTGATAGGAAGCTGTGCGCTGGGGATCGGCTTCTTGGAATGCTGTCCTGAGACTGTATGTGAAGAAGTTCAGCCTTTCCTCCTTGAGGATGGAAGACTTCATGGAAAAAAACATCCAGCAGGGCAAACTCTGGCTCCCAGCTGACCCACCAGCTGAGTACAGCCACATGAATAGGCCCAGGTAAGACCCACAGAAGAACCAAGCCAATCCACAGTCCTAAAAAACCAGATGGCTCATGCTTTCAGCCACCAAGTTTTGGAGTAGTTTGTTACACAGCATCAGATAATTAATACAAAACGATCTGAATTAAATCCTGAAATCTTGACCTTGGGGGCACCTAGGCAACTGCAGGTCAACTCCAATGAACCTGTCTCCTCACTTTTCCCCTTCCTCACCACGCTTCTTACGAAGTTTCTCAATAGCACTATGATCTCTCACCTCCGCACCTTCGCATATATTGTTTCCTGTGCTGGACACAATCTCTCCCTGTTTTGTCTAACTTCTATTCAACTTTGAACACAGTTTAACATCCTATCTTCCAAGGTCTTGCCCTGATGCCCCTAGCTAAGATTAGGTTCCTCCTCTTCCAGGTCCTTAGTAACACCTGTGCTTCTTTGTATACCATGCATCAAGCTTTTTATCTTTTAGCTAATGTCTTTGTTCACACACACACATACACACACACTCGTGCGCGCACGCTCTCAGCTCTACAAGGGTTGGGAGCTCCTTTGTATCCTTATTATCTAATCCTTACATAGCCCTCCATATGTGCTCCATAATGATTTTTTTTTAACTGACAGTAATTGCCTCATTTCCTGTGTTCTCTGTGACCCCACAGACTCTTGCTATTAATTCTCTGCCCCAGGGTCCTTGCAGGGGTGATTTTCAATCTGCTACTACTGCACGGTGACAATGACAATTAATGCCCACCATACCCACAAAATTGACCGAATATTCACCCAGGTTCTCAGAGCATCTTAGTGACTTCAGGACACTTTGATCGTAGACATTCTGAGTTAGCTTCATCTGCTTTCCTAAGTGGATATTCCCAGACCTGAGCCTGCCCCAGGGTCAGAGAAGGAGGCAATGAAGGACAAGAGGAGGCTTCGGTCAGCAGCTGGGGGTGGCTGAGGGCCAACAGAGCGCACAGCTCCCGCCTCACACTGAGTGCAGCTACTGGGTCCTGTCCAGGTCCTTCCTGCCTTGACCAGAACAGCTGACCCAGTGGAAATGGGCTCCTTTCCCCAGACATGTCCTCTACCTTCCACTTGGCTCTCTAGGCTGAAGCTGGCACTCAATACCTGGTGCTATTTACCCTACCTTGGGCTGATTTTTAAGGAATCCCAAGGTGGGTGGGTCACCTTAAAGCTTACCTAGTGCACGCTTCCCCCTTCGGACAGGATGCTCCATTTCCCCCACCTGAAACCCAGATCAGTGATGCTTATCAGTGCTTCCTATTCAGATGAAATGATGGATGTGAATGGTCAAAAAATGTACATATCTGTTCTTAAAGAGCAGATCAAAGACAATGGTTTTCAATCATGGAGTCCAGAGACCAGGATTTGAGCCCCAGCTCTGTTCTTCCTTGGTTGAGTAACTGGACAAATCACTTAATATCTCTGAGCGTCAGTTTCCTCAGCCCCGGAATAATACCTGTCCCTTGTAATTAAAGCAGAACAGACAGAATTTTGGTAAGCTATATTGTGCTTTCAAAGCTTGCACCTTTTGAATAATATGTAACAACTTTGTATGGTGACAGTAGCCAGATTCACCATGGTGATCACTTGATAATGTATATAAATGTTGAATCACTACATTGTACACACCTGAAACTAATCTAATATTGTATATCAACTACACTTAGATCTTTAAAAAAAGCTTGCTCCTTTTGCTGTGTTCCTTAACACAAACACAATAGGAAAGGTTAAGAAGAGAAGAACCTTCTCCTTCCCTCCCCCTCCGCAGGAGCAGGGAACACCTGGTCTAACCGAAATGCATGCTGGCCCTCCGAGGACCCCTCCTCCTTTCTGTCCTCACAGCAGCTACCCTCTTTCAGGCTCTTGTGTCCTAACTGGGAGCCTCCTCTCTGGCTCTGGACTATCCAAATTACCCTCCACTCTGGAGTTGTTGCTGTAGAACCAAATGACACTAGGCCAGCCCTCTTCTCACATACTTGAAAGGACTCCCCGCTGCCTCCGGGATACAACCCAAACTCCACTCAGCCTTGCAGCGTTCCTGCCAGGACTGCCAGCTTCTTCGCACAGCTCATGCCTTTCTTCATGAAGTGTTTCTCCCCACCACTCTCCGAATAGCAAAGCTTTCTCGTCTTTCTAGGCCATGTTCAAAGGCTACCTTTTCCAGCAGGCCCCTCCTTACACCCTGCCAGAAGAAGGCGCTTCTTTCTTTGTACTTCCAAGACTCACTGTTCTTTTTGTACAAATGCTTTTGGGCTTGTATGATATTTAGGTGTTCTATGTCTTGTATGATATTTAGGTGTCATATGTCTGTGTGTCCCAGCAAATCATGAGCTCTCCAAGGACAAAGACTGTGACATTATTTTTCTCTTCTGCACACAGTAGGTGCTCAACAACTATTTGTGAAACTGAATTGACTACCAACAGATTTCAGTCCTATCAATTAAATCCTAAACAAGTAAATGAAATCGTAAACAATCTTAAACAATTAAGCCCTAAACAAAACAAAACAAAAATTCCTGTGTTTGCATAGTGATGGTCATACCATTATAAGGAAAGGACATCCTTTCACTTAAGTGAAAATATGAAAATACTTTCTCTAAGAGCTCCATTTCTTCACTGAGAATTGACCATCATGAGTTCTATTTAGATGGCTTATACTTTATTTGTTCATTCACTCGTTTTTTTAGGTGTGTGTTCTGAGACTGGTGTGGTCATAGATATCAGATAAAGAAATAATATACTGCAAAAAATAAAAAACAGTCTAAAAAGACATTGTCCTCAAGAGCTTGATGCTTTAGAGGGAAATGAACACAAAAACAGTTATAAGATATTCTGGTAAGTGCAGGGAAGACAGGGAACATTTATAATGATTCTGGTAATTGCTAGGAGTGAGATCTGATGATAGTCAAGTGCAGACATGAGCAGGTGTCATGGGAGAATTGAAGAGGGGTGCTCATAATAAACTCTCTCTTCTTCTCCCCAAGACACACAAATACATGGCATGGCAGTGTAAGAAGATCAAGGGTGAAGCAGGATCTCAGCTTACTGGCCTGCCTTCTGGCCAGTTGTTTAAATTTTTAGTCTCCATTTTTTCTGCTAGAAGCTGTGAATGATAAGATCTTATATATGTATATATTGCAGGAATTACTGTAAAGACCAAAATAATCTACGTAGAATATATTTTAAAACTTTACATAAACTGCCACCATAAATATGAGTATGTATTTGTACACCAGAGCTATGAAACCATCTCGTCTTGCCAACCTTCCAATTCCTGCAAATGGTCTTGTTACCCTCTAATTCACCCCAGATCTGAATCGCAAAATCATCCTTGATGCCTGTCTTCCTCACCCTTCACACCGACATCACCAAGTCCTGTCCTTCCACCTTGCATCCTGGTCTTCCCTTCCTTTTCCAGCGTATCACAGCTTCGTGCCAACCCTGTCATGGTGCTTCACGCTTGGACTGTTCAGACAGAGCTGCCTGCCCCTGTATCTTTCAGTTCTAGTCTTCCTAAAAGATTGTTTCATTATGTCATTCCCTGCACAAATAAATTCAGCCTTGCCCGCATATGCACAGACCAAAGTCCAAGCCTCATACCTTGATGTGTAAGGCTTTTGGCAATCTGGCTCTATCTTACCCAAATCTGCACCATTAACTGGCTTGGGTTTCCCATCTCTGAACAAACATAACTCATTCTTTCATTCCTTATGGCCTCTCTGGCTCTAAGCGTGGGAAGAAGTGACCATACAAGTAGAGTGCAATTAGTTCAGTGGGACAGTGCCATTTTCCCACTGGGAATGGCTGCCCCCCTCCTATCCATCCTTCAAGACCATGCTCCTAGCAGAGCTCCTCCAGAAGGCCTTGCCTGATACTACTTCCTCTAGAACACCTGAGACTCTCTTTGTACTACTGTAGATCGGTGCTTCTCCAACTTGAGACACGGCCTCTGAGATGCTGGCTCAGTAGGTCTGGGGTGAGGCCGGAGAAGTCACGTTTCTAACAGGCTCTGATGACCGGTGTCTGGGGACCTCACTTTGAGTGCCACTGCTATGGATGACCTTGTATAGCACTAATCCATGCTACGCTCTTTGTCGGCAGAAAATGTAACTTCTGTTTCTTTAAGGATCAGCCCCCAAAACCCACCAATTAGTTGCCTGGCCGGTAGCAAGTGCTCCCCAACGTTCACTCTTACTTGATCAGGTACTCCGCCAACCACACTCTCCTCGGTGCCTACAGCAGCCCCACCAGGCGGGGAGAAAGGGTATACCCCTCGCAGACTGCTGGGGAGAGAATCAGAGTCACCGCAGAGCACAGGCTGGCTCGCGCTGGCTCGGGTTCGCGGCTGCTGGGCAATCCAGAGTCTAATGGGGTCTCTTTGGCACTGGCTCCTTGGGCCACTGTTGAACTTTAACCTCTCTTTCCCCTTCTCTTAGGAAGGAGGAGAAGGAACTGACATTTATTAGGCACTTCTTCTGCCAGTCTCTGGGCTGGTCTCAGGGGTCCAGGGAAATATAGTTCTACACGGAGGCCCAGAGCACCCAAGTTTTTACGGCTCATAACCCAGAAGAGACAGGAGTGGCTAGATGAGTTAGAGGGAAGGGACTTCATATTTCTTGGAGTCAGTTGTGTCCCGGAGCATTGTTCCAGGTGCTTTCACCTACAGAGTCTTACTTAATCCTCACAATGACCTTGCAAAGATCTCATTTCAGCCATTTACACCATTTCAAGACAAGGCAATATTCCTAGAGAGGTTACATAATTTGCCCAAGGCCACACCACTGAGAAAAGGAAAAGCTGTGAGGTACAGAGCTGGGATTCCCGGTGTGTCTGACCCCAGAGCCCTGGTCCACTCCCCAAAGTACCTGTGCCCAGATCACAGGGTCAGGGCACATCAGTAGCAGACACCAGAGGGCCAGGTCTCCACGCCCCCTGCTCCCTGACCGTACCTGGCATCCATTGTCCCGAAATGCTAGAGGCCTGTCCTCCCAGATGCCAGACTGTTCCTGGGGAAGTTATGGTGCACAGGAAAGAGGAGGGGTCAGGGAGGGAGATCAGAGCCTTGGAGCAGCCGGGAGGTGGCAAGGAAGCTTGGGTGGCATGGGCCAGCAAAGCTGCCTCTGTCCGGTCCCTGGGAGGTGGAGACCTGCGTCTCTCCCAGACCCAGTGTGAGAGCCATCTGAGAAGTCCAGGGAAGTGTGGCTCTTCTCCCTGCCCAGAAGCACCCTCCCACCTTCACAGACCCTCCCAAGGACAGGCCTCCCTGACACAGATCCCCCAGATCCGGGGGAGGGGGAGACTCACAGAGACGTGCAGGCTCGGATTCAAGGTGACACACAGCAGCACACACAGAACCATCCTGCCACCCGTGCCTAGACTTTCTCACAGAGGAGGCATGTGGGCGCGGAGGGCAGCCACAGCACCCCACCCACCGGGGCACGGAGGGTGCGACCTCCATCAGCCACCTTGGAGGTACCTTGAGGGCTGTCAGGAAGGCTGGGGAGAGCTGGCAGTGTTCTCTCCTGCCATACCCCCTCCCCAACACCTATCAGGTCAGGGAAGGAGTCTCATTCTTAGAAGGGCTCTGGCTGCTGTGCTGTGATTCGTCCTTTCCCTAGCTCAGTCCTCTCTGGCCGGTGCTGGGGACACGGGGTGGGGGAGGGGCCCGAGTGCCCAACGCGAAGTGGGGAGGCAAGTGTCTGTCCAGGACTTCTGGGTAGGCCCGGAGGCCACGAGAAGCCTGGAGACCTCCTTCTGCTGTGCCTTGGGCAGCCCAGAGAGTGGAGAGAGGGGTTGATCTAACGCAGGCCAGGACACCTCAGTCCTCCAGGTGCTGGGGTCATGGTCTCACCCCCAGGTTCCCGGAACATCAGTGGGGAGCGGGTCAGGTGACCACGATTCATGGGGTGGGCTTGGGAGACTCAGCCTGGCCAGGGCTGACACCTGCTCATGGTGGCCCTGTAGTGCAGACCCTTCCCCAGCGCAGGCTCCACTCACTGAAGTGTTTCTCTTGCCCCAAATCCTTAGTGAGGGGTACATGTGTAAGCCTGGGAGTGAGGGCAGGCAGCCAGGCAGGAGGCCTGGGAAGCCAGGACGGTAGGAGGGGAGGCGGAGAGGGGAGCTTTGGGGCTGAGTGCTGCCACGTGACCCTAGAAGAAAGGTCTGGGACAGAATCTCTCCTGCCCATTTCACAGGGGCCAGTCTGCTGCATCCCCAGCCTGTCTGCTCTCTGCTCCTGCAGGAAGGAGGGTAGGGCTGGCCTGGTGACCTTACCGTCTGCGGGGGGCTGCCCACGGTCATCTCCACGTAGTAGCCCTGCCCAGACTTTCCCCTCAGGTTGTCCACCATCTGCACAAAGCTGCCCCTCCGGCTGGGCTCCTCTGGCTCCTCGTCGGTCTCCCTGGGCAGCCGCAGCCCCAGGGGCCCCCCCCCAAGCCCGCTTCGCAGGGGCAGCCGGATGCCAGGCTGGGTGCAGTGGGCGGGTAACACCCCTGAGCCCATCCACAGCAGGAGCCAGGGCAGTGCTGGGGCCATGGTGCACCCTGGCCTTCGGGCCCTCTGGGCTTACTGTGGTCCACGTCCGTCCCTGTTGCCTGCCCCCAACTCTGGGTGCTGGTGGTGGCTTCTCAGGAGAGCGAGCTGTGAGGCATCAGGGGTCCGGAGCCTGCAGGCGCCCCGACCAGCCCCGGGTCCAGGCTGGGGGTATCCGGCAGGAGAAATCCGCAGAGAGACAGGAGGGGAGGAGATGGATCTGAAGCCTGGCTACATTGGGCCGGCGGCTCCAGCCTCAGCAGAGGTCTGGACAAGGCGGGCTCGGGGCCCCCGGGGGGCTGGGCGGGGCGGGCATGGCAGGTCGCGGTCGGTCTCCTGGTCTCGGTGGGCCAGCAGCGCAGGAAGGGGCAGGAGCTTCAGGCTCTTGTGGCTGCGTTTGCTGCTCAGGCCACCATAACCCAGCTCCTAGCTCCCAGCTCCTAGGATGGCTGGGGAGGCGGAAAGACTTGTGGCGGCGACTGTCAAAGCCAAGGGTTTTCTCTTTTCCCTGGGATCGCTGGGAAGTGTAGTCCTCTCACGGCAGGCGGCCCAGCTTCCGGGGTTTGCGAGGGTCTGGGATGCCCTCTGCCGAGGTGGAGTCCGCCCTGCAGGACCCTGGCGGGAAAGGTTTCCTCCGCCCAAGCAGGGCGGGAAGGGCCTTCAGAATAGGGTGTCGGTTGACCTCTCATTCTGCCAGTCCTTCATTCTGCATTTTTTCTGCATTTATTAGCACCCACTATATGCCAGGCATTCTGCCAGACACTGGAGCTACATAAGGAAATGAAATACCCATGCACCATACCAAATAATTCGGCATTAAGGAGATGGGGTTTGGGGAACTTCTGAAGGATCTGGAAAGACTCAATGGAGGAGGTGGTATTTAATTTGACCCTTAACGAGTGAGTGGAATTCATAAGCAGATAGGCGGATCAAGAGGAAAGGAGATAGAAGGGTATTCTAGGTAACCAACTGCATAAGCAGGCTCCAAAGGAGAAAGTGTAAGGTGCTCTGTCTTCACTGAAGGCTGCAATCTGTGGGCAGGTGGGAGCCAGTCCGCTCTTCTCTCATCTGGTGGCCTTGATGCTCTGTCTGCCCTCACTTCCACCCCAGATGTGAATCCTCAAGACCCTCGTGATTTCTGTGCCACTAGTCAGACTAAGGGTAAATGACTTTTGTCAGCGTTAAAGTGTTACCGCTCCAAGAAGTATCTGTGTGTTGGTAAGAGCTTGAAATGAAAAGCTTTAAAACTCTAAAACCTTAAAGGAGAGAAGCCATATAATTATACCAACCATACTGTTGTTAAAATTCAGTTGTTTTGATAAAAACTAAGAGGAAACTTCTCAAGCCAGGCAACAAAAAAAATCATAGAAAACATGATAGTAACAGACTTAAGTTATTCCCGTTAAAGTCAGGCTTAGGAAAAGGAAGGTCATTATCACTACTATTATTCCATGTAGTTTAGGTCAGTCTAGCTAACTCAATTAAGATGAGACAATGGAATAAGTGCTACAAACATTAAAAAGCGAAGGAAGCATTATTTACAGATGACATGGACAGACAAGCCTAACAAATAAGGTGATTAGACACAAGCTTAAAAACAAAAATCAATAGGTCGGTGTATATATGGGAATTTTGTATATGATAAAGATGCCCTTCCTATCAAAGGGAAATAGATATTATTACTTAATAATTGTTGTTGAGACAATTGTCTATCCTTTGTAAGGAAAAAAAATTAAACCCTTATCTTATCTAAAAACAAACTCCAGCTAGATCAAAGAGCTTAACATAAGAAACAAAACCACAGGAAAAAAAGGAGAGTATTTTAATAATCTTAAATTAAAGAAGGTCTCGCTAACAAAACTCAGAAGATATTTAAAAAATAGGCTTGGCTGCTTACGTTTTAAAAATTTCTAGAGAATCAGACTTCCAGTGTTCCAATTCTGGTTCCCCCACTTAGAAAATGGGAGATTCTGGGCTAGTTGTTTATTCTTTCTGCATCTTCATTTTCTCATTTGTAAAGTGGAGATAACAATATCCCATTCCATGTAATGTAAGGATTAAACGAGATAATCCATGTAAAGCACTTAGAACGGGGTCTGGCATATTATAAATGCTCACAAAGGTTAGCTGTTAGTGTTACTACTACAACTACTGAGAAAAGTGAGATTTTCAAAGTTAAAGGATAAGACACAGACTAGGAGACATTGTCACACTACAGAGACAAAGGATTGATGTCTATAATATCCAAAGAGCTTCTACAAGTCAGTAAAACCCCCAAATAACCTGGGAGAGAAATGAACAAAGAACGTGAATAGGTAATTGACAGAACAAATAAATTTAAGTGGCCAATAAACATGCGAAAAAAATTCAATTTCATTAATAGCGAAAGAATCCAATAAAACAATATTTAGATACCATCATTTTTTTTGCCTCTCACGTTGGTAATATTTGGTGTTGGACTGTATATTATTCCATTTTTAGAGAGAAATTTGGCAATGTCTATTAAAATGTAAACTCTGAGTAATGTTTGTGTATGCCAAAACTCTGGGTACAAAATAAACTATCATCAATAGGGGAAGGAGACATTCAATCAATGGAATCCCATATAACCACTCTAAAGAATGTAATGAGTTCTCATGAACTCACCTTGGAAGATGTTTGCGAGATGTTAAGTGAAAGAAGCACATTGTAGAACAATAAGTACATTATGATCTCATTTCTGTAAAAATTAAAAAGTACATGTGTATATATATATACAAGTATGCCCATAAATCTACATGTGCATAAGCATTAAAAAGCCTGGAAAATAGGAACCGAAATGTCAACAGTAGTTTCCTCTGAAGTGTGGGATTCATTCCTTTCTTCAGTTTGCTCGTTCTTTCATTCATTCATTCAGCAAGTGTATATTGAGGCCTTGTTGCCTGCTAAACACTGTTTTAGGCACTGTGGATATAACTGAAAGGGGGGTTCTTCAGCTACCCGATTCACTCATTCAAGAAGAGAGGACACGAGAACTCCAGCAGCGAAATTTATTGCCTGAAAGACAGAATGGCATCTCGAAAGGAGAGAGCAGCAGGGGAAGCAAGGGGGAAGCTGCTTATAAAGGAAATTGAGCGGGAAGTTGGTCCAGTGACTTCTATGCATTACAGGGTTCAGGAAGAGGAGGTGCTGATTGGATGATTTAAAACAAGTATGTCGTGTACATTTTCTATAGGTTGAGCTCAGCTGGCGCCGAGCTGCCGGCTGATGTAACATATAAGGTATGTAGGTAAAGGGATATAGGTACCTTTTATGGTAAAGGTAGGTTACCTTTGCCCTTTCTGGTCGGGTGTCCGGTCGTTGTTAGGGGAATTATCTAGCGTGCAGGTCACTGGAACAATGGATGGGTTTTTCCAGTACCTGGACTTATCTGCAGGTGATAAGGGGAGGGGGTTTACTATGCCTGGAGGCAGTTCTGGGTTCTAACAATAACAATGAATAAAATGGACAAAATTCCTGTCCTCATGCAGCTTACATTCTAATGCAGGGAGACAGACCATAAAGGAAAAAAATATATATAGTATTTCAGATGGTGATATGTACTATGGGGAAAAATTAAGCAGAGAAGGGAGATGGAAGGCAGCTTGCAATTTTAAATAAGGTGGATTAAAAGAGTAGATGGAACATTTCACATCTTTATATACTTTTTAAAGAAGTAAAAGGATTAACAAAAGTTTTTCTTTCCTATCATGTGGGTGATTTTCTGTATTTCCAAATAAACAGTATGAAAAGAAAAGTTCCAACAATGGAATGTCCGACCTAGGGGTAGGGCATACAGTAGCTGCTCCAGATTATATACTTTTTAAAAGTATATAATGCAACTAGTAACTTCACTTCTCCGTTCCTGTTTTCCCGCTGATATAATAACCAAAAAAAAGTTAGTTGCCCCTCCTAACTTCTCTAGCATGTTGATGACATTTGAGAGAAACGAAGATTTGAGAGAAACATTTGAGAGAAACAAGCAAAGTAAGCTCTTCGGAATTTTATTAATATCAACCCTTCTGCCAGGCAGCGCGTGTGGAAGGGGGTACGCGTGTGTCACCTTTTCTTTTTCTTCTTAAACGGACTCTGAGTTACGAGAGAGTTTAGAATCCCCATCTTGCAGACGTGCAAACTGAGCCCTGTGCTCTGGCGAAAAGACGGACTCCTGGTCAGGTGCTCATTGACTTGATCAGAGCACAGGGGAGCCAGTTTTTTGGCGGGACGTCTCCATGACCTTGCATTTAAAACTTAAAACCTCAGTGGGCTGATTATTGATGATCAGTGTATTATGCACCTGCTATTTATCACACTTCTAAAAATGATGACCACTAAATTGCCTTATTTAATTCATATTATTATAAATAGTGTGAATGATCCTTTTCTGCCCGGGAAGAAATTCCCCGCATATCTACATTCAGAGTTCTCTTTTAACCCCTGGCGGGTCCCCACCAACTATCTTGGACTGCCTCTCCCAAGATGCAACGGGAAACGGGCAGCACTCCTCTGTAAACTGACGGCAAATCTAACCAATCAGGCCTCAGAGCTCTCATTCAGCGACCTATTGACTCCGGGAGGAGGCGGGACTTTCAGTTGCTAGGTTGGTACCATCTCAGGAAGTGGTTGTTGGCCACTGCAGGGCAACACCCCGGCGTCCCTGGAGGCGGGCAGCCGGGGTGGTGCTGGGGCCGCTGCGCGCCTCCGGGAGCCTTCGCCCGGAGCCTCCTGGGGAGAAGGACAGGTGAGGACCTCCCCGAGGGAGAGGTGAGGTGGTGGAGAAAGGAGAGAAGAGGGAGAGCTGAGGCCCACTCGTGCGCTGGGAGCGGGACGCGCACAGTGTGGGCGGGAGCTGCAGGGGGAAGCGAGGCAGAGGCGGCCGTACTCGTGCGCACCCGTCCAGCACCCCCAATAAGTGGCGGAAGGATCCGGGTGGGTGCCGGCGCGGAGCGGGAGCGGGGCAGCGCGGGTCGGCCTCCCGGCCCTCGTCTGTTTGCTCTGTGCGTGGGTGCAGGGCCCTGCGAGCCCTGCGTGGATGCCTCTCCTGCGTGGCAGCCTCCCTCATGGCCGCAGCCAGGGCTGGCCCGACCCTGTGCAATCTCTTGGCCAGCAGGGGAAGTTGGAAAGTTTTTTGGTTTTGTTTTTACCGTCCCTTGCGTGGATGTAAAAAACCTACTTTCTCCATCTGGACCCGCTCTCCCCCCGCCCGGTTCCCCCGACTGGCTGCCTTTGCGGCCCCTCCTGTGTCCTCCTCGTACTGCCATCTCTGGGCGAGTTCACCGAGAAGTTCGGATGACTCCCCATCGACCGCTCCAGCCAGACCTCTTTCTTGAGCTCAGACCTGCTCACTGACCATCTCCAGCCGCACCCCTCCCCAGCCCTCCTTGTCCCCCAGACCCGTGCCTCCTCTTGTGGTTCCTGTCTCAGTGAAAGGCTTCGTTCAGGTGTCCAAGTCTGCATCTGACATTCAGTCATCTAATATCCGCAGCTAACATTTGTTGGGCATTTCCTTAATTCTAGGGAGTGTGCTAGGTGGGGCTATTGGGCAAGGCATGGAACTGTGCAGATCAGTACAGTGCCCCGATTTCCTCCAGCCTCTGCTCGCTTGCTGCGGGCACCAAGTCCTGTTGTTCTGCCTCCTAATATCCCTAGAATCTGGCCCTTTCACAGCCGCCGGTTTAGTTCATAATTCCTTGCCTGCAGTCATGATAACTTCCTCAGTAGTCCCTCTGGCTCTTTTCTTGCCCTCCTCTAATAGTTTTACACAACTGTCACCATCATCTTTCTAAACTACAGATCTGGTCATGCCAGTCTCCTTTGTGAAATCCTGTGATGGACCCTCATCTTGTGCAGGATACAGCCTCAGTTCTCCCAAACCCTGTATAATGTGCTCTTTGCCTTCTATTGCAGAGCTGTCCCCTGCAGCCCTTCCCATTGTCCCTTGCGCTCTGGTCATGTTGGAGTGCCTGAGAGCTTAGGCTTTGGAGTCAGATAGGTGTGGGCTTGTGCATGTTCGGCTCTGCCATTTACTAACTGCAAATCCTTGGGCAAGTTTGTTTTCTCTCTAAAAGCCTTGCTGAGCCTCCGTTTCCTTATTCGAGAAATGGGGATAATTGTACCTAGTTGAGAGGATGAGGTGAGGTAATAATGTACAGTTCTTGGAACATAGGAAGTGTTCAGTGCATAGAAGCTTCTGTTGTCATAATTAATTCTGTACACCTACCATCCTCTCTCCTGCCTCTTGGCCCTTGTGCATGCTGTTCCTTCTGCCTTAAATTCCTTACTGCTTTATCCTGGTTAAGTGTCTGCCTATCCTTAAAGAACCATCTCAGTGATCCTTTAATACTGTAATGCTTTCCCTAGTCTTCAATCTTAAGTTAGTGTGCCCTGTTACATTTTGTTACTTCCCATACTGTGCTTAACACATTATATAATCATGTGTTTATTATATATTTGGTTTCACACTCAGGCTCAGCTAGAGCTCAGGACTATGTGTAGGTTTGCAGCCCTAATAGCCAGTGCCTGATCTATATATATTGTTATCCCTATTTTATGGATGGAGACACAGAGGCAACCTGCCCTGCTGGCACATGGCAGAGCTGGGATTCAAAGCCAAGAATATTCTAAAATCTGAGCTCATTACCACCTCATGAACAACTCTCATGTCTTCGACCTTCTCCCCAAAGCTTTCTCCAGTTTATCTTTTCTGTGGCGAACTTATAATTGGTCAAGCAGGGTGGAAGAAATAAATACACAGGGAACCCTAATCATTGCATGTGTGTGTGTGTGTGTGTGTGCTGTTAGTGTGCAGGTGAAAACTTTTTGTCCGAGCTGACGAATGAGTGTTCGTGGAAAGGTGCCCACGATGTTGTGGGGCTGGGAAACAGTGTATTGAATGGGACTGGGCTTACTTAGCTTGGGGTGGAGAAGCCTTGGGTGCTCTCACTGGTCCAGAGGGTAGTATGAGGCAAATGGGAGGAAGTTTCTTAGAAACTAACTTTTGGCTTAACATGAGGAAGATCTTCTCATAGCCAAGAATCACCTAACCGTGGAAGTGGCAGTGGCATCGGCAGTTCGGCTAAGTTTGTGTCACGTGCGCTGGGTGTCAGAGCTCTGCCAGGCACTCTGCTAGTATCATGTTGTCTCATCCTCTTACATCCTTTTGCTGTCGATTTTCATGGTTGAGTTATACACATGAAGTTCCTGAGGCTCAGAGAGGCGATGTACTGGCGTAAGATCATACAGCTGGTAAGTGAGCTGGGCTTTGAATCTAGGTGCTTCTGGCCCCAAAGCTGGTGCTTTCACCGCTATGCTGTCACTTAAAGCACAGGGAGGCAACATTCGGCCTGGGAAGGGCAGTTGCACCAAAGTTCTGGGCCTTTTCTGGATTGTTGAGATTCCTTGGTTCTGTTAGCAGTTTATAGCAATGACCAAGCATGTACAGTTTACATAGCTTATTTTAGGAGTGGAAAATGCAGAGGAAGGAGAAGGCATGGCCCTCAGAAGTTCGTGGTTTAACAGGAGAGGTGGAACACATTCCCCCGAAGAAAGTAATACCGAGAGAAATGTGCTTATGAACACGTGAAAACTGTCCTCAGCGCTGATGTGGTCATGAGTTGCCAGGAGAGGTTGAGGTTAGTTAGCCAGGGAGGGCTTTCTGGAGGGGGTGTTCGAGACACTTCTGTTTTGCTGGCTTCTGGGATTGCCAGGTGGAGGATGAATGTAGTTGGGTGGCCCCTTCCTCCCAGCCCTGTGGCTCATAGTGGGTCTCAGGCCTGGTGGCAAGTAGATCTCCCTGGGTTTCATCAGATTTGTTGGTAAGTGCTGCATGGAGTACACACGATGCTGACGATTCTGAAGCCATGTCTAGGTGCCACGGTTGACAAGTGTTGTCCCTCATGGCCTTAGGCTTGGAGGGAAATGTTAGGACATGTGCCATATATTTACCATGGCAGAGCTCAGGGTTGCTTCCTTAGACATCTCATCCCCCCCATTGTTACCACTGTAGCCTGGGTTATCACCATCTCTCACTTAGACTATTTAGATTGGTTTCCTACCTAAGCTCTCTGCAGCCACTCTGATTTTCTTCCTTCCAGTCTAGCTTCCATGCCAGTCTGTTTTCACAATGACTGCCAGAGTGAGCTTTTCAAATGTCTATCTGGAAAAACCTTTTCCTGGTTTCCAGCTCTCTTATATAAAGGCCAAGTTCCCAGCATAGCCTGGCTTCCACCCCCCGCCCCCCACCCCTGCTCCATCATCAGCATTATCTCCAACTGTGCATCGTGGTTGGTGGTATTTCCTCTTGAAGGGCCTTTGCACATGCTTCTTCAGTGAGGACACCTTTTCCTCCTCTCCCTGTCTGGTGGATGCCTACTCGGTCTTCGTTTCTCAGCGTAAGCTTCACCTACAAGAGGCTCATTCCTTTAGAACCCTTACCTCATTTTTAATTATACATTTATCTGACTGATTCCGGAGACTAGCTCAAGGGGATCAGCAGCTGCATCCAGTGCTTATCAATACATTTAGTGGGTGCTTGATAAATATTTCTCAAATGAGCAATGACCTCTGGTAGGCGTTAAATAGGATTTCTCTCCCCATTTGCCTTCCTTAGTCCTACAGCCCTTTCAGTCCTGTCCTTGCCCACATATCTTCTGAAGCCAGGCAATGCAAGAAAAGAAGACAGAATATAGTCCACCCATATTTTAAATTCTTTCTGGCAGAAGGTTTGACATTGGAGTGATCCATGAATTTAGATTTTCCTATTTTAAATAGTTAGGCATAGATAATTATATATATAGCTAATTAGGCATCGAACCACGAGGGCAGAGATTTTACCTGCCCCTTGCTTTCTGGAGATGGGAAGTGTCTACAGATAGGTACATTTCCCAAATTCTCTGAGATAGTTGATACAGCGCCTTGTATTGATCATTGCCTGTTGGGTTGAATCATGTCCAGCTTCATGTTCAGGCTGCTGTCGATTCCTTCCTCCCCAGGGATCCCTCCCCTTTCTATTTCCTCCTCCTTAACCCCGAGGTTTAAGGATTCTGGTGGCTGCTTAAGCCAGCAGGCCGTGGGCCACATCTCCTACTGGTTCCTTGTACTTTTCTGCTCTGTGTTTCAGAGTTGCAGCCCTATTCATCGCTGAACGTGTGTGTAGAGGCTTGAGCATTATGTCTGCCGGATGTTATGGTTTCTTAGAGTAGGGGAGGGAGCAGATTCCCGCATGGGCTTCTGTATTGCAGAGAAGAATGCTTCTTCCTTTAGCCTTTCTTCCTGAGGCATGAGGTCACCCCTTGGAGGTGTCGTGGTGGGAGAGGTGGCAGAGCATGACTCTCTGGGGTCCAGTGGACTGACCCAGGGGGTCATCTCTGCAAGTCCGAAGGCATGATGCCACCCTTGCCCGTCTCTCAGCTGTCAGGGTGCAGACCGCCCCTCACCAGTCCTTTGCTGTTTGTCAGGGGTCCTATCCGGGGTCCCTCTCCAGGTATCTTGGAGCAGATTAGAGTCACCAGATCTGGCCATTTCAGGCATTCATTACAGGCCACATAGCCATCTTTTCTTTGATGACGAGGTCTTTTTGCTCACTTCCCCAGCTGGAAGAGGGCTGTGTGTGTCGTGCTCTCTGCCCCAGGTGGAGCAGTGACAGCTCCTGAAGGAGTGGCGACCCGTGAGGTCTGGCCCTGTTCCTCCAGGCTCCTGTTGGTCACGCTGCTGTGGCTGACACTTCCTCAGTCGGGGGCAGTCCCTTACAGGGGGACTAGTCTCTGCTGCACTGAGCTTTGTGTGGAAGCTGCCACAGGGCGAGCTGGTGTGGCCTGGGCATCCTCAGGTCATCGCAGGAGTAGGGTTGGGAAGGGAGAACTGGACCCACTTGTCAGTTGAAGAATTTGGCACGGGCCCATTCCTAGAGCTAGAGATGTTGGATTCAGGTGGGACTCCCCCCACCCCTACCTCTGGCTGCATCCTGGTCCTATAAATGTCACAGTGTTCTCTATATCTGTCCCTTCTGCCCTAGTTTAAGCCCGCATCTTCTTTCACCTGGACAGCAGCCTCCCAGGTCTCCCATCTAGCCATGCCACTCCTGCCAGAGTTTTGTCCTAAAAAAGGCCACCCTGTGTCACTTCCCTTCACCAAAGCCCTTGTGACTCCCCTTTGCTACAGGGCACAGCTGAGGCTCTGTAGCGTAGTCTGCAAGACTCTCTGTGACCAGAACTGGACCTGGCTTTGCGCCCCAGCCCGTCATGCTGCTTGCTGGCACTCCAGGACACTGGGGCTATGCATGACGCTCCCTTCTCCTAGACTACCCCTCTCACTGCCAGGACTGTCAGCCTTTGGTGCCCACATCTGTGACAAAGCCCGCCTTCAGGGAGGGTACTACTTCTGTCCTGGTACTCCCAGAGCAGGGTGTTTGTCTTCCCTTCTGCCTTCCGCTGCTGTGGGAGGGGTGTATGCTGCACCAGATAGGCATTGCTGAATGTAAACGGGGGTGTGCAAATACGGATAGCGCTGAGCAGCTGACCGCTCAGGGCTCTGGTGGCGTGTGCGGGTGCTGCATGTCATTTTGGTGTCTCACCAGGGCTTTCTCGCTGGGGTCCTGTACTGTTGGGGTTCTAATCATTTCTTCGATGGGGGTGGGGATATGAAGTCAAACTCTTGAAAGAGCCAGGTTTCCAGACCTTCTGTGGCCCACCGAGTGTTCAGCAGCCTCTGGGTGTTTGTCTTAGGCTGCACAACCTATAAGGCCCGAGTTCTGGGCTGTTGGTCCCACTCACTATCCCTGGGTGCTCCATGACCTAGCTCCAGCTTTGCCCCTTGCAGGCTGGGCCACTGATTTTCTCTTTGGGTTGGGGGGGTCTCTGGTATCTAGGCGTTTGAGCCCAGACCAACATGGCTGGAAGACCCATCCGTATAGGAGACCAACTGGTTCTGGAGGAAGATTACGATGAGACCTACATCCCCAATGAGCAAGGTAAGAGGCCTTGGGTGTATTGTAATAGTGCTTTGAGGGCAAGAATTATCTCCGATGTTCTTCCAGTGCGAGGTAGGACCCCCGTGCAAGGGCTGCTTAGCATATGTGGGTTAGATCAGAGGTTGGTAAATTATAGCCAATGGGCCTAACCTGGTCTGTTGCTTGTTTTTATAAATAAAATTTTATTAGAAAACAGCCATGCTTATTTGTCTATGGCCGCTTGCATGCTGCATGGGCGGGGCTGAGTAGTTGTGACAGAAACTACGTGACCCACGAAGCCTGAGATATTTACTGTGTGGCTCCTTACAGAAAGTTGTCTGACCTCAGGTGAGGTCAGTGATTAATTTTTTTTTTTTTTTAATAATTTATTTTATTTTAGTATCATTAACCTACAATTACATGGGCAATACCGTGATGATTGAACTCCCCCCATCACCAGGTCCCCCCCACCAACCCCACCACAGTCACTGTCCATCAGCGTAGTGAGATGAGAGTCGCTACTTGTCTTCTCTGAGCTGTACAGTACCCCCCGTGCCCCCCCACCCTATGTCTGCCAATCGTAATGCCCCTTTTACCCTCTTATCCCTCCCTTCCCATCCATCTCCCCAGTCCCTTTCCCTTTGGTAACTATTAGTCCATTCGTGGGTTCTGTGAGTCTGCTGCTGTTTTGTTCCTTCATTTTTTTATTTATTTTTTATTTTTTCTTTGTTCTTATACTCCACATATGAGTGAGATCATTTGGTACTTGTCTTTTTCGGCCTGGCTTATTTCACTGAGCATAATACCCTCTAGCTCCATCCATGTTGTTGCAAATGGTAGGATTTGTTTCTTTCTTATTGCTGCGTAATATTCCATTGTGTATATGTACCACATCTTCTTAATCCATTCATCTACTGATGGGCACTTAGGTTGCTTCCATTTCTTGGCTATTGTAAATAGTGCTGCAATAAACATAGGGGTGCATGTGTCTTTCTCAAACTGGGCTGCTGCATTCTTGGGGTAAATTCCTAGGAGTGGGATTCCTGGGTCAAATGGTATTTCTATTTTGAGTTTTTTGAGGAACCTCCATACTGCTTTCCACAATGGTTGAACTAATTTGCATTCCCACCAGCAATGTAGGAGGGTTCCCCTCTCTCCACATCCTCGCCAACATTTGTTGTTGTTTGTATTTTGGATGTTGGCCATCCTCACTGGTGTGAGGTGATATCTCATTGTGGTTTTAATCTGCATTTCTCTGATGATTAGCGATGTGGAGCATTTTTTCATGTGCCTGTTGGCCATCTGAATTTCTTCTTTAGAGAAGTGTCTATTCATGTCCTGTGCCCATTTCTTAATTGGGTTATTTGCTTTTTGTTTGTTAAGGTGCGTGAGTTCTTTGTATATTTTGGATGTCAACCCCTTATCAGATACATCATTTATGAATATATTTTCCCATATTGTAGGATGTCTTTTTGTTCTACTGATGGTGTCCTTTGCTGTACAGAAGCTTTTCAACTTGATATAGTCCCATTTGTTCATTTTTGCTTTTGTTTCCCTTGCCCGGGGGGATATGTTCATGAAGAAGTCACTCATGTTTCAGTGATTAATTTTAAATGACAACAGTGTAGGGGACATCATCAGACCCGGTGTGCCCTAGGGTAGGGAACCCAATTGCTTAACAAGCTAAAGTAGCATTTTTTAAAACAACAGTAATAACATTATTAATAACACTAATAACACAGTTTATTGAGGGCTACCCTGTGCTAGTCTCTTCCTGATTATCAGTAGCTTCCTAATTCCGCCCTGCTTAAGTTCTTGCCCTTCTCCAGTCTGTGCTCCACTTAGCACCAAGGTGTTGTTCTTACAGGTAGAGTAGATCCCATCAGAGCTCTGCTTTCAATGAGGTTCCTCTCTGCTGGTCAGAACACCCTCAAGGGGATGTGCCGGGCCCTGCACGACCCAGCCCTGCCACCTGGCCAGGCTCACTGGGGCACTTCTCACCCTTGCTCACTCTGCCAGTCACGTGGCCTTTCTAACAGTCTCCAGTTGGGCCAGGCTGCTTCTGCCACAGGCCCTTTGCACTTGCTCTGCTGCCTGAGTGCTCTGTCCTCAGTGTTCTGCACTGCTGGCTGCTTTGTTTCCTCTGGATTTCAGTTGTGTTACCATTCTGAGAGGTTTTCCTAGACCCTCTAAAAGAGCACCTCTCCACCCTGGTGTTCTCTGTCTGATACCTCATTTGCTTCCTTCATTATATTTAAAAGCTTTAACTCTTTGCATATTTATCTGTTTACTTCTTTACTGACTGTTTCTTCTATGGAAATGTAAGCTCCATAAGGGCAGAGACCATTTCTCTCTTATTCATGGCACATGCTGACTGGCACATAGGAGGCACTCAGAAAATATTTGCCGAATCAATGAAGACATTAGTCCCTGGCTGACCAAATTCCAGCTGGCGATTTGAAAAAGTGCTTTTCCTTTCCCAGTCCCCAGGTGTGTCAGCCTCTGAATTCTCCCCTGAGATGACCCTTACTGGTGATGCCTTTCTGGCCTGGGTTATTGTCAGCTCAAGCACTGACGGCCCTTGGGTATTCATTTCATTATAACTGGGGGCTCTGGTGACATAGTCCAGTGGTTACCTCCTCTATCTTTTTTCTTCTAGGTGAGATAGCTCTTAACTCAACACCTGTATCTCCCCTTTCCCTCCAGATCTCTGGCAAAAGAGCTTTTCTAAATACTTGATTTCAAAGAGTACAACAAAAGTATTAGAGTCCAAAATATATAGCAAAATTGTAAAAGAAAACAACTCCCCTCATGGAAGAGAGGGGTCAGTGTGTGGGGAAGAAGGCTGCTTGAGTGTCACGCCACGCCCCTGGCCCTGGCAGGGTAGTCACCAGCTCTCTGCTCCCAGGGCTCACGCCCTGCTTTCCCTACAGCACGCGGCACACAGTCCAGACTCTATTCAGGTAGCTCAGGTTGCCGGGGTGCGTGGCCACCTGTAACAGTTCAGTACGCGCTCATTGACTGATTGGTGAGCGCTTCTGCGCCAGGATTTTGCAAATCTCTGGAGAGTGCGTGCCCTGGGAGGCTGCCCTCATTCAGGATGGTTCTGCTGTGGCTGTTGGGATTCTTCCGAGGCCCCTGGCCACACTGAAGTCTTGGTCTGACTTTTTGCCTCTGTTATATACTTGGCTTAAGATTATATTCTTGCAGACCGGCAATAATGTGCCTGGATTCAGGTGTACCATTTGTCAACTGTAATTGAAGAAAACAAAATTATATATGTTTATTATTTATATTTAGAGAAATAATTCCTGCTCACTGAAGAAAATTTGTAAAATAAAGGCAGAATAGAAAAAAAGATTATCTAGAGAAAACTCTGTTTTCCCTTTACTCTCACATTAGTACTTCTGACCCCAGATAGGTAGTTTTTTTCCTAAAGCAGCCAACTCTCTGACACCAGCTGGGTGTCCTGCAACTCATTTCAGTTCTGACGCTCTCTGCCTGGAGAAGGTATCAGTCCCAAAGCCTGCCCCATTGCAGACACCCATCCCAAGTCTCAGTTTGTCTCTGGTACTTCTGACCGACCAGCTACACTGGAGTTTCCATGGCCCGAGTCAGTAGTTTGCTAGAACAGGTCACAGAACTTAGGGAAACACTTATGTTTACTGGCTTACTATAGAATAAAAGATATGACAAAGGACATGGATGAAGAGCCAGAAGAAGAGATGTGGAGGCTAAGGTCCGGGAGGGTCCCAAGTGCAGGAGCTTCTGTCCCTGTGGAGTTGGGGTGTGCCCCCCTCCTGGCCCGTGGGTGTGGGTACCAACCTGGAAGCTCTCTGAGCCCCGGAGTTGAGGGATTTTTATGGAGGCTTCCTCGTGTAAGCATGAGTGATTGTTAACTCCTTTCCAGCCCCTCTCCCCTCCTTAGATCAGGGGGGTGAGGTTGAAAGTTGGAAGCCTCTAATCATGGCTTGGTCTTTCTTCTGACCACCCCCAACCAGGAGCCAGCCAGGAGCCCACCCTGAGTCACCTCACTGGAACAGAAGATGCTCCTACTACTCAGGAGATTACAAGGGTTTTAGATGCTCCCTGTCAGGAACTGGGGTCAAAGCCCCAAAAATAACAGGAACTGAGGGTAGACACCAGTATATATATTTATCTTATTATTTCACAAGGTTCATTGTGATTTGTTTTCTTCTTTCCATCCACTCCCACCCCCCACCTCTCTTGCTTTCCCACCCTCCTGCCCGTCCTTGCAGAAATTCTTGAATTTGCCCGAGAGATTGGTATCGACCCCGTCAAGGAACCGGAGCTGATGTGGCTGGCTCGGGAGGGCATCGTGGCCCCACTTCCCATGGAGTGGAAGCCGTGGTGAGTCAGCATGGACGCAGCCCACTGACTTGGCCTGTCGGCGGTGGAAGGGGCTAGTCCAGGGCATCAGCTTTAACCAGCCACCTTTAGAAGCCTGTCCTGTCTGGAACACACTGAGGAGGTGTCTTTATTCCTGGCAGGTCGGCACTGAGAGTGGCGGTGCGGGGACCCCCTCAGTGTGTTCAGAAGGGGTGCTGGTGTGGAAGAGGTTTGTCGGGAGAGGCTGCACAGACCAGCTGGGGTTCGGCCTCCCGTGGCAGCCCATCCTGAATTTGAGTAATCTGGTCGTGAATAGGGTCACATTCACGGAATTGTTCACCTTTGCAGTCTCAGTTTGAGCTGTCTGGACTGTGAGGAGCAGAGACTCCCTCGGGTTATCTCAGGGATACGGAGGTTGATGGTGAGGACACTAAACGGGGCCTCCCTCCTCCCAAGGACTGCATCCTCTCCCACTGCTGGGGCTGCTCTCTTCTCTCTTGTGCGCGTCTGCTCTGTTCTCATCACATGCACAGCGTGCTCTCTCACAGTTGTCTCCCTAAAGTCAGTGCCATAAGTTTACTTCTTCCTGTACCATGGCATTTCCCTGTTTGTCCCAAACTAGTCCCTAGAGGCCTCAGGGATCCTGTCTGTGCTGGTATTGTGCAGTCTGGTGTGCGAGGTGTAATCATGCTGCTCTCAGCCGTCCCGTGTAGTGTGCTGGCCATACTTCAGAACAGCTGGTGGTAGCCTGACTCGTCTCCACTGAAGACTCCTAATCCTTTGACTGTCTTCTCCGCACATGGCAGGTCCCCCATTTTTTTGCCTTTTTAGCTGCTTTTCCTTGGACCTCCTCCAGTTTCATGACATCTTGGATGTAGTAGGTCCACCAGCACTGTGCACAGTATTCTAGGTGCTGAGGACTGATGCTGGGTTCGTAGGGTAAGTTTGTGGAGTAATGGTTTCTGTTTTGTTTCCAGTATCCACCCTGATACCACATTTGCCTTACCTGTCAGTCTCTCTCTTGTTTTTCTTTATGTTTTTAAGTTTGTATATATCTGTGCTGTTTTGCTTTTGGATCTATTTTCTAATTAAAAAACCGCATGACACATATTCAGTATAGTAATACCTTAATGTACATATACTCAATAAATAAATGACTGCAGTGATATAAAAAATTAAATGATGGGAGGGTAGAAATGGTCATTGGTGATGGGCTAGCTGTGGGCCAGCCTTCATGCCAGCCATTCCCACGCACCTGTTAGTGACTAACACTCCCTCATCCTGTGAGGAGAGCATGGGTGATCTCTCACTTTTTAAAATAATGTAAGTCATTAAAACTTATGTATACTGGTCATCTTTTAGTCCCAATCCCAAGTAATTAATTGGAGATTTCCTTCCAGGCCTTTAGGACACACACTCACAGCCACACACATGGTTTTGTTTCTTAAACATAAGAGCTGTACTGTATACATTGTTCTTCTATGTGTGTGATCCACTGCATACTTTTCCATATATAGATATGTCATAATTTAAAAAAATCCTGATTTATTTAACCACTCTTAGATCGAAGGGTATTTAGATTTTTTTCCACATTGGCCATCATATGTGGGTCTGTTTCTGGATTCTCTGCTCCTGGGTCTCTGTTCTCGTCATGGATCTGTCTGTCTACCTTGACACCAATACCATACTGTCTTGATTACTTTAGCTTTATTATAAATCTTGAACTCATATAGGGTAAATCCTCTGACTTTGTGTTCCATTTTCAAAGTTGTATTCTAGGCTCTTTGCATTTCCATATGAATTATTTTAGAATCAGCTTGTCATTTTCCACAAAAAATCCTGTTAGGATTTTGATCAGGATTACAGTGAATCCATAAATCAATTTGTGGAGAATTGACCTCTAGAACAATCTTGCATCCTCTAACGCACGAAGAGGCTGTCTCCATTTATTTAGGTTTTCTTTAATATCACTAAGAAATGTTGTGTAGTTCTTAGTGTACATATCTTGCCCATATTATGTCAGACTTCTTTTGAAGCGTTCATAGTTTTGATATTTCTGTAAATGATAACTTTAAAATTTCAATTTCCAATTGTTTATTGCTTTTACATAGAAATAAAATCAGTTTTTGTATGTTGATCTTATAGCTTGCAACCTTGCTGAACTCACTTATGTTAGTTCTGACAGCTTTTTGTAGAGTCCATAGATTTCCTACATAGAGGATCACATCTACTGGGAATTATAAATATTAAATCACTTATAAATTTATAAATAAAAATATGGATTATTAAAGGACATTTTTCCTTCTTCCTTCTAATCTGGTTACCTTTTATACCTATTTCTCTTGCTTTACTGAACTGACTAGAACCTCTAGTACAATCGAATAGAAGGGGTGACAATGGACATTTTTGTCTTTTTCCTTATCTTAAGGGACAAACATTCAGTCTTTCATCATTAAGCATAATGATAGCTGTAGGTTTTTAAATGCCCTTTGCCAGGATGAGGAAGTTCCCTTTTATTCCTAGCTTGTTGAGAGTTTAAATCAGAAATGGATATTGGATTTATCAAATTTTTTTCTGCATCTACTGATAGGATTGTCTAACTTTGCTATTTTGGTTTGTTGATATGGTCAATTATATCGATTATGGATTTTTCAAATGTTAAACCAACCTACATTCCTGGGATAAAGTTTGCTCGATCATATTATACACTATTGCACTCATTTTCTAAAATTTTGTTCAGCATTGCCTTGTTTTTTTCCTCCTATACAGCACTAATAATATACAGCAGTAATAGTACAACTCCTTTTGGGTTCCTGGACCGGATTCGTGTGTGTGTGTGTGTGTGTGTCTCTGTGTGTGTGTGTGTGTCTTCCCACGCACAACAACAAGCAGTTCTCAAGCACGAACAGGGTGTCCGAGAACTCTACTCAGCCCTGATGCTGTGTGCCTGACACCGAACCAGATTCCCCGGATTAAGAGCTCCATCCTACAAGCCTGCCCTCTATGCCCCACACCAGTTATCTGTGCTTCTGACCAACTGGCTACACATTGGAGGTTCCCTCGACTCTCCCTTAGGTTCAGTTCATAATTTGCTAGAGAGCTCACAGAACTCAGGAAAACACTTATGTTTACCAGTTTAATAAAAGATGCGAGTAAACAGGCAGTTGAAGAGATACATAGGGCAGGGTCCCAAATAAAGGAGCTTTTCTCCTTCTGGAGTTTGGGGCCCAGCTTGGTCGCAGGTGGATGCGTTCTGGAAGCTCTCTCCTCCTGAGGAGTACAGGATGCGAGAGAGTGACGCGTTCCGCTTGGGGTTTCGTGAGGGCTTCATTGCATAGTCCTGATTGACTAAATCACTGGCCATTGGCTGATTCGCCCTCCACTCCCCTCCTTGTGTAGGGTCCAACAGTCTCATTAACATGACAAGATGCCCATTTCACCTTTAAGACTGCAGTGTTTTCAGGAACTGTGGATGCAGACCCGATACACGGGGAGAAATATACATTTGGTCATCTGAATGACCAACTATGTGTTTCTTATGACTCATTATGTCACAGGCATCTTTGCTTCAAAATAATAGTTAGAAGGGGATGAGGTAGCTAGAGCTTGGGTATTTTTTTACTACCGATTTTCAGTTTTATTTATTCTTTGTTACAAGTTGGCAGACTCCTTTTGTGGCTCAGTAAGTGACCCCATTCCTGTGCATGTCCTGTGCCTGTTTGCTCAGAATGTAGTTTCCCATTTTTGGATACGGGGTCTATAAATATCTTTTATATCAAGCACCTGAATGTGTTTATACCTTCCTGTGTCCTTAGTCACCTCGGCCAGTCTCACTCCATAGCCGAGCATAGAATTGTCTGTTGAATATGAACAGCCCTCTGACCAAATTATGTACCATTATCTTCTGACTTCTGCTTTTGCCAATAAGACATGTTTTTTTCATTTGTTGTTTCTTGGTAGGTCATCAGATTTTCTCCCTCTAGTTGTTTTATTATTTTGTTTTTAACTTTGGTGTCTGTCTTCTCACTACGGTGTATCTGGGTATAGATTTATTTTCATTTACTGTGTCCAGGGTTTGGAGTGCTTTCTTGTTCTGAGGACTCGTGTCTGTCTTCAGTTTTGGAAAATTCTCAACCATTACTACTTTTCTGGAACTGGTACTAGAAATACATTGGACTTTCATTTTTAACCCTCTGTGTCTCTTCTGTTTCATATTTTTAAAATTACTTTATCTTGCATGCTGCATTCCGGATAATTTCCTTTTGTACATTTCCCCATTCATTGTTAGTTTCTTTTTCTGTATCAAATCTGCTGTTTAATTCTTTTTTTTTTTAATCTAATGACTTTACTAATTCCTACCAATTCTGTTGTGTTCTTTCAGAATGGCTCGTTTGCTTTTTTAAAGTTCTGTCCTTTCATTATGGATTCTTCTTCTCTTAGTTCTACAATAACTTAAAATGCAGTTTTTTTTTAGTCTTCTTTTGACTGTTCTAAGCCAAGTTTTTTTTTATGTATAATTTATTTTGGTATCCTTAATCTACAATTACATGTGCAATATTATGGTTATTAAACTACCCCCTTCATCAGGTCCCCCCCCCACCAACCCCATTACAGTCACTGTCCATCAGCATAGTGAGATGCTATAGAATCACTACTTGTCTTCTCTGAGTTGTACAGCCCTCCCC
>JAQQAC010007117.1:14217382-14252507 GCA_029783875.1 Phataginus tricuspis | reverse complement strand
CATGTAGCTGTCCAGTTTTTCCAACACCAGCTGCTGAAGAGGCTGTCATCTCCCCATTGTATATCCAAGGCTCCTTTATCAAATATTAATTGACTGTAAATGTTTGGGTGAATGTTTGGATTTTCTATTCTGTTTCCACTGATCTGTGGGTCTGTTTTTGTGCCAGTACCAAATTGTCTTGGTTACTGTGGCTTTGTAGTAGAGCTTGAAGTCAGGGAGCGTAATTCCCCGTTTTATTCCTTCTTCTCAGGATTGCTTTGGCTATTCGGGATCTTTTGTGGTTTCATATGAATTTTAGAATTATTTGTTCCAGTTCATTGGAGAAAGCTGTTGGTAGTTTGATAGGGATTGCGTTGAATCTGTAGATTGCTTTAGGTAGTATAGCCATTTTGACAATATTTATTCTTCCTAGCCAAGAGCAATGGATGCATTTCCATTTGTTAGTGTCCTCTTTAATTTCTCTTAGGAGTGTCTTGTAGTTTTCAGAGTACAGGTCTTTCACTTCCTTGGTTAGGTTTATTCCTAGGTATTTTATTCTTTTGGATGCAATTGTGAGTGGAATTGTTTTTCTGTTTTCTCTTTCTGTTAGTTCATCGTTCGTGTATAGGAAAGCAACAGATTTCTGTGTGTTAATTTTGCATCCTGCAACTTTGCTGAATTCAGATATTAGTTCTAGTAGTTTTGGAGTGGAGTCTTTAGGGTTTTTTATGTACAGTATCATGTCATCTGCAAATAGTGACAATTTGACTTCTTCTTTACCAATCTAGATGCCTTGTATATCTTTGTTTTGTCTGACTGCCGTGGCTAGGACCTCCAGTACTATGTTGAATAACAGTGGAGCGAGTGGGCATCCCTGTCTTTTTCCCGATCTTAGGTGAAAAGCTTTCAGCTTCTCGTTGTTAAGTATGATGTTAGCTGTGGGTTTGTCATATATGGCCTTTATGATGTTGAGGTACTTGCCGTCTATACCCATTTTGTTGAGAGTTTTAATCATGAATGGATCCTGAATTTTGTCAAATGCTTTTTCAGCATCTATGGAGATGATCATGTGGTTTTTGTTCTTCTTTTTGTTGATGTGGTGGATGATGTTGATGGATTTTCGAATCTTGTACCATCCTTGCATCCCTGGTATGAATCCCACTTGATCATGGTGTATGATCCTCTTGATGTATTTTTGAATTCGGTTTGCTAATATTTTGTTGAGTATTTTTGCATCTACATTAATCAGGGATATTGGTCTGTAATTTTCTTTTTTAGTGAGGTCTTTGCCCGGTTTTGGTATTAGAGTGATGCTGGCTTCATAGAATGAGTTTGGAAGTATTCCCTCCTCTTCTATTTTTTGGAAAACTTAAAGGAGAATGGGTGTTATTTCTTCTCTATATGTCTGGTAGAATTCAGAGGTGTATCCATCAGGTCCGGGGGTTTTGTTCTTGGGTAGTTTTTTGATTACCGATTCGATTTCGTTGCTGGTAAGCCAAGTTTTTTGTTGTGCTAATTCTTCGTTGTCACTGATTTCCTCTCAGGATGAACTCTTTCCTCATAAGGTTTGTCATTATTTATTGTGAATTTTGCGAATTCACCTTCTGTGGAGGTTATTTTCTGTGTGTGTCTCATTCCTAGGTTGTTGAGTGGCTTTATAATAGCTTCTGCCAAGGGTTTTTCAGTGGTTTAGGAGTAAATTTGTACATTCATTTTCTGACTTGGGACTCCATACCACATTTTGGGCCTCATATCTCCATGTGTCTTGGGGTTTCAGTCTTTCATGAAATTTCATCTTGTCTACTATGGGCAAAATTGTAACATTTCCAGAGTATCTCCCCTGGCTTTAGTGCATTTTTATATCCTCAGGGGTGGAGAGAAGTTCATCTCCATGTCAATGGATAATTACCTGGGCAACTGAAGAGCATGTCTGAACCTGAGAGTTTAAGGGGAGGGGCTGGCTTGCTTCCTTCAGGAGCAGGGAGAGAGAGGCGGTGCTGGACTGCAGTTTGTAAGCAATAAACGGTTTTAAACTTTATTTCTCCATTTGACTGATTTTGGTTTTTAGAGGTATTTTGCCCTGGGATTTCCTCTCCCTGGACTTACAACTGCCTAGAACCTGGAGAGGGTGCTATCTTCCTGCTGCTTCCCTGGCCCACTGGGTTCTCTCATTCATGCAGGGGCAGCCTTAAGCATCTCCAATAGAGACATGCGTCTTGTTTCTATTCACCAAATTCATGAAGGCCTAAAGCTACATTCTGTGTCTGCACATTGGCATTAAAACCCAGGTTCCCGGGGTCTATATCCAGGTCAGACACCTGCCCTCACTTGTCAGTTTCTATACTTACTACTCTGATTTCATGTTTTCTTTCTGTTTCTGGCATCTGGGAATTTGGCACAGGTTGAGGGGAGGTAGATGTTTCCTTCACTGTAGTTACACATGTTCCTTGAGGTTTGATATGTATTTCTTTAAAAAAATTTTCTAGAATTTAAATTGATGTGCTCAAGGATGTGCAGAATTTAAATATTGTTAGTTAATACCAAATTACTATCCATGAAAGTCGAACAGTCCCACCAATATCACATATGGTTGTTTATTTACAAATATTATCCATGAAAAAAATTCTCAGTCCAAAAAAATATTATCAATCCAAGGGTGAGAAATTGTACCTGATAGTTTCAATTTGCATTTCCTACATTGTTCAGAGTTGAGTTGCCACCTGTTGCCCATCTGTTTATCTTTTGTGATTTGCTTCTTTATATCCTTTATTTAGTTTGTCTATTGGGTTGCTTATCTTTTAATTTTTGTTAAGGAGTTGTAACTCTTTGATTTTTCTGTGTATTAATCTTGCCTGTTTCTACTATTTTCTCCTAGTTCCCTGTCTTTAAATTTTCTTTATGCTTTCTTTTTATCACATTGAAGTTGCAAAGTTTTTTAATAATGTTTTGTTTTCTGGTAAAATATACAGAATATAAAATTTGCTCTTTTAGCCACTTCTAGTTGTACAGTCCGGTGGCATTAAGTACATCCACAGTCTGTGCAGCCATCACCTCCATCCAATTCCAGAACTTTTCATAGTCCCCAGCTGAAACTCTGTACCCAGTAAGCAACCCTCATTCTCCCGTCTCCTCCAGCTCTTGGTAACCTC
Source organism: Phataginus tricuspis (assembly GCA_029783875.1). Lineage (NCBI taxonomy): Eukaryota > Metazoa > Chordata > Mammalia > Pholidota > Manidae > Phataginus > Phataginus tricuspis. The sequence continues at coordinate 14,249,379 of JAQQAC010007117.1, read as the reverse complement.
TAACCTACTTTCTGTCTATTAACTTGCCTGTTCTAGGTATTTCATGTTAAAGTGGACTCATACAATATTTGTCCTTCTGTGTTTGGTGCATTTTATGTAGTGGAATGTCTGCAAGGTCCATTCATGTTGCAGCATGTGTCAGGATTTCATTCCTTTCCTAGACTAAATAATATTCTAGTGTATATATATATATATATATATACACTATATTTTGGTTATCCATTTACTTTCCAGTGGAAATTTGGCTTGTTCCCATCTTTTGACCATAATTCATTATTATGAATAATGCTGCTGTGAGCATTGGCATATGAATCTTTTTTGAATCCCTGCTTTCCATTCTTTTGGACATATACCTAGAAATGGAGTCTGAATCATATAGTAATTCTATTTTCAATGCCTTGAGAAACACGCCACACTGTTTTTCATAGGGTTGTAGCATTTTACATTCCCACCAACAGGGCACAAGGGTGCCAATTTCTCCACATCTTTGTCAACACTTGTTATTTTCTGCTTTTTTAATAATAGCCATGCTGACGGGTGTGAAGTGGTATTTCAGAGTGGTTTTAATTTGCATTTCCCTAATATTTAGTGATGTTGAGCATCTTTTCATGTGTTTATTGGCCATTTGTAATTTATCTTTTTTCATCTTTTACCCCTGATATTTCTCCTGTTTACTTTGGCATATTTTCTGTCTTTTTTGAATTGAGATTAAGCTTGTCAAGTTTCATAAAGGACTCTGAATAGGATTCTTTTAGGATTGTACTGGATTTATACATTAATTTGAGTATTATTGGCATGTTTACAGACTTTAATGTTTCTATTAAGAACACGTAATGTCTCCAATTGTTTTTTCTCTTTTTTTTGTCTGACTTTTCAGTAAAACTTTGTAGAGATTTTATACACTGTGGGTTTATTCCTGGGTATTATATCTTTTATATTGCTATTGTGAAATTTTTTTTCCCTATTAGCTGTCCTAATGGATTATTGATAATTTGTTCTGGACTTGTGTATGTTGAAACACAGGTTCTTGAAACCCACTTTGTACATTGTTTCCTTCTATTGTTGGTCCTCACTAACTCTGATTGTCACCTTTTATGAATTTAGAGTCTTGCAAAATCAGAGGTTTCACAGTGCATCTTTCTTCCGCAGACCATTTATAAAAATATTAAGCAAGGCCTGTCCTAGAATTATCTCCAAGAAACCCTAGTGTTTGTACTTACCCATCTAAAACCAAGTTTATTCCTATTTTAGTCTAGCCTGAATTCCCTGGAACCAAGATGGTTATATGTGTCCATGTAGAGAAGTTCTTAGGTATCCCAGCCCTTTTTCTGTTTAACTCCTATTTTTAGCTGAATGGTACTCTTCAATTTTGTGTTAATCCTTTCCTCTCTTCCCCTCTTCTCCCTCTTCCCTTCCTCCCCAACTCTCACTTCTTCTCCACTTCCTCCCCATTTTTTCTTCTTTTTCTTTTTTTCCTAAGTACCTTGGGCCTGAGCAGGGACTAACTTCTGACTTCTCATCCCCAGCCAGGATATCACAGGTGACATTTACTATTTCAACTTTGCCAACGGGCAGTCCATGTGGGACCATCCCTGTGATGAGCACTATCGGGGTTTGGTGATCCAAGAGCGGGCGAAGCTGTCAACCCCTGGGGCCATGAAGAAGAAAGTCAAGAAAAAGCAAAAGGAAAAGAAAGACAAGAAGGACAAAGAGACATCCAAAAGTCCCCTGGTGAGTCAGTGGATCCCAGCTTCCAGAGAGGCCGGGGCCGAAACCTGAGGGGTATTGGGAGCCTCCTGGTGTTTACAGCTGGAAGGCCAAGAACCACAAGAAAAAAAGAGCAATTTCTTGATGGTGCATCTTCTGAATGGTCCTGGCTTCTGGCAGATCTTCCTTGCAGCTTCTGGAAGTTGTTACTGTCTCTACACAGTTCCTTTTCTCCACGTGTCGGAAAATAGGATGAGGGAGAGGAAGCGCCTGTGAGGACTGTGTTTGCTGTAGTCTGAGAAGCAGTGCCATCTCCCCTCCGGAGAGGGAGGGACAGGGACAGGCAGAGAGCTTAGAGAAGCAGTCTTTCCTCTTCTTTCAGAGTCAGGCCTTCCTGGTGTGGGTGCATGGTTTGTCTCAGTGTGGAATTCCTAGATGTCAGATGTAATCAAAATTCAGGTGTCAGGACTCCAGTGCCTTCAGGGTCCAAAGAGAAAAGCTTTGGGCTTTATCCACCTGGGGCGTCTCTCTGGCCAGTGCCCTCCGTTAGTGGAGACAGCTGAAATGTGATGGCAGCACGATCGCCTTGGTACCAGAGATGAGAGTGTGTGTTCCCCTCTGTTGTCTTTGTCCCTCCAGTTGGTGTGAACCTGGGAGGCAGTTACCATCTCAGGTTTAGGTGGGGGGCTGAGGCTCGGAGCCAGGCTGCAGTGCACCTCGGGGCTCTCAGGGTGCTGGCCTTGTAGGCCCAGCCGCCTTCTCCCCCTGTAGGGTGGGGCCGGCGGGGCACGGGGTGGGCAAGGAGAGACCGAGGGCCCCAGGCCAGGCAGATGGGGAGTGCTGGGAAGGTCTCTTCATCCCTCTCAGTGCCCGGTGGGCTTGCTCTGCTGTTCCCACCAGTGCCTGGCGCTTACTTCTCTGCAAAGGTCTCCTCCATCTTCCTTCCCTCCCAGGGCGTCATCTGGTATTGGGTGGCTGCTGACAAATTTATCCTTTTCTTCATTTCGAGCTCTGTAGATAACGCCTCCCTTCCTCCCTCCCTAACCCTCATGTTTCTGAGAAGGTTGGGTGACAGGCTGAATGCTGAGTGGGTGAGAGCTCCTGGAGTTCCTGGAGTTCCCTGTTCCAAAGGATCCCTTTGGTGGTGTCAGGAGCCGAGGACCATTGGGTCGTCCTGGCTGCCAGTCTGGATCCAGGCTGAGTCTGCCGGAGGGCAGGCTGGGGCTAGCCGGGGGACCAGGGCTCAGGCGTTTGGGCTCTCCCGGGCCGGGTGGGGTTCAGTGTGAGTGTTTGCAGGGTGTGGCTGATCGTTTAGGGTTTCTTCCAGCCCCAAGGTCCTCTGACTGTGTGGACCTCCCTTGAGCATTACCAACTCGTGCCTTTGGTAGAAGACTTAGACTGAGTGTTCAAGGCTCAGCTCACTGGTTATGTTTGCCCTCACCTCTCCCTTCTTAGACTGTTGCTGGTAGTCCTTGATAAGGTTGGTGGATTTTATAAAATTAACCAGTCATAGACCTGAGAGCTCCATGGTACCTTTGGGATAATCTGGTGGGCGATTTTCAGTCTCTTGTTAGTAGTGAAGCCCTGTCTCTTCAAATCACTTCCACCACAGAGGTCCAGCATAGAGAGAGGTGGAGCCACTGTGGCTGCACCTGGGACGTGGGTCTTGGCAGTGCCCCTTCTCCATCACATGTGCACCATAGTAGCCTCCCAGGTACCAGGTGGAACCAACCCGCAGGTTCCATGAAGCAAGGTTTGTAAGCCACTCATCTAGTCCAGCCTCCTCTTTCTAGATAAGGAAGCTAGGGCCCAGAAAACAGCAAAGCCCAGGGGAGTTTTTTGCTCTTCTTCCCTCTTTGGTGTGTGTTTTACTTTATTTTATTTTATTTTTTTTATGGTATTTATTCTTTTTTTTTTTTTAATAATTTATTTTATTTTAGTATCATTAACCTACAATTACATGAGCAATACCGTGATGATTGAACTCCCCCCTTCACCAGGTCCCCCCCACCAACCCCACCACAGTCACTGTCCATCAGCGTAGTGAGATGAGAATCACTACTTGTCTTCTCTGAGCTGTACAGTCCCCCCCGTGCCCCGCCACCCTATGTCTGCCAATCGTGTGTTTTACTTTAAATGGAGGGTGGGTTTCTGCTGCAGGCTTGCTGAGGGCTGAAGAAGCAAGAGTAAATCGCAAGTGCTCTGTCTTAGTTTCCTGCATGTTTATATGCCCGTCTAGGAAACACAGCCTGAGCAGGGATTTCTGCCTCCTTCCTCCTTTCTCCGTGGCCCGTCTCCTCTCCCAGCACCTGGGCTCGCTGATCTGGATCTAGGCCAAGAGCTGCAGGCTAGAAGCAAGGGCTCCTTTAAGGAAGGGAAGAGCCTACACATGCTGGGTGACACTCCCCGGCCTCTTGTGGGCACCCTGCCCAGTAAACTACAGCCAGTCTCCAAAGGCCAGCCTCCCCGAACCCTCCAGATCTTTGATGACGTGGAGAAAATCTTAGGCAGGGTCCCAACACAGTGCGGGACAGCATTAGGTGATCAGCTGGGTCTGGAGAAACCCCAGAAGCTGCCAGAGAAAATCCACCTGGGGTTTTCAGACCCTGAAGTAGAAGAGCTGGAAGTAAGGAGCAGCGAACAGAAGCCCGGTGCCCTGGGCCCTGAGCACCCCAGGCCCCTTGTGAACAGGCGGGGTGCCTTTGGAAGCCGGAGCCAGGCCTCCAGTGACTCGAGGCTTCCTGAAGGCCTCCAGGGCCCACAGCTGGAAGGGGAGCCATACGACCACAACGTGGCCAAACAGAGCTCCACTGGCCTTTGGGGAGATGAGGGCCAGAGCCCCACTCCCTTGCCGTGCCCTGAAGAAGAGCCCTCCCCAGCCTCTGGTTCTTCTGACCACATGATACCCACCAGGAAGAGCACACTGTTCTTGTCAGATGAGAGCCCAGCCGGGGACCTGAGCCGGCAGGGTATTTCTGGGGAGGGTGGGAGTATGGGCTGGTGGAGGAGGAGGAGAGAGCCCCCAGGACTGTGGATGAGATGGCTCTCCAAGCTGATCAACAAAGATACCCCTGGGAGCTGCAGGGAAGCTGAACCCAATGACCCTGGGACTCCAGGGGCCCCAGCTGAGGATCTACTTCAGGGGCCCTTCTTAAGGCCACCTGCACCTCTGGCATCAGAACCAGCCCAGAGCCCCCCTTCGGGGAGTGCCCCTGGGGGGTCTCTTGCCAGTGAGAAGAGAGAACCCCCAGGGGCTCTGGAGCCCCCCGAAGGAGACAGGAAGCCTGGTGGGTGTGGCCACAACTGGGGGAGCGGCTGCAGCAGCCTCCTGGCCCCCCAGACCCTGGGTGAGGTGGACGACTTCCCTTGGGACCTGCAGGGCCCTCAGGACACAGAGTGTGCTGCGGGCCGGTCAGGCCCCGGGCCCAGAGGCCACCACCCCAGCCCTCTCCCGGCACCCCGCTTGCCCTTCACGCAGAGCTCTGCTGATGAGCAGTCAGAGAGTGAAGACGACTTCGAGGATCAGAGGTTTCACCAGCACATCCTGGAGGTGGCCAAGCTCTCCAGGCGGCTGGAGGGCCTGGGACTGTGCGAGAGTGCGCAGGAAATGCTGTGCAAAGGCATCACCAGCACGGTCTGTTGCATGGCGGCTGAGGCTTCCAGGATGTCTAGTGAGGGTGAGCACGAGGCCATCAGAGCCATGGAGAGGGACTCAAGGTTTCTGACGTGGGGGCCGGAGATGCTGGAGCGCCCTCAGGAGGCAGCCCTTGCCTCTCAGCAAGCCTGTCTGCAGCCGAGCAGCAGCCCCCTCAGGCAGGGGCTGGCCGAGCTGAGTTCGCACAGAAGGCCTGCCACAGAGCCAGGCAAGATGCAGCTTCTCAACCAGGTAGGCTTCTTAGGCAGTGTGGCCTGTAGGCCCCAGTGAACTTGGCAGGGAGGGAGCAGGTTGAGTTGATGTGGGGACGCTGCCGTCAGGTCTGCTCTCCTGTTCTTTGCCCTCCCTCGGTAACTCCTGATCCTTTGACTACCCAGGGTGGCCATCCTGTGGGATGTTCTAGCCCATCACCTGCAAGGTAGGGGCTGAGGGTATGTGGACTTCTCTTCCCTGAACCCAACTGGAATTCATGGGTGGCTCACCTGCTTTGAAGATGAACGGTTTGGAGGGTGAGCAAAGTGACATGATCCTGGCACTCATGCAGGATATAGGTACCTTGCTAGGATTTGGGAATCCTTTCCCATCAGCTGATTGTAGAAAGAGGTCCTCCCAAGTAGGTACCCTACTCCCAAGCTCTGAGCTTAGCTTGGACTCACACAGTGCTAGTGGGTTAATGGTGCCATGAGGGGCTGAAGGTCAGAATCCCTCTGCTATCCAGTGAGCTGCTTCTGCCCCTTCCTTCCTAAGGGTCCCCACGTGAATAACCTGCAGCAGGCTCGAGCAGGTGCTGTGGGGGACCTTTACCGTCCTCCGTCCTGGGATTTAGCAAAGGGCTGGGCTTGCCCGTCATTCTGACCCTTTCTTCCTTTAAGGAGTCGCACCATATTCTCCACCAGAAGCAGGTTGGATCAGGGACCTCGGCACTGGGTCTGAACGTCCCCGGCTCTGCCTTCGCCGCTGCGCAGCTGTGGCTCTTCCAGCTGTTACCCCGGCTCTTGGTTGCTGGCGTGCATGGGTTCCCTGTTAGCTCTAATGACTACCGTGGCCCTGTAACTATCAGATCAGCTGCAGATTATCCCGAAAGTTTTAATTAGCCCAATGGCAGTAGGTTTATCCGCTCTGAGGGACAATGCCCTGTACAGCCCATAGTCAGAGTTAATGGCCGTCTATAGAGGATGATCAGCAAGGAGCCAGGAGTGTATGATTTCCCTGCTAACCACTGATTTGGTAAAGGCCCTGGAGAACAAAGCCCTCAGCACGCCTGTCTCCCTTCCTCAGACCCCTAGCACGTAGCAAATTAGCCATGTTAGGAGTCTGTACTTTTCCACGAATCCAGTGTGGGAAGGATCTTGCCTGCAGATACCCTGGGGCTGGCGGGGAGCCCTGACGTCAGGAGAGCACGCAGGCTCTCCCACAGTCCCCTCTGAGCAGCTTTCCTGGGCTCCTTTTGCGCCATAACCAGGAGGCAGTAGGAGTCACGGGCTTAGAGATAGCCTTGGGTTCCAGTCCCATGTCTGGCCCCCTTGCTGGCCCTGTGACTCTGGGCTGAGGTCTTTACCTTCCCAGCCTTGGTGTAGTCATGTGGGGACTGTAGCCACAGGCTATTGTGACGTTAAGTGAGATGTGGCATAAGGTGCTTAGCTGGCTGCCTGGCGCTTGGGTAACATTGGCCAATTTTAAAATTTTTAGTTCCTTTTCTGCTGGACGAAGATACTCTACAGCCAGCCAGATGATTGGGAATCTACAAAGTCTCGGGAGTGGTTATCTCACCCTTCAGAGGAGCGTCCGGGCCCCTCCGAGGCAGAAATGGGCATTGCTCAGAGGGGCTGTTGGCCTGCCCCCTGGGGCTGTGGGTGGGACCAGTTTCCCCAGTCCCTGTATGATCTGAGAGGGAAGGAATTTTGCGGTGGTCTATACATTTTAAGTTTGAAAAATGAATTTTAAAGAACCTTTTGTAAATTGTCCCCAGAACTAAGCCCAGACCATTGTCAGGTGAATCCCCGTAACAGTGATTCCCTAAGGGCAGCGTGGCCCTGGAGCACTCATTCTTTGAGCTTCTCAGCAAACCCTAGTGGCAAGACGTGCATCACCTCCATTTTGCAGATGAGTAAACTGAGAATCCCAGAGCGTGTGAGAAGCCCGAGGTCTGGCAGAGTCTGACCCCAGCCTGGTTACCTTCTCCAGGCCCTGCGGCAGGGAGCCTCTGATTAGCCCTCCTGAGGGCTGGGCAAGGGGCCTCGGTGCCCTTCGGCAGCCACTCTCCTCCCTGATGGAGGGGGAAAGACCATCTTCTTCTGTTGCCCATGTATATTTTTCATAGTTAACATTTATTTTAAAGTAACAGTTCCATATTAAGCTAAGTCAAAAGGCGTATAATGAAACAACGCTCCGGTCTGTGTGCCCCTCCCCAGGGGCTGCTGCTTGCTTCTGGTGTTCATGCCCACATTTGAAAATAATGTGCTTAGACTGCTTTATCCGTTTCATCAGTTTTAGACTATCTATTGAGGCTTCCCATTCTGGTAGATGAGGCCTTTGTCTCTGCTGTTCCCCCCCAACCCCCGCTCCCTCTGGCTTCTGAAAGGAGCACAGAGCCCAGTGCTGCATCTGCCAGATGTGCAAGCGCCACTTACTGGGGATAGCAGCCGAGTTAGGAGAGTCCGGAAGCCAGCCTGTGATTTCTCACACACTTGGCACAATGGTAATTGCTGGATGTTGTGTTTCATTAGCAGCCTCCGAACGGAGGTGGTTTAAATTTGAGCGGGCAGGAGTTAGATGTTTTATTTTTATATCTGTCTCCGACACTCTCAGAGCCATGTGGTGTCTTGAGTTTGTAACAAGGTGTTTTCTGTCACCCAGGCCCTGCGCTCCTCATTAGCCCCAGTCCAGGCTCCTCTTGGGGGCCTGGCTCCCCTCCGAGTCCTCGTGGATGTCCCGCCCTCTGCACCTCCTGGATCTCAAAGTGAGCTCCCCCTGGGGAGCTCAGGGGAGCCCAGGCAGCCTGGAGAACTCCTGCTGGTAAATGCTTTTTCTTTTGTCCCGTGTATCTAGTTACTTCAGGGCCTCCACGTGCCATGCTAGGAACTATGGCCCATTGATGAGAAAGGAGTGCATGGCTGAGTCCTCAGTTTGTAGTCTAGTTGGGAAGGTCACACTTGTGTGATGCTGCATGTGGACTCTGGGCAGCGGGGACGAACCTGTGCTGGAGGGAGCGCAGTGCACTTCCCCAGCCCGTGCAGTCCCAGCCGCAGGAGCTGGAGAAGGGGGGGATCAGTGCGGGCTGGGTGTGGGGGGCCTGCCCTGGGAGGCATCTAAACCCCGAGAGAATGGGGAGGGCATCCTGAAGGTCATGGCGCCTGTCTAACAGGAACGTCTCTAATTTGGAGCCGTCACAGGGTTTCAAGACTCCCACTCCAACCAAGGGCCTCTTGGGCCCCGTCCATGAGGACAGGAGTGTTCTCAGCCTCTTGGCTGTGGGGGAGGAAACCAACGAGGAGGACGAGGTGGAGAGCAGCAGCCAGGTAATCGTGAATCCTTGTCTTGGCCTAGAATCCCTCTGTGCTGTTTGAAAAAACATTTTTTTTTACTGTGGTCAAATATATATAACCTGAAAATGACCGGTTTAACCACCTGCAAGTATACAGTTCGGCGTACACTTAATTACCTCCGCTGTGCTGTGCAGCCACCACCACGGTCCGCCTCAGGGCTCGCCCACCATCCTCAGTGGGAACTCAGTGCCCATTAAACGGTGAACTTCGATACCGATTTCCCCTCTCCCAGTCCCCGGGATCCTCCCTTCTACTTTCTGTCTCGGAATTTGCCTATTCTAGATATTTCATATAAGCGGAATCACCCAATATTTGTCCTTTGATGTGGGGCTTCTTCAATGTGGCATAATGTTTTCAGGGTCCACCCTTGTCTCACCACGTATGGGCACATGACCGTCCACTGTGTGACTGCCACGTACTGTTCACCCAGTCATTTGCTGACGGGCACTTGAGTTGTTTTCGCCTTTCAGCTCACCTCTGCACTACTTTGAAAATAACTGAAGATGATTTTCCAGCCCCCAGCTTTATTTCTTGCCTGGTCTCTGCACCTGCTTGGTTCGATCCAGAACGCATCACCGGCAAGCGCTTCTTGGCTCTCAGCCCGGGGCTGACAGGCTTCCCTGGACTTACCCCTTGTAATCATTTTTGTTTTCAGAGCGTCCGCAGCTCAAGTGAGCTTCTGAAGAACCTGCACCTGGACCTTGGGACGCTGGAGTGTGACTTTGAGTATGAGGTAAGAACCTGAAACCCTGCAGGCACATCTTCACCTCGTGCACCCTCCCTCCTTCTTCAGCCTTTCTCCAGGGGATTCAGTCTGGAATGAGAACCATTTTGTCGCAGGCCTGTGTACATGGGCTTTTTGGGCTTTGGGGAAGCCTGAGGTGGGGAAGGAATCCATCTGTTCATTTATCAAGTGGCCACCATGTATTGAATGTTCCTCCTGAGGCACTTCGCCAGGTACTCTAGGTCATACAAGCCTTATAATCACTTAATTATATGTGATCACTGTCTTCTATGCCCTCTACGAGTTTACAGCCTCATGAAAGAGAGACTGAAATAACGGAACACAGGGCAGAGTGCAGTGAGGCTATGAAGAGGGGGACACACCCTGCTGGGGATGGGAGACTCTGGGCCTGCTGCCCATGGGGATGGAACAGCAAAGGCTTTTCTGAGAACTGGACTTCTCTGGCGAGCCCGGGGGGGACAGGTGGGACTGGACAGGCGGAGGGGAGTGTGAGAGAGAAGTCCAAATTCAGGTCCCTGTGTGGGCAGAGGCAGAAGGGGGGTGAGTTTGGGGAATATGAGGGCACCTTCTTTGACTGGCGTATTGACCTGTGGGAAGGAGTGGGAGGCGAGACTGTGGAGGTCGGCTGGGCCGCGCCGTGGAGGGCCCGAGTGCCAGCTGGGCAGTTTGGATTGGATCGTAGGCCTTGGGAGCCGTCAGAGGTTTCGAACAGAGTTGTAACATCACCCAGAGTGTTAACATGTGTCGAGTGCTGGCTGTGTAGCAGGCTGCTGCGCTGGGCCCTGTGGGAGACACAGATCAGCGAGACGGGTGTGCGGTGGCCTCAGGGAGCTTGCAGTTGGAGAGAGGAAGGACTCTAGGTACTTGACGCTCAGTAAACGTTGAATAAGTGAATGTGTGGGAAATGACAAAGCAGGGCGCAGTATGTGTAAAGATCTCTGGCCCAGGCACACTGTTTTGGAGGAGTTCTGAGGGGGAAAAAATTGTTTGCCTAGAGATCAGTGAAAACTCAAGAGAGATGAGATTTTACTTGGATCTTGAAGAACAGGTAAGTTCTAGGCATAGAGTTGTAAGGGATACTGTAGACAAGCAAACAGCTTAGGCAGAAGCCCGAGGCCTGGGAAATACAAAACAGGGATGGGAGTAGCTTCTAGAGCCACTCCCTCACCCCATAGTGTCCTGTTTCTTCTAATCTTCCCCGGCCTGTCCTCTCCTGCCACCAGAATGCTCTTTAAAACAAACAAAACCCCAGATTCATGTCACTGTAATACCTAAACCCCCCCCCACTGCATTTTTTTTACTTGAAAAGGAACATTCCCTACTATATGTGCTTTGTCTAGTGTCCAACTTACTAATTTTTAGCAATTAAGATTTCTCTCAGTATCCCCAAGGTGTTCACATAAGCAGTAAATCAGCAAGTGAGATTTCCCCAAACACTTGAATATTTGTTGCAAGTTTAATTAAGCTTTTCACAAGTCTAGTGTATAACTTTCTTTTAAGTACTTTAAACACTTCCAAATGAAAGATCACTCACATTTCATCAGAGTACCGGTACACAACACCGGTACAACAATAGTGCCCATCTCATGGATTTAAGTTTGTTTCCTTATTATCACTTATTATCATGTCCTTATTACCCCCTGTGTTCTTGCTGCTTCTGACTCTCATTCCGAGGCCATCAGCTCACCTGGAGAGCCAGGCTGGCTGGGCTGGCCAGGGTCGCGGCAGGCCCTGAGCTGTAGTGGGCCTTCCCGGGTGGCCCCACTCCAGCCGGCAGGCAGGCCTCCTTCCACAGGCAGCCTCCCTTTATACCTCAACTGTACACATTTGTGGTTCTGCACAGGCAGATATGTTTTCATTGTGACTTCAGTGCTTTTTACCAAATGTGACACTGTTTTCTGAGTGTCCTGTCTTTGCCATCAGCCTGATGTGTGTCTACTTGGAAACTTTTCCTTCTGAGTGGGGCCCGGCCTATTTGCATTAGATCCAAAGCCTGCAGTCTATATGGTTCCCAGAAATGACAACTCTATCTCTTCTCAAGCACCATTAAGACTTTGTAATACTGGTAGAACCAGTAGCTTAGGTTTTGAGCCTGGAAGTGTGACCACGAATAGGAATGGGATGTCAAGAGGACATGGAAAAAGAGGATGGTCTCCATGAACCGAGTAGAGATTCTGCCCTTTGATGTCCTATGTGTGGCACCTGACCCACGGCCTGGAATGTCAGAAGTGCGCATGTGCGATGAGCCCTGCTGGGCTGGGGCAGATCTGTCTCTTCCCCGGTGGCCCCGTCCTGCATAGAGGGGGTGCTCGGTCCCTGCCCTCGGTTGCTGGATCGAGAATCCAGTAGATTGGGAGGGACTTTGACTTTGGGTTCCTTAATTTTTACTTCATAATGGATTACAAATGTCAACAGAACATGCATCCTCTTCTCTGACATGCTCTGGATTCCAAAAGCCTCCCTTCTGATGAGCATGTGCTGCTGTGCGGAAGGGGAAGCTTTTAAACAGATTTTTTATAATCTCTTTCTTTAATATAAATAGGCAACCCAGTGCAATAGGCACCAGTTGTTATGGAGTGGGAGGTGTTAGAGACGCCTGCCCCTGCCCTTTGCCGCGTAGGGTGTTGGCTCTCCGCACCCCAGCCGCAGGCAGGAGCGAGGGCTGCGGCTGGTGGGGAGACCAGGGGCTTCAGGACAGACGAAGCTGCCTCCGCCGAGACCAGGCCCTTTGAAGGAGGCTTTTGTCCCCATTTGTAGACCTTGGGTCCTCTGACTGCCCACCTTTCCCGCTCCCTGGCGTCCCAGGCAGCCCTGGATGGCTCCCCCGCCCCTCCCATTTCCTCCACCCTGGCTCTGTGATTCCGTGAGAGGGCAGTAGGGTGGCAGGAGTGCCCCTCAGTTCCTCCACCCCCACCCTCTCCCTCCCTCCCTCTCTCTATCTCCTTCCCCTTCCTTTCCTGCCTTCAACTTGAACCCATTTCTGGTCCGTCACAGAATTAAAGGGGGTGGGTCTGTGGACAGACACCGAGGGTGGGTGTGAGTGAGATGGGGGGACTGAAGGGAGGCGAGCAGGTGGCCTGTGGCCCTGTGGCTCTGGTGAGCAGCCCACTAGCAGCTTAAAGGCGAGCGAGGGAGCTGGGCTTGCAGAGAACAGGGTGATGTCAGTGTGACTGGGAAGCGCTGACAATGCTGGGGAGCAGAGCACAGAATTGGGACCATGCAGGGAGTGAGTGAGACATGGAAAATGAATTGGGCTGATGGCTGGGAGCTGGGGATGTCCCCGGAACAGGATCGGTGCGAGGATGAGGACTGTTGCGTTCAGCTCCTCTGTCCTCCACTCCCTCCTTCCTGGGCTGCGTGGGTCAGTGGAGCCCCTGCCTCTGTGCTCTGGGCTGGAGGAGGGGGAAGAGGGGGATTGCTGCATTGGAGACCTCGTGGCTTTTGGGGGAAATATTGAATATTCATGAAATTGTTCTTAGGCACTTTGTGGCACCCCCTCCTCCCCACCACCCGCCCCATGCAGATGGTGAGCCTTTTTTTGAAAAAGCAGCAGAAATTTCCAGCAGATACTCAAGGGCCTGGGGCTGTGACAGGAAGAGACAGGAGGAGGCCCAGCTCAGATGTGCTGAGAGCAGGGCTGTGCCTGGGGTGCCACCCACCCTTGCTGTGTGTCTCATAGAGCAGCACCAAAGGAGACTCTGCTGCAGGGCCTGGCGGGCATCCAGGGCACCTGAGGCCTTGGGCCGTGATGTAATGCGTGAGCAGGGCCTGAGCAGGAGGGGAGCTCGGGTCACACGGGTTTTCCAGACACTCAGCTCCCACTCACCCATTTGTGGATGACGTACAACAAACGTCCAGGCCCCTCTGCTGTCCTTCCCTCAGGACGTACCTCTGGCTGCCGTGTGGCTGCAGTTAGTTGACATGGGTGCCGAGAATGCAAACTCGGTATTTTACTATCCGCCTGTTAAGTATTTTAATGTCTATGTAGACAGCATTGGATAAGCTCCATCATAGGGAACACTGCTTTTGAAGAATTCAAGCTCGAGGATGGCATAGACCGGCCTAACATTCTTGTAGTCTGGCTGTATTTTCTCACGTGCAAGAATGGGAGTCTTTACTTGAGTCTGGTGACCTCTGACTTTTGATAGGCCATTTGTTTTTCCGTCATCGTGAATAGTAGTCATTAGCACGTGTTTAGCCATTTCCCACTTAATAAGCACTATAACAAATATATAAGCTTGTAAAATAAATACTATATCTCCATTTTACAGAGTAGGAACTCCTATATCTGCATGACACACTTGAATTTTTAAAAAAAAGTTCAACCAGTAAGCATTTACTGAGCACCTCTTATGTGCCAGAAACTGGGCAGTCAGGATAGCAGGGAGCTGAGCTGGTGAGGGAAGCCAAGGAGAAAATGAGCAGTTAAAACACACCAGTTGTTATGCAAGGGGACGGGAGGCTCATTGCAGGGCAGCTGGCCCAGGGGGAAGAGGAGATGCCGGGAGGACCCGTGGGAGTTTGTCAGGGTAGATTTGTGTGTGTCTGTGTGTTTCAAGAATGCACAGCAAAGCAGCTAAGCAGCATTATATTTACTCACAGGCAGGAGGGGCGTGCATGTGCAGGGTGTGGCTGGAGCTGACCCACAGCAGCAGGTGTGGCTGGGGCCATATGAGGAGTTGGGAAACCTATCCTGAAGGCCAGGGGTGCTCTTTGTGGTCTGACACCTCCTCTGTCCCCTAACCCAAGATCTGTGGCCTTTCCTTTCTTTAATTATGAGCTGAGCATGGCCAGCTTACAGGTCCCAGGCCCCTTTGTTCCCACCCCCTTTATCTGTCACAGCACTCCCCCCAATCACTCACTTGTGTACCCAACCCATTTGTCACCACCTGCTTCTCACAGGTCTCGGTTGACAGTCCTCCGACAGAGGGCGCTGTCTGTGGGGCTGCTTCTGCAGAGGAGGGTTTAGGGAGAGAGCCGCCCCCAGTGTCACTGAAGAAGGACTCCCTCCTGATGTTTCTTCCCTGCCGCCTCTTAAAAAGGAAAAACAGAAATTCTGGACTTCGTTATTTTTCTCTCCTGTGATTCTCCATCCCCATCATTGAAAATAAATGTTGACTTCTGAGTCCGTAATCTTATGACGTGGTTAATGGGGCTGGAACGAGATGGGTTTAACTTGGACATGATATGTGGTGACATTTGTGTATCCGTTGTGGTGGTTCCCAGGCCCATCAGTGGATGGGGGTCAGGCTGGGTGTATCCAAGTCACCATCGAAGGGCAAATTCGGTAGATCTGGGGTGTAGCCAGGAACCTGAATTTTATCAAGTTTTTGGGGTGTTTGATAAACATCAGGGTCAGAACTAGGGCACTGGCCTGTAGGAGTCAAGGAATGACAGCTTCGTCCCGAGGCAAGTCTGTAAACTCCATTTATTCACTCCTGGTGTCTCTCTGACATTTCTGCTGCCCCCTAGGAGTCTCTGAGAACAAGCCAGCCAGAGGAGAAGAAGGACATTTCTCTAGATCCAGAGGTGGCCGGCCCCCCTCCTCCCGGCAAGCTCTTCAGCCAAGGTGCAGACAGCAGCCTGAGCAGTGCCCCCGGCAAAGGGCAGCGGGGAAGAGGGGCAGGTGCTCTGCTCCCCGAAGAGGAAAAGAGTGAGGAGAGTGATCCTGGGTCATCAGGGATTCGGGCAGACCCTGGGGAGGACCCTGGGGCCGCTCCGCCAGCCAAAGCCAGTAGCAAAGAGGCTCCAGTGGATGCAGGAGAGGAGGGCTCCAGGACAGAAGAGGCAGCAGTGGGGCCAGAGAAGGAGGCATCTGTCCTGAAGGAGAGCGGATCAGACGCCAGTGAAGTGAGTCACTTTGTCCCACAGGCAGTTGCAGGCAGCAGCCCTCTGCTGCTCTGTTAAGCCGCATGCAGATTCCTGTCCCGCATCTTTATCACTGAGCTTCAGTGCAGGCCCTGCAGTGGGCTGTCACATCAACTCAAACCCTTAATCGTGACAGACACGCTGAGACCCAGCAGACAGTACAATCCTGAATGAAACCTCAGACCTGCTGGCGTCAGCCGTTCACAGGGGACGTTTCCTTTCGCATTGGCTCCCTCCTGGTGGTATCCAGACTCTTCTGCTTCCCTCTTCTTTCCCGCTGCCTCCTGCCCCCCTTTCTACGTCTCCACGTAGGTTTGGAGTCAGTTACATTGCAGCAGTCTTGAGTTCCTGTAGAGGGAGCATTGAGGGCTTTGGGGGACAACTGGGGCTGTCTGCCCCCGCATTGACCAGTTAGGTTATGAGAAGACACCGCTCATTAACTTCTGTGGCTCTTTCTGAACCAACCCAAGCCACCAGGATGGTGACCCAAATGGACAGAAGTAGGTCCCAGTGCCTTTGGCATTTTTGATTTTCCAACCTTTAGTCTTGCTTCTCCTCCAGGTAGATGGTGAGAGGGTTTGTTTAAAGAGCTTTTAGCTACTTCTTGGAGTAGATATTCTCACTCTAAATTTTTCAGGATAGCATCAAACTTCCCTACTGCCAGCTTCTAACCATTTCCACTCTGTTTCACGCGACTCTCCGTACCTGTGTCAGTCCTTGGTGACCTGAGCCAGAGTGTGGTTATCCATGCTCAGCTGCCCAGACTGAGTGGGGTCATGGCTGGTGCAGTGTCCAGAGAGAACAGGAGGGTCTACAGTCCTCTTCCAGGTTTTCCAGAAGAGGTGGATTTCGGTTTGGGCTCAGCCCTGCGTTGCCACCGTGGCCTGAGCAGACTTCCCAAGGTGTTCCTGACCGTCTGTGCTCTGGGTGACTGCTCCGTGGGTCTCTTCCCCCAGAATTCAGAAATGAGTGACCACCTGAAGGAGCTACAGCTCTCAGACTCAGCTGCTTCTGACCCCAAGTCCTCTGGCCTGGTGAGTGTGAGATGAGGGGCAGCAGCATGGTGGTGAAAAGCGTGCATCTGGGAGTCCCAGTAGTTCAGTAATTTGCCCAGCATAACACAGTTTGTGAGCCGGGGAGTTAGGATTCAGACTTGGGTCCTGTCTAACCCCAGTTTCTCAGCCCATTAAGGATAACGATGTTTCATAGGTTTGTTATGAGAACAATGTGAGATATGGAATGTAAAATATTAGCATATACACATTAAATAAATATTTGCTATTATTACTTTTATTGCTATGTGAATCCCATAGGTGTGAGATCATGGGAATTGCCTCTGGGCTCTGGCAGAAAAATGAATCTAGGAGGTTAGAGACTGGTGTGCGTGTGTGTGTGTGTGTGTGTGTGCGTGTGTGAGTGTGTGTGTGTGTGTGTGTGTGTGTGTATGTGTGTCTGGGGCTACGAGGAATGCTGTAGTTTCATTTCCAAAGTGCCCTGGAATGCCGGCATGCATGGCTCTTGCCCCGGCCGGCTGTGTATCAGCTCCATTTGCCAGGTCTGTATCTAAGGGGAGTAGCTTGGGGTGCTTTTTGGCAGAACGTTACCTCTGGAAACCGTGCTCCATCTGTTCGGAGGAGGCTGATCAAAAGGAAGGGATTAGTGGGAGAGGGTCAGGGGTGAGCAGTAACGATACGAGGGGATGCAGAGGACTTAGAAGGCTGTGTGCTGTCTCTCCTCCCTGAGCCGTGGATTTAGGGGGCAGATGGCAGCTGCATTAAATAGAGTAGAACTCAAACTGGAAGGAAAATGTCACCAAAAGAGAAAGCCCACAAGCTAGGCAGGGATGGTGAAGAGTCATTGTTGACAGAAACCCCTGGAAGGATGGCTGTTTCACAGAACTCTTTGAAGCGAGGGCTCTGGCCCTTCGGAAGGGGTCTCTGTGTGCCCACCAGCATGTTTCTGCTCTGGGGGATGGGTGGAAGCAGCCACGGACAGCAGGGCCAGACCCTGGCTGGGCATCCTGCCATGCATCGGGGCTGCTGACAGAACCCGCCTGTTAGTGTGCTATCAGGTAGTAATCCTTCACTTAGCCCTGCAGGGAGCTTAGGCTTGTTGGGGGGCGGGGGGCAGGATCACAGTGCGTGGCAGCCAGAGGGCTGTGAGGGACTGGCACCTGTGTGGGCCTGTCCCAGAGAGAAGCCTGTGGAGACAGTGCCACTAATTAATCCCCACTGTCCAGAGGGGTACCTGTCTAGCGATGGGGAAAGAACAAGCTGGAAGAAGCCTACTGAACTCACCTCCGAGCCGCCTGCAGGTGTCCTGGGCACCAGGAGGGAGAGACAGCTGGGGAGTGACGTGTTCTGCAGCACATACCATGCAAAGAGCTTGGGCTTTGGAGTCAGCCCAGGGCACATCTGACCCCCGGCCCCATTGCTTAGCAGCCGTGTGACCTTGGGCAAATTATCTGTGCTCTCAAACCTGCTTCCTTAATAATTTTATGGCAAAAAATTCCAAACATACAGAAAAATGAACTTTACAGCAGATACCGACGTACTCACTACCTAGAGTCTACAGTGAACATTTTTCCACACTTGCTTTATCACATCTTTCCATCTAGTCAAAGAGTTATTCGAAGGTTAAATTAATTAGTAGATGTCGGAATGTGTAGCCCAGTGCATGGCACAAGTAGGTGCCTTCCTGGAGGGTTGGGGTGGAGGAGAGGCCCTTGGGGGGCGCTGCCTGTGACAGAGGCAGAGTTGACCTCCTGTCTCCACTGCGTCCAGGACTTCGGTTTTCGCAGCCGGATCTTGGAGCGTCTGCTGGATGTGGGTGTGCTTTCCCCGGCCCTGGATGGAAGCTACTGGGAGGTGAGTCTCTCTGGGTGGCAGGCTGGGTGGGGCTCACGTTTTGGGATAACCCAGAGTGGAGCCCTGCCTATCCCAGGGTCCATCTGGGACTCCCCTCCCCCCCCCAGCACAGTAAGGCAGGGCCCTGACTATGTCTGTGGTGGGGCTTCTGGCTATTTCTGCTCTGTTGCTGCTATGAATTAAGTTATCTCCCCACCCCCCATATATTTATCTGTTTGCTTAACCATTTAGTGACTGAGGGTTGACCACCTGCTCATGTACAAAGCACTGATAACTTTTATAAAATATTGTAAAAGTGACAATAAAATTATTTCAAATAATACAGAAGGTTAAAGTCTTACTTCCACAGGCAGGGACTATTAAGAGTGTCCATTAACATTTTTCGTGTGCCTTTCTAGACATTTTTCTATGTATAGATAAGCACATCTGTTTTCTGTTCATTTATCTTTTTCTTCCCACACAAACTGGGAATGGGCTGCAACAGCTGCTTGGCAGTATGCTCTTTCAGTTTGAGAACAGACCCCGATCTGCCTTCCTCTTTTTATTGGTTGCATAGCATTCTGCTTTATGAATGCACCAAGATTTATTTTCACTGAGGACTGGATCATAAATACAAAATCCTGGAGCTGAGTTCGGGATGGGGAAATGGTGTCTTGCGCCGTCCTAGGCCAGAGACTCCCAGCGTGCCTGCAGTCTGGCCTCTGTGAGGAGTGCTGACACGGCTCACCTCTTCGTTTGGGTCCTTTGGTTTCTTTTCTGGGGCAAAAAAGTCTTGGGATCAAGTAAAACTACTCAACCTCTGTCTGGGTACTTTCCCAGGTGTCCCCTTTTTCTAGCAAGGGGCCAGCTCAGTTTCCTGCAGAAATATGGAAGGTGAAATAAGAGGAAACACGTAGACTTTGTAGTTAGTCTTTTCTGACTCAGGGCTCAGTCCCCCAATTTTTACTATGATCACCCCACGTCGTTACCCATCTTATATTTTAGTTGCTTAAATCGATTGGCCTGTGTGATTTATTTTCTTGAAAAGTGAGAGAGGGAGCTGTTGCCGAGCTTGGTGTGACTGTCAGGGAAGACCAGCTGTGAGGGGCCCTGGCAGGAAGAGGTGAGGGGAAGGACTCGTGCCCTCCGTCGTCTGCAGGCTCTGCCCAGGCTGACGGGATTCGGAGTGGCAGTGCTGGCGGGGAGCCCTTCTGCTGCGGGCATTGGGAGCTACTCACAGGCAGCGTTTCTATTTTTAATGTAATTTGGGGGAGCTGGCTTTTAGTTCGGGCCCTGCCCTTTCTCGCCCATCCAGATGGCAGAGTCGGCCGCAGCTGCTGGGGCTCAGGCTGCGTGTGGAGCAGTGTGGGGGCTGTGGGCACAGGGCTGGGAAGATGGAGGAAGCTGTCTACTGCCCCGCTTCGCCCGATAACCCTGTGTCCCGGAACAGACGGGCTCCTTCAGTGCCGTGGAGGGTGCGGGGCCTCGGATGGGGCCTGGCACCGGCAAAGCTGGTGTTTGTGTCTTTTGATTTTGGTTTTGCCTTAGGCTGGGGAGAGGGCAGGCGTGTGAGCAGAGGAGCTGACATTTGTGGCCCCGGGGTTGGGCTTTATGTATGTGATCTCATTTAATCCCCACCAGCAGCCCTGGGTGCTGTGGTTTACTGTCCCGCTTTTTCCCAGCTAGGAAGGGATAGAACAAAGGCTTGAGTCCAGGCCAACTACCCTGCTATCCCCCGTGGGTCCACCCTGCAGGAAATATTTGAACTTACCGAGAATAGTTCTGTTTCTCACCAGCTTGCTAGATTTGTCTAGATGCCCAGGCTTTATCATGAGATTTGTGGGCAGGGAGGGCAGCGTTTGGATGGATGGAGTCACCCCTGACGGGGAAGGGGTGTCATTGTCTGCTAGTGGGTCCTGGGTGCTTGGGGCAGCTTGGAAGGGAGCCAAGGGGCACTGGGTGTTTCTCCCTTCAGGTGCCCAAATGGTGCCCTTTCCACTGGGGTACAGCTGTCTGTCATTTCACCAAGTCACCCTGCTCCCCAGGACCCTTCCTCTGTAATGTGCTTGTCTGCTGCCCCAGCTCTGCCCACTCAATTTCAGCCTCCCTGAGCACCGTTGATGCTGGGTGTCTGGGTCCGCTGTGGGTCTGGGCTGTTAATGGATGTCTCTGCTTTCTCCTTGCAACTTGGTGGAGGCTTCTGACCGCAGGAGGCAGGCTTCTCTGTTCCTTGTGTTCTCCTTTAGCCTCTGGCTTCTGACACTGCAGCATCTGGCTCATCCTCCCCCAGGCCAGGAAGGCTTGGCCCTGAGAGCAGCTGGGAGCCTGGGGGCTCAGCCCAACCCCCAGGAGGCTTCACTGGATAGTAGGCAGGCCTTCTCTCTGTGTGCTCAGCAGTCCTCGTCCACTCAAGCCACTTCTCAGGGTGGGAGTCAGTAGAGGGATGAGCGCCCCAGTGCAGACACCCCCAGTATACCCTTTACACTGCTACTTGCCTACAGACCCAGAGGTTGGAAAGAGGAGACCAGGATGACAGCCAGTCCAGCCAGGACAAGCTGCAAAGCAAGCAGTCCAAAGGCTCGGAGAGGTATGGGACCCGGGAGGCTGCCCTCAGGGACCTTCAGGACTGTGTGGACTGGGGCGTGCTATCAGCAATCTTACTTCCTAAAGCTACAGTTTCGTGCTTTTTCTGTTGTCTCACCACTGGAGTGTGGCTTCTCTTTTTCTCCTCTTTTTCTTCTCAGTCCTTGCACCCCTCCTTGATGGTGAGCTCTGGGAATGGACACACCTATGAGTGTGTCTGGCTCTCACTCCTGGACCGAGCAAACACAGTGCAGGGGCCTGGGAAGGCTGAGTGTAGTGCCAGCGAAGGGTGACCTCAGTAGGGAGCTTCTCCTGCCTGCTTTTCTGGCTGCTTTGACCTCCTTGGCTTCCATGGATGTGGGGCCAGGGCTGGGGTCCAGCTGGGAGGAGGACTGGACCCGGGTCCACATACCCCACTCCCCGATTCTCTTCCCGCTTTCCAAACGGAGGGGCCTGACTTTGCTGCTCTGGCTGCTCCGGCCAGGTCATCTCCTCCACTTCTGTGTGGGGAAAGGCTCCAGAGTCCCCTGCACGGACAACCCATCGAAGAGGGGCCTCCGCAGGCCCCTGAGCGGAAGGGGGCGGAAGAGCCCGGGGAGAGCCCTGCAGGCAGCCGCACGCCGCCCATGTCCCTGCAGAGGTAAGGCTGAGCTGGAAACTTCCCAGGGTGGGCAGGGGCCTGGGTGTCAGGGCTGAGGCAGACGGGGCAGGGAGAGCTGGGGCGGATGTGCCATCTCAGCAGCAGCAATTACAGGTCAGCCAGAGAAGGAGAAAGCCTGCCTCTGCCTCTTCCTCACGCTCGGTCCATGGCTGAAAGTGGGGTACCGTCTGATTAGGGGAGCTGAGAAGCTCCCGCATGAAGGAAGCATCTCTTCTGACCTAGCCACCTCCCTACCAGGGGCTGGGCCAGAGGCTGCTGTGGCCACTGACCTCGGTGCCCAACCTACCAGCCCTGCTCCCAGGTCAGCCCACTTCTTGCCGTCAGCAAGCCAGAGCCTGGCTGTGTGCCAGGCCCTGGGGGTGGAGGGTGCAGAGCCCCAGGCCTCCCTGAGGCCAGCCAAGGGGGCCTTTGTGCCCCAGCCTGGCCCAGAGCCCTGTGTACGACTCCTGGTTCTTCTGTTTCCCGGGGGAGGAAGATGCTGGCTTCAGAGCCCGTTCAGTTGGAATGAGCCCCTGGGCGAAGTTGAGAAGCAGCAGGGTTTAGTCAGCAGCCCCCGCTGAGCACCTGCTGTGTGCGGCGCTCCTCCTCAGGCACCGTGACCATCCGCATTCCATGTGGATATGAGCCTGTGGTCTTTAGTGTAAACAGCCCGGAGAAGGCAGCGAGGGGAGAGTGAGATCCAGGGCCCGAGGCAGGGGAACTGTTAGGGCCGCCTCCCTTGTCCCCCAGTGGGGTACATCTTGGGCCTCTTTCCTTCCTCCTGCCTTTAACACAATTGCTTCCTTATTGCTATTAAGGGAGGGGGTCCCAAGCCCGCCTGCTGCCCACGGGAGGGGCCGGGAGCAGTGCGCTGGGGCCGAGGAGCCGGGCCCTGGGCAGGAAGAGGCCAAGGAGTCCGAGAACGTGGCGGTCAGCCCCACCCCGCTGGTCTCTCCGGAGATGTAAGGGCCCGCTTGGATGTGTGTCCCTGTCCTCCATGGCGCTGAGCACCCCGTCCCCTCTGGTGGGGAGGGATGCTGTGGCCCCTGCCTGGGGGTGGAGGGGAGGAGGGGGTCTGCCCTTGGTTCTGGGTGCGGCCTTGAGACCCCCCAAGCAGCTGTGGTCACGGGTCCTCGTGTGGGGTCAGCTTAGGTCTGTGGGCTCCTGGTCAGGGCCTGGGGTGGGGGGGAGGAGGGGAGAGCGTACTTCCTGGGTCACAGGCAGAAACCTGGCAAATCATGTTTTCCTTTCTACCAAGCATCATTTTCTCTTTAAAAAAATTTTTTATGGAGGTATTTATGTACATGGAAGTCCACCAATCTGAACTGTACAGTCCGTGAATGTTTCCATGTGTGCACGGTAGCCGCCCAGGTCCGGTGTAGAACCTTTCGGTCCCCGGGGCGTCCCCTCAGCCCCTTTCCTCTCACCGCCCGCCCCAGGTCGCCGCTGGCCCGGCTTCTGTGCCTCATGTTCCTTTCCCTGTGCTCCACTCCCACCGATGCGGGTCACACGGCGTGCGCCCCAGGCCTTCGTGCCTGGGTTCCCGGCTCATCCGTGGCGTTTCTGAAACTCAGATCACTTAACTTTCCTCCTCCATTTTCACCTTCCCCTCTCACCCCTTTGACCAACGAGGGAAACAGGCTCAGAGAGACAAGGGAGTTTGCCGAGGCCATATCACCAGTCAGCTGTACGATTAGGACTAGACTCCAGTCACGGGGGCCCTAGACTTAGTCTGCAGCCGCTGCTGCTTTTCTCTGCGTGGAGAGAGACGGGCTGCGGTCAGCCTCCCCACCGGGAAGCCAGCGGGACAGAAGGGTAGTGAGCCCTCGGGATGCGGGGCTGACTGTTGGGCCGCCGGCTCGTGGGCTGATTGCTCGCAGGAGTGGCACTGAGAGCGGCCGCAGCTCCTGTGTCAGCGTGGTGCTGCAGGAGGGGTGTAGGGAAGGGGCCCGCTTGGAGGTGGTGGTAGATCCTGCAGTGACATCTCTGACCCCGGAGAGTGACATGGCTTTCCCCCGTCCCTCTGTGGCTGTGGACAGCCAGACCAGGGTGCTTTCTATAAGATAGGAGGGAATATGGTTCAGAGACAGACCCTGTGGGCAGAAGTCAGGGGTGTCCCCGGGGGGCTCCGGGAGGGAAGCTGGGCAGTGAGGTCCTCCCCACCTGCTGTGGGCAGTGAGTCCCCTGACCGTGCGTTTCTCCTCCCATCTCAGTGAGGCTGCCCCTGCTGGGGTCGCAGACAGCCCCCTTGACCACCGATTTCCGTTTGCACAGTACCCTTAGGAAATGTCTTCTTTCTTTCCTGTGTCTTTTCAGGCCCATAATGTCCTTGTTGTTAATCTTTACAGCTACACTAAAGATGGATTGATTTTTCTAGGTTCAGCGGGGTGTTGCTCTGTGTCTGTTGCGCTTGTACTATGGGATTTTAATTTACAGGGTGACTGAGTGATAACACGGAAAGACCAATGCCACTGAAATAAGAATTTATTCCTTACGTTCCCAGAGAGAAGAGGGCATGCCACACTACACAGGGCCACCTGGGGAAGGGCCAGGGCTGGTCCGCAGCTACAAGAGGAGAGGAGGGAGCGCGTGGCCCAGAAGCCCCCTTGGGGTTTTTGAGGGAAGGAGTGGGCCCGCCAAGGTGGGTGCCCTGAGTGCGTGTGGGATTGGATAGTTGGAAAACTGGTGGGCTTTGGGCCCTGCGGTGTCTCTAGTTGCCCGTGACCTGGTTCTGGGTGATTTAGGGCAGAGGAAGTAGGGCTTGGTGTGAATGAGAGAGGAGATGGTTGGGGTACAGCCTCAGGATTGCCTGGTTTGCATATGAAAGACACGTTTCCTTGGCTGTTGATCAGAATTGAGAGTCCTGGGAGGGGCCGTCTGTCCTCCAGCAGCAAGCTTTCTGAGATGTCAGAACATCATCAGATACAGAAAATAAAGACTGTGATTGATAGAGTCTGTCACCTTTCTTAGATGTTGTCAAGCTGGACCAGGAGTGAGGAGTCAGGGCAGGCCCAGTGGGCAGGGCCGGCAAACAGCCACTGCCAGGCCCACCGTGTGGCCAGGGGCCTGGGTCTGGGAAACAGGGATGTCCTCCCCTTTGTCAGCCCAGCCGCTTGCATGAGGTGTTTGTGGACGGAGAGGAAATGAATTAAACCCACTGGGTTGAATGCGAAAGGAGACAAGATCTCTGTGGTTGCGGTCCCAGTTCGGCCATTTCAGACCCCTCCCTTCCTTTCCCCTCCCTCCCACCTGTCCTCCCTGCTCTCCTTCACGTCCGGGATACTTGGTGGCCAGCCCGAAAGGACTGTGCACCTGCAGAGCCTCCTCCTGGCCACTAACCGTTGGAAACTGGGTCTCCCTGATGCTGATACCTGAGGAGCGGCCTAGAAACCAGACCTGCCTTTTTCCTCTGGAGTCTTATCCTTGCCAGCGTCTCATAGCTCTCGCGGGCCCATTGCTGCCTGCCTTGGCCCTCGCTGGGAGTTGGGGATACTAGATCTTTAAAACAGGGAGACGGAGAAGAGACCCTCAGGATGCGTGCCAGGTAGCCAGGTATGCAAGCAAGGCCCCGGATGCATGCAGCCTGGGCACACGCTGCCGCGCCGCTGAGGGCCTGTGTTCCAGCAGCGTGTGTCCCTGGGGCTCCGCACAGCTGTGCTGCCCACGGGGGAGAGAGACATCACAAGGCACCATCGCAGGGAAAAATGCGTCCTCGGCCAAGGCTGGAAATGAGCTGAAGGTTGATGAGGCGGAGAGCTGCGGGAAGCTCTTGCTGAGGCAGGGGTTTCAGATGGTGGCCACCTCTCTTACATCCGCACCGTGGGGCTGCCAGCAGACTGAGAGGAAGCCGGGAATTGGAGGGAGGGGAGAGGTGCAATTCGGGGCAGAAGAGAAAGGGAGGCATGGCTCAAGACTGTTCCTGGCCGAGTTAGGACATTAGGAAAGGGGAAGGGGAGACCTTCATGAGGTTTCGGAGCCTTCCGCAGCCTTTTATGGCGTCCCTGTCTCTCGGGTCTCAAGGGACTGACGTGGAATTCCAAAGCCCTTGTTCTCTTCTGCTGTCTAATTGGGTCCTTCCCACTACCTTCCATCTGCTGCAGCGCTAGAGCTGGAGTGGGAAGGGGTCCTGTGTCCGCAGGCTCCCCTGCTCTACTCTCGCCCAGTGCGGTCCCTGACCACCACGCCTGCATGCTGCTAGTTTCCCCGGGCCACCGTGCCAGCCTGCCACGGCCTGCGCGTGGGGGGGAAGGTGCTGGTTGTGTGGCGAGACCAATGCATAACGTAAGATTTAGGGACCTGGGAGGGCAGACGTGGACTGGCTTTAGGAAAGCTGCTCTGGGGGGTGAAATACTTCATCCTGCTTATGCTGTCATTGCTCCAAATGTTCCTGGGGTTTCTTTTTGGGTATTTCCTTCAAGGACCAGAATACAAACAACCTTCATTACATTATAGGCATCTTCTTAACCAGTACCGTATCCCTTATCTTAGCACCCACCATGCGCCCAGGTGAGCCCTGCCTTTCTCTTGCCCACTTCAAACGAACTCAGAGCAATGAAGGTGAGGGCTGGTGCTTGGCAGCCCTGCTGTGCTCTTCTTCTTCCTTCAGGCAGAGGGCGGTCTCCTGCCTGGCTTCTTTGGCTGTGGGCGTGGATTTACCCTCTCTGCACCTCTGTGGCCTGTTCTGGGTCTCAGGGCCAGGAGACATGCCGTTGCTTCTCCTGCTGCCTCGTAGGTTTTGGCCTCTGTTCAGTTTGGGAGGCAGGGCAGCCTCTGAGGACTTCCCAGGCGGCTGGCATGAGCCTCAGGTAGAGAGCAGAGCCCTAGTGGGGAGGCCGAGACAGGCCGTGAACCATCCGGGAGAATCCGTTAGGGACGGAGCTTCCATCGCCTCTGCTGCTGCCAGCCCTTGAGCCACATCTTTGGGCTTTCACCTCAGGCACAACCTGCAGTCCACGGAGAGCCTACTGTGGCTCTTCTCCCAGGGCTCTCGGGCCTTAGACAGCCGCATGGGGCTTGTCCTGTAGCACAGATGCTGCCTGTGTCCTTGAGAGGGGCAGTCTCACTGCCCACCCTTGGGTGACCTGATTGGCATATGTGATTCCAGATGGTGGGTCCTCCATTAGGATGTCTGTTTAAACCCCAATGCCCAAAGGTGGGTGGGTAGTAAAACTAGTGAAATGCTGTTCCCCTCCCTTGGTAGGCAATTGACAGAGCCTGTGATGCCCCAGAAGAGGCACTCAGAGGCCACACTGCCGGCCATGGAAGAGGCAGTGGCCCAAGAACTCGAGCAAGACCAGAGGCGGCTCCTGGAATCGAAGCAAGAGAAGATGCGGCAGCTGCGGGAGAAGCTGTGGCAGGAGGAAGAGGAGGAGACCCTCCAGCTTCGCCAGCAGAGAGAGAAGGCTC
Organism: Phataginus tricuspis; assembly: GCA_029783875.1. Classification (NCBI taxonomy): domain Eukaryota; kingdom Metazoa; phylum Chordata; class Mammalia; order Pholidota; family Manidae; genus Phataginus; species Phataginus tricuspis. Next base: position 14,222,384 of record JAQQAC010007117.1, on the reverse strand, counting down.
TCAGGTCCTGCCCCTCCCCTCAGACAAGTGCCCGGCCTTGCTGTGACCTGGGGAGTGAGGACACCCTCCTCCGTCCCCAGCCCCTCCAAGATTACTCCTTGGCGGCTTGGCTGGGGGATGGGCCTCCTGGCTAACGCCCTTGACAAGGCTCACGCCCTTGACAACAATGGGGATAGCTAACATTTTTTGAGTGCTTTATTCTATTAATCCATTTAGTCCTCAGAACAGCTCTTATGAGGTGGTGTTATCAACCCCATTTTGTGGGATCTGTGATAGAGACAAAACCGAGGCACAGAAAGGTGAAGTGACTTGTCTGTTGAAGCTGATACGCAGCAGAGCCCAGGTTAGCCCTGGCAGTCTGTCTCTGGACCTGCTTCCTTCACTTCTGCAGGGACCTCTCTCTTGGGAGTCAGGGCCTGTTGGGGCCTCACAGTATGAGGTGTTCTTGCCCAGGACCCAGAAGTTTCTATCTGGGTTTCTACTTTCTGAGTAGCTGGCTGGGAGGCCCTAGACAAATAGGTTGTTTAAGCCTGGGCTGGGCCTGTGGGACTGTGATTGTATGTATATACGTGCAAACAAGCTAGAGGCTTATTTTTATAAGACGAGGCAGTCTGCACTGGCATAGTGGCTCCATAGAGTCACTAGGTACCCCCCGTCTCCTTTAATCTTCCTGCCGTCTTTAGCGTTGGTTTTTATTTTCAGGGTCTCTTCATAGTCTAGCATAGCTGCTGATTTCTAGCCATTGTGTATGTCCCCCAGGCAGGAAGCAGAGGGGGAGAGCACACCTTTTAGCTCAATCAGTCCCTTTTAGGTACCTTCTTGGAAACTTTACCCAATAACTTCTGTTTATTCTTTGAAGAGTTTTGCTGGAAGCGTTACCCAACAATTTCTGCCTGTATCTCATTGATTGCCCCTGGTTGCAAAGGAGATGGGGAAATGTAGTCTTTAGCTGGGCCTCTTTATCTAACAGAATAGACTCAGGGTTCTGTTTGTAAGGGCAAATGGGAGAATGGATGTTGAGAAGGTAATAAGCAATCTCTGTCACAGCTCCAGGGTGGGAAGGGTGCTGCAAAAAGGGGTTAATACATTTCTTTACTTGGCAATTTAACTAAAGACTCAATCCTATCCTTTTGGACAGAGCATCCAAAAGAACTTACTGTTTTATATGGTACATAGCAAAGAGAATATAAAATGTTTATGCTTAATTTAGAGACACTAACAGAAAACCAACACCTGATTACACAGTGGGTGGGGGACAATTCTCTCTCATCTGGCGCACGCTCAGTCCTGCATCACCCCTCCTGGATCCCCTGCCAGGGAGCACCCAAAGAACCATCTCCCCCAGCATCCTCTTCCAGCCAACTGAAAAGTGGGGGTTGGTCTCCTGTCCCCCCCCCCTACAAACAGCCAAATAGCTTATGACTCACCTCACCTTGGGAAGTAGCTCCCAGGAGGAAATCCTGGCAGTGACTCCCTGCTAGCCGACCGGACTTCTCCTCCTCTTCTGGGCCACCCTGGGCTTGGCTGACTGTGCTTTGCATCCTTCCCCAAATCCCTGAGATCCAGAGGGTGTCCAGGGGCCCTATTAGGTTGTGGTGAAGACTAGCATGCCAAAAGTATCTGGCTTACGGCCTGAAACGTAGTAGTTGCTCAAGAAATGGTAGCTCTGCACCCAACACAGGAGCATCAGCATATGTGAAACAAATACTAACAGAAGTGAAGGAGGAAATAGACAGCAATGCAATTATTCTAGGAGACTTTAACATGCCACTCACTCCAAAGGATAGATCAACCAGGCAGAGGATAAGTAAAGACACAGAGGCACTGAACAACACACTAGAACAGATGGACATAACAGACATCTACAGAACTCTACACCCAAAAGCAGCAGGATACACATTCTTCTCAAGTGCACATGGAACATTTTCCAGAATAGACCACATTCTAGGCCACAAAAAGAACCTCAGTAAATTAAAAAATATTGAAATCGTACCAACCAACTTCTCAGATCACAAAGGTATAAAACTAGAAATAAATTTCAGAAAGAAATCAAAAAGGCTCACAAATACATGGAGACTTAACAACATTCTCCTAATGAATCAATGGGTTAACGACCAACTCAAAACAGAAATCAAAGAATATATGGAGACTAATGACAACAACAACACAAAGCCACAACTTCTGTGGGACGCAGCGAAGGCAGTCTTAAGAGGAAAGTACATTGCAATCCAGGCCCATTTAAAGAAGGAAGAACATTCCCAAATGAACAGTCTAAGGACACAATTATTGAAATTGGAAAAAGAAGAACAAATGAGGCCCAAAGTCACCAGAAGGAGAGACATAATAAAGATCAGAGAAGAAATAAATAAAATTGAGAAGAATAAAACAATAGAAAAAATCAATGAAACCAAAAGCTGGTTCTTTGAAAAAATAAACAAAATAGATAAACCCCTAGCCAGACTCATTAAGAGAAAAAGAGAAACTACACACATAAACAGAATCACAAATGAGAAAGGAAAAATAACGACGGACCCCACAGAAATACAAAGAATTATAAGAGAATATTACGAGCATCTATATGCTAACAAGCTGCAAAACCTAGAAGAAATGGACAACTTCTTAGAAAAATACAGCCTTCCAAGACTCACCAAGCAGGAAACAGAAAAACTAAACAGACCAATCACCAGCAACGAAATTGAATCGGTAATCAAAAAACTACCCAAGAACAAAAGCCCTAGACCTGACGGATTCACCTCTGAATTCTACCAGACATAGAGAAGAAATAACACCCATTCTCCTTAAAGTTTTCCAAAAAATAGAAGAGGAGGGAATACTTCCAAACTCTTTCTATGAAGCCAGCATCACTCTAATACCAAAACCGGGCAAAGACCTCACCAAAAAAGAAAATTACAGACCAATATCCCTGATGAACGTAGATGCAAAAATACTCAACAAAATATTAGCAAACCGAATTCAAAAATACATCAAGAGGATCATACACCATAATCAAGTGGGATTCATCCCAGGGATGCAAGGATGGTACAACATTCGAAAATCCATCAACATCATCCATCACATCAATAAAAAGAAGAACAAAAGCCACATGATCATCTCCATAGATGCTGAAAAAGCATTTGACAAAATTCAGCATCCATTCATGATTAAAACTCTCAACAAAATGGGTATAGACGGCAAGTACCTCAACATCATAAAGGCTATATATGACAAACCCACAGCTAACATCATAATAGCGAGAAGCTGAAAGCTTTTCATCTAAGATCGGGAACAAGACAGGGGTGCCCACTCTCTCCACTGTTATTCTACATAGAACTGGAGGTCCTAGCCACGGCAATCAGACAAAACAAAGACATACAAGGCATCCAGATTGGTAAAGAAGAAGTCAAATTGTCACTATTTGCAGATGACATGATACTGTATATAAAAAACCCTAAAGACTACACTCCAAAACTACTAGAACTAATATATGAATTCAGCAAAGTTGCAGGATATAAAATTAACACACAGAAATCTGTTGCTTTCCTATACACTAATGATGAGCTAACAGACAGAGAAATCAGAAAAACAATTCCATTCACAATTGTACCTAAAAGAATAAAATACCTAGGAATAAACCTAACGAAGGAAGTGAAAGACCTGTACTCTGAAAACTACAAGACACTCCTAGGAGAAATTAAGGAAGACACTAACAAATGGAAATGCATCCCATGCTCTTGGCTAGGAAGAATAAATATTGTCAAAATGGCTATACTACCTAAAGCAATCTACAGATTCAACGCAATCCCATCAAACTACCAATAAATTTCTTCAATGAACTGGAACAAATAATTCTAAAATTCATATGGAACCAGAAAAGACCCCGAATAGCCAAAACAATCCTTAGAAGGAGGAATCAAACGGGGAATTACGCTCCCTGACTTCAAGCTCTACTACAAAGCCACAGTAATCAAGACAGTTTGGTATTGGCACAAAAACAGACCCAAAGACCAGTGGAACAGAATAGAAAATCCAAACATTAACCCAAACATCTACAGTCAATTAATATTTGATAAAGGAGCCCTGGAAATACAATGGGGAGATGACAGCCTCTTCAGCAGCTGTTGTTGGAAAAACTGGACAGCTACATGTAAGAGAATGAAACTGGACTACTGTCTAACCCCATACACAAAGGTAAACTCAAGGTGGATCAAAGACCTGAATGTAAATCATGAAACCATAAAACTCTTAGAAAAAAACATAGGCAAAAATCTCTTGGACATAAACATGAGCGACTTCTTCATGAACATATCCCCCCGGGCAAAGGAAACAAAAGCAAAAATGAACAAATGGGACTATATCAAGTTGAAAAGCTTCTGTACAGCAAAGGACACCATCAGTAGAACAAAAAGACATCCTACAATATGGGAAAATATATTCATAAATGATGTATCTGATAAGGGGTTGACATCCAAAATATACAAAGAACTCACACACCTTAACAAACAAAAAGCAAATAACCCAATTAAGAAATGGGCACAGGACATGAATAGACACTTCTCTAAAGAAGAAATTCAGATGGCCAACAGGCACATGAAAAAATGAGATATCACCTCACACCAGTGAGGATGGCCAACATCCAAAACACAAACAACAACAAATGTTGGCGAGGATGTGGAGAGAGGGGAACCCTCCTACATTGCTGGTGGGAATGCAAATTAGTTCAACCATTGTGGAAAGCAGTATGGAGGTTCCTCAAAAAACTCAAAATAGAAATACCATATGACCCAGGAATCCCACTCCTAGGAATTTACCCCAAGAATGCAGCAGCCCAGTTTGAGAAAGACAGATGCACCCCTATGTTTATTGCAGCACTATTTACAATAGCCAAGAAATGGAAGCAACCTAAGTGCCCATCAGTAGATGAATGGATTAAGAAGATTGGTACATATACACAATGGAATATTACGCAGCCATAAGAAAAAAACAAATCCTACCATTTGCAACA
>JAQQAC010007117.1:14181707-14217282 GCA_029783875.1 Phataginus tricuspis | reverse complement strand
TTGGCTATTGTAAATAGCCAAGAAATGGAAGCAACCTAAGTGCCCATCAGTAGATGAATGGATTAAGAAGATTGGTACATATACACAATGGAATATTACGCAGCCATAAGAAAAAAACAAATCCTACCATTTGCAACATGGATGGAGCTGGAGGGTATTATGCTCAGTGAAATAAGCCAGGCCGAAAAAGACAAGTCCCAAATGATCTCACTCATATGTGGAGTATAAGAACAAAGAACAAAACAAAACAAAAAAAAACTGAAGGAACAAAACAGCAGCAGACTCACAGAACCCAAGAACGGACTAACAGTTACCAAAGGGAAAGGGACTGGAGATATGGGTGGGAAGGGAGGGATAAGAGGGTAAAAGGGGCATTACGATTGGCAGACATAGGGTGGGGGGACACGGGGGGGACTGTACAGCTCAGAGAAGACAAGTAGTGATTCTCATCTCACTACGCTGATGGACAGTGACTGTAATAGGGTTGGTGGGGGGGACCTGATGAAGGGGGTAGTTTAATCATCACAATATTGCTCATGTAATTGTAGGTTAATGATACTAAAATAAAATAAATTGTAAAAAAAATAAATAAATAAAATAAATTGCATCGGAAAAAAAAAATGGTAGCTCTTGATTTTCAGGTGAAATCAGTACAATTCCAGAGGCCTTGGCTACGTGACTTCTCTGTCGGCCGTGTCTTGCTTGACTCTCTTGGAAATAGTCCATCATTAGAACCCTGTTTCTGTTTATGAGCCTGTCTGAGGGGTGGGGCCTCCTCTCTTCTGGTAAATGTCTACTTGGTAGAAATTTCTGGAAGCCACAGCTGACCTTGTAGAAAGTATTTCTTGAATGAGAGGGCAGGGAGAAAGATAGGCAGGCTGGTCCTTAGTTTCTTTAGTTGTAAAAATCAAGAGACTGAGTTTAGCTGTAAGGTGAAGAGAAAGAGTTGTAAAATGGAGGACTTAACCTCAAAAGACCCTCCCAGGTCTAACATTCTGTGGTGTTATATACAAATTCAGCCATAGAATTAAAGAGAACCATTTGTGGGCAATCTAGAAGGAAGGATTTTTGTTCAACTCAAATTTTCTATCATAGTGAAAGACAGCAGTGGTATAGATAGCTTGAAATAGAAAACAGTCCTAAGTCTCTTTTGGCTTTAGAATTCACTACAGAAGCTTTTCAGAGAAGTTGTCTTCTGAATCATGTTCTTCTCAGGCTTGAATTCCCCGAGTCCGCCTGTGAGAGGAGGATGTGATTTGTGTAAGCAGGGGACGTGCTCTTGGGATGGACTGGTTGCCATCACTGTCTGTAAATAAGATGCCCTCATCCATAATCAAAGCTTGCTTGTGGTCTGGGGCTGGGGGTACTGTGTAAATTCAGTGAACATTTACTGAGCATCTATTTCATGTCAGTCACCAGGTTCAGCACCTGGGTTATTACAGATTCTAAGACAAGATTTCTTTCTTGAAGCGCTCAGACTTGTAAGGAAAACAGATGCACAAAAAGATGCATTCTGGTGCAATCTGATGTGTGGTACATGGTGGTAGAAGGTAAGAGAGGTCTTCACGCAAAGCGCAGTGGAGCAGGGAGGCCGAATCGATGAACTGGGGGGAGCTGTGTGTTGAATGACGAGCGCGGGTTCATCAGGTAGGAAAGGGACCGCTAGGGAGAGGAGCAGCCCGAGCAAAGGCTAGGAGGCCAGCAGGGGTGTGCTGGGACCGAGGTGGTGGCTCGTCTGGTGTGCCTAGGACAGAGTCCTGTGGCTGGGAAGTGGAAGGTGATGGAAGCAGAGTGGTGGCGGGGTCAGACGCACCTGGCCCTGAGTGGAGGCCGTGCTGAGGGGAACCTAGCGCAGGTGGGAGCCTTTGGTAGAAACGCTGTGCTGAGATGAAGCAGCCTGTAGTCCATTTCCTGTGGCAGAGCGAGTTCATGGTGGGGCTCATGGCTGCCTCTTTGCCCTGGGAGGTATTGTAGGAGGCAGCAGGACCCGGAGCCTGAGTTCTGGAAGACCTAGGAAGCTTCACAGGCGGGCTACAGGCCTTTGGAGGCCGCCAGTTGGGATGGTGAATGACAGAGTGGTCCCTCCAGTAAACTTGTCTTTCCTTGCCATCCCAGTTCCCTGAGGGAGGAGCTACAGAAAGCCGCCGAGGACGAGGAGACTCGGATGAGAGAGGAGGAGAGGCGGAGGCTGTCCCAGCTCTGGGCGCAGGTGCAGTCCAGGGCGGAAGCCGATGAGAACCAGATGAGGTGAGTGCACCCCGGGAGCCGCCCAGCCCGGGGAGGCCATCCCACGGGCTCAGGCCCATCCCATCCCCTCCATCTGCCCAGGGCCCAGCAAGAGGCTTCCCTGCAGAGGCTGAGGGGAGAGTTGGAGTCCCTAGGAAAGGCGGAGAGGGCCAGCTTGGAACAGAGAAACAGACAAATGCTGGAGCAGCTCAAGGAAGAGGCGAAGGCTGCGGAGGAGAGAGAGCAGGCCGCCCTGCATGCTGAGAAGGAGGAGGCTTTGCAGCAGCTGCGGGAGCAGCTGCGGGAGGAGAGGGAAGAAGTGAGCATGCAGAGCTGGGCCTCCCCGCTTACAGGCCCCGGGCCGCCTGGGGGCCCTGGGCCGGAGGAAGAGCAGCTGCGGGCGCGCCGGGTGGGGAGCCGGGCTGAGCGGGCACGTGCCAGAGACCTCGGGGGCCAAGTCCAGGCCCGCCGCTCTGGGTGGACCTGGTTCCTCGGGCAGGTGCTCGCCCTGGCCATGGCTGCAGAGCGAGGAGACTGCTGGCGTCCAGAGGCCCTCTCCATGGCCGGTCGGGCCAGTGTTGTCAGCAGCAGTGCAGACGTTTGAGGGGATGTGGCCTGTGGGGTTGGGAAGATTTCACCCCTGGGAACTTAGACCAGAGTTCCTGAGACAAAGGTGCCTTGTCCCTGGGAGGCAGCTACCGTGACGTCTCCTCCCCCTCCTTCCTCCCGTCTTTCTGCCTGCCCTCGCCCGCTGTCCCCACCCTCAGGTGCTCCATCTCTACCTGAGAGGCTGAAGTAGGTAACGGGCCACATGAAACTTGTTTTCTTTTCGTGAAGTGTGGAGCTCCAGCTCCAGACAAGGAGAGCCTCGGCCTGGCAGGGAGAGCTTCATCAAGCTTCGCGTGTTGGGGGCACTGTGCCCAGACCGCCAGGCCTCCCTGCCTTGGGTCTTATTCACAGACAGCGGTGGCAGCTGCGTGCCTGAGGCTCACTGAAACGCCTCCCACTCGGGCCCTCCTGCTCCTGTTGGTCTGCTAGCTGCAGACTTGAGGGACCGAGCTATTTCGGAGGGACACAGACATGCCTGTGGCTCCTCTTGGCCCCTCAGCCCACGGGGGTGCTGGGGAATGTCTTCCCGGCTCCTCCCCCAGGGCAGTGCCAGGCAGCCTGCCCTGCGTCCCTCACTGGCCCCTCGTTGCCCCCCAGGCTGTGGCGGCACTGGAGAGGGAGCACAGGGCTGAGCTGGAGCGGCTGTCTTCCTCACTGGGGGCCAAGCACCGAGAGGTGAGAGGCAGTGCCCCGGCCTGGGAGGCAGAGCCTGCGTGTCCTGGTCCCCGAGTGCGAACCTCAACACCCCGTCACGGCTGGTCAGCGGCAGAACTCAGCCCCACCCATGCCCCGCTCGGGAGGGAGCCTCCCTCTCCCCCTGGCCCGTGGGGATAGGTGCTGGGTGCTGCGACGTGAGTCCCCATGGCCACTCTGACTGTGCTGACTGTCGCACTCCCCGGGGGCCTCCTCAGGTGGTCTCCAGCCTCCCGAAGAAAATAGAGGACACACAGCAGGAAGTGGAGGCCCAGCTGCAGGAGAGCCTCGGGTGGGCAGAGCAGAGAGCACATCAGAAAGCTCACCAAGCGCTGGAGTACGAGTGGGAGGTGAATGCCAGAGTGCCCCTTCGGCCTGGCGGGCACCTGCTTTGCTTCCGGTGTCTCCGCTAGGGCTAGAGCTTCTGCTTCAGTTTTAGCCTTTGTTCCCTCAAGGCCAGGTGCTTCTCTGCCCCCATGGCCCTCTGCTTGTGCAGGGAGGGGGCTGGAGGAGGGCTGTGTGTGTCGTGTGCGCACGGGGGACGATGGGCAGGCATGAGGGTGTTGCGTGTGTGCACGGGTCCCAAGCTGCTGGTCCGCGCTCGGTCCTGCATGTTGCCCTGCAGCTCAACGGCCTCCTGAGAGAGAAGCGCCAGGAGGTGGAGAGGGAACACGAGAGGAGGATGGACAGGATGAAGGAGGAGCACCAGCGGGCGGTGGCTGAGGCCAGAGAGCTGTATGAAGCGGAGGTGACCCGGCCTCTCCCTGGCGCACACTCACACGCACACCCCCTGGGGGCCCTCCCTCGGTTAGGGGGCAGGGGAAGGGGCAGCTGTGCTCAGAGATGACGCAGGCCTCCTTCCTTGGCACCCGCACCCCGCCATGGTGAGGTCCTGTTTTCCTTTTCCGTGAAGCTGGAGATGAAGATGGTGCCCTCGTCAGGCAGGTCACCTTTCTCCCGTAGAAATAATGGCTCACGTGTGCTCAGCGCGCACTGCGCCTGCACTGCTCTCAGCTCTGTGTGTGCATGGACTCATTTTGCCCTCATGACACCCTTGGGGAGTATGTACTCTCATTACATTCCTTTGAAAATGAGGAAACCGAGGCAGGGGCATGTAAGCAACTTCCCCAAGCCCACCCAGCTAGAGGTAGAGGAGCTGGGATAACAGTCCAGACCGTCTGACTCCAAAGCCTTCCACTTTAACCACCCAGCACTGTGCCACCAGGGCTAACTAGAATTCCAGCACACTAAGTAGTAGACTGGCAAGACCCAGACAGTGTTTAGGTATCTGCCCATCTTCAGCTTTGGGCTGAGGCGGGAAAATTCCATCAGGAAGGTGGCCCACGCCGGCTTGGCTTCTCACACTGGGGGCCGGCAGGGGGTGGCTGACCTCGGCCCACAGCTGGGCCTCCACCTGGGATTTCTAGGCCCCTGCTCCAGTGACAAACCTGTATCCCAGACTGTACAGTCCTTCCCTGGGCAGAAGTGATCGGCCTGTGATGAAATGGGGTTGACCCCCTTCCCAAACCAGTTCTGACCTTGCTGGAGAAGAGTTATGATGAATTAATGACCTCTTTCCCCTCGGGGAAGGGAAGCTGGGCCCACCGGGGCAGCAGGAGAGGCCGCTCCCCCAGGGGACGCCTCGGGACTTCACACCGATGCCTGCGTCAGGGGCAGAGGGGGCTCTTGGGGACAGGAGCCCTGCCAGCCTCCATGCTCCCCTCCCTCAAGGAGCCGGCCCGAAGGGGTGGGGGGGCCCTGACCTTCCTGACCCAAGGCTGTAGGGCTCGGGGGCTGTGGGTCAGGGTGTGAAGGGCCGCTGCAGTTTCCTACCGGTGGCCTTCCTCCTGTGCAGGAGAGGAGGCAGCGGGCTGAGCTCCTGGGGCGCCTGACCAGGGAGCTGGGGCGCCTGCGGAAGGCCCACGAGTGGGAGCTGGAGCTCCTGCGGCGGGAGCAGGATGGGCAGCTTGAGGACTTGCGGCGGCAGCACCGGGAGCAGGTGGGGCTCTGGGCAGACACGTGGGGCTGGGTGGGTGAGCCTCCTGTCACCCCCATGCAGGGCAGATAAGTGCTACGGGAACAGGGCCTGACAGCCTCCCGGGTGGAGGCCTCCCTGGCCTCCGCAAGCTGGGCTTTTTGCCCCTTTGTTGCTGGGCCAGGGAACGTCACTGGATGGGGAGAGGCCAGCTCCTTCGGGCCTTGGGGCCGGAGCCATTGCTCCTCCCCTCTCTGGGAAGAGGCAGGGGTGCTGCTTTCCTGGGAGGCCGCAGGGGCAAAGGAGTCTGGCTTGGAGTGCATGGCCTGGTGTGGTGGGTCAGAGCCCCTTCCTGCCCCCTCAGCCAAAGCCTTATGTTCATTCTACATGTACATTTTTCTCTCCACCTACACTTCCGTGCAGGAAAGGAAATTCCAGGATTTAGAAGGGGAACTTGAAGCCAGAACCAAAGATGTCAAGGCCAGATTGGCTCAGCTGGATGTCCAGGTGCGGGGCGTCAGGGTGGAGGACAGGCTCTCCAGGTGCCCTTGACTTGGGAGTGGTGGCTCCACGGGAGAGGGTGGGCCCATCTTTCCTGCCCCTGGGGCCTGGGGCCTGGAGATGGCCGCAGGCCCCGCGTCTGCCCTTCCCCTGCAGGAGGAGACCGCCCGGAAGCAGGGGCAGCAGCTCCTTGATGTGCAGAGGCGGCTGGCGCTGGAGAGCGAGGTCTGTCTGCCCCTCAGGTGCTCCCTGCTTTGTCTCTCCCGATTCCTTCCCCTTCCTTCCCTGTCTTCCGCCTGAGCCCACTTTTTATCCACCTGATCCGTCCAGGGCCTTGGGATTCCAACCTGTGCTGGCCAATATTGCACAGATAGCACTGCCCCGTGGAATCCAGCTCGGGGGCCTCGGGTCTGGGGGCAGATAGGAGCCTGTGCGCTGACTGCAGACACGGTGGCCGCACCTCTCTCCCCAGCTCTTTGGGCTCCCCGGTCCTCTACTGCTGCTTGCTTCCTGCTTTCCCCACTTTCTCTCCACCTACATTTCCGCACAGGAAAGGAAATTCCAGGATTTAGAGGCGGAACTTGAAACCAGAACCAAAGATATCCGGGGGTTCCTATCTTTTCTCTTGTCTTCAGGAAGCTGCAGCCACCCTGGGGCAGGGGAAGAAGGAGCACACCCACCTGCTGGAGTCAAACCAGCAACTTCAAAGGATACTCGAGGAGCTGCAGGTCCGTAGGTTGGAGCTGGAGTCCCAGGTGGAGCAGCTGCAGACCCGGAGTCAGAGGCTGCAGAAGCATGTCAGGTGCGGGGGGCGCCCTGCACATAGCCACCCCTGCTGCCTCTCACCTGCCCTCTGCTGCTCATGCACCCTGTGTCTTCATGGCCCACTTCACAGGCAGAGGCGGAGCTGGGCAGAGGGTTAGTCTGCTGCATTTTGTAGCGAGCTCGGGGCTGTTAAGAGGCTATGAATAGCTGTGGAGCCCTGGGTCTACCAGTCCTGCCCCAGCCCTGCCTCGAGGAGTAGGACGGGAGTGAAGGGGTGGAAGTGGTCCCGCGCCCTCCCTCACGCTGGGCTTGAGGCCCACCCTCCAGCTGCTTTATCATGTGACCCTGCTCACCTCCCCTTCCCACCACAGGGACCTGGAGGCCCAAATTCAGAGGAAGCAGGACGTGTTGAAAGGGCTGGCAGTTGAGGGGAGTGATGCCCCATGTTCTGAGCCAGATGTCCACATCAAGGACCTGAGGAAATCCCTTGGGACAGTGAGCCTCTCTGCGCCTTGGAAGGGACAGGGTGGCTGGGCTGGGGCACCACAAAGGAGGGGCGCTCTAGGCAAGGACTGGTTCTGGAGGTACTGGGGCATTGGGAGGACCCCTGCTCTGCCCGTAGCCTCCTGCTTTACCGTTTCTAGTCCCACATGTCCAGTCAAATGGCAGCTGTGAGGGAATGAATAGTGCCCAGCGGCTGGGAGAACCATGTCTGTGTGGGGGCCACAGGGAGGGGTCTCAGGGTCCCTTGAGCTGCAGTGTATCTGATTTTGTTGAATTCGATGGGCCTTTCCCACTGTGTGTTCTTAGAACCAAACCAAAGAAGCGTCCTCTGCCCTCTCCCAGAGCAAGGAGGAGACCGACTTGTCCTTGGACAGGTGAGTTCCAATAGCCTTTGGGTGAGGCTTACTTTGGGTGAGGAAACCATGAAAGGGCCAGTGAGTGCATGCGTCACAGAGCTGAGAAGTGCTGAAATGAGGTGAGAGCTGTCACCAGTGGGCTCAGTTCAGGGAAGAGGGCTGAGGGGTCTCTCCGGCAAAGCCACACAGGTGCCCATTGTGACCCTGGACACAACACGTGAGGCCTGCTGACTTCTGGCTGAGGACCAGGCTTGTGGGGCGTCTGTCTGGAGGCCTTGGGTGCCGTCCCCTTCAGCCAGTGTGGGGGAACTCGGTGCAATGCATTGAGTGCAACATGGTGTTTAATGGTGGCGTCCCCACATCGCCCTGCCCCTGCCCCCGCCCAGTGGTCTGTGCTCAGGGTGGGCGTCTGCTGGGATGTGGTCGAATGACCCATATCGGGGGTGTCTGGGGGGTTTTCCCTCTCCAACTCTCCGGCCCTGAACTGCCCTCCCACAGCATCCAGCACTACGTCTCTGCCGAGGGGATAGCTCTCCGGAGTGCCAAGGAGTTCCTGGTGCGGCAGACACGCTCTATGCGGAGGCGGCAGACAGTTCTGCAAGCCGCCCAGCAGCACTGGCGCCGTGAGCTGGCCGGTGCTCCGGGCGCAGGCGCCGACCCGCCAGGCACCGAGGCCCTGGAAGATGTGCCCAAGGACCTGGACGAGGTCGGGGTCTCGGAGCACCTGCAGCCCTGTGCTGGGAGCTGGGGGGACGGGACTGGGGGCGCGGGGGCAGCAGCTCCTTTGGGCTCACCTCCCCCTGGGCTCGCTGGATATGTCATTTGAGGGTCTCGGCAGAAGATCACACCTGGTCCCTTAGAACTGGGATGGTGTTCAGAGCTGGTGAGGAAGTGTGGGTTCAGGGGAGGGCAAGAGGCCGGCACAGAGAGGCAGGGCTCCCGGGCTATCCACGTGCTACCTCAGGCCCTGCCATTTCTCTGCTGAGTCCCTCCTAAAAATGATGTTAAAAATGGTAGTTGGAGCAGTTATAACCACCACCACGTGGCCAACAGTAACCACTGGAGAGTTTATTAGGTTCGGGCGTCATGCTAAGCATGTAACACCCTCTCATTTAACTCTCATGAACAGTGTTTTTCTTTTTCAGATGAGAGTCCAGACTGAGAGTTACATGATTTGTTCAAGATCACCAGCCCTCAAAGGGCAGAGCTGGGACTCCAGCCCTGGTGTGGGGAACCACCACATTTGTGCCCCGCTTTCTCCCTGGCCGCAGGAAACCAGGCGCCTGGGTGAGATGACGTCGGCCGTGCAGAAAGGCCGTGACCTGCTGAAGAAAGAGAAGCTGCATGAGCCGGAGGCCTCCCCTGGGGAAGAGGTGCCGCCCTGTGGCCACGCCTTCCTCTTCTGTGGTCCCGTGTTGGGGGTGCTGGGTTGGTGAAAATGGTGGCTTCAGCTTTGAGTTTGCTGAACACATCTATGCTGAGTGGGCCTGAGCAGACCTGGAGCCTTTTGCTGCAGGTTGTTGAGAGACAGGCCCCTGCCCCTCCCCTGTCATGGTCCCCAGGGGGAGGTGTGCCCAGGGTGTGGGGAACAGAGGCACCTGGAAGGCTTCCCTACCTTCCCTGGGGCCTGTGGCCTTCACCTTGGATGCCCGAGGTGTGGAGCAGCAGGAAAGAGGCTGTGGGGAGAGCTTATGGGGGAAGGGCAAGGCTGGGCTGGCGTCCCCGCTGCTCTCCCCCCAACCCAGGGCAGCCTGTATCAGACCCCACCCACCAGGTCCTCAGTTTCCACACCTCACGTCACAAGGGCAGTGGGCAGAAAGCACAGGGCGTGTGTCAGGACTGACGGCCGCTTCTGTCAGCCTTTGGATGCAGACGCTCTGCGAGGAGCCCCGGCTAAGAAGGCAGTGACCTTTGACCTCGGCGACCTGGAAGACACGAGCAGTGAAAGCTCCGGGTCCTGCTCCCTGCCTCACAGTGAGTGGTGGTGTCATGGGGAGGCGCTGGGGGGGCCTTAGGGAGGGAGGTACAGCCCCTCCCCTGGCTGTCACGGCTGGGGCTGCGGCAGGCGCTCGGTCAATGGGTGGGAAGGAACGAACCCCTCGGGCTTTGTCGGCACACAGGGCCCAGGGCCAGGGAAGGCCTTCGGACTCGCCGAGCAGGTGCCCGTTACCACCTGCTCGGGGGCTGCTCTCCCTCTGCCACCATCGCGACTGAGGGGCTGCTGTCTGGAGGAACAGGGAGGGTGGGGCCAGGAGCAGCCGCAGCGTCAGCTCAGGGCCCCGAATCTGAGTCCTTCCCCGCCTCTGCTCTTCCTCCGCAGTCAGCCCGACCCCAGGCCCCAGCTTGCCCAGCACGATCCGCTACTTGCACGGCTCCCTGCAGCAGATGAGCAGCCAGATGAACGGCGCCCTCAGCGTGCTGGGCAGCCTCAACACGCAGCTGCCCCTCTTCGCTTCCACACCAGCCCAGGCCCCTCCCCGCCACCCCTGGAGCGCCCCCATTCCCACCTACTCCTCCCTCACTGGGGTCTCAGCCCCAGCCACGCCCACCCAGTGGGCCTGGGACCCGGGGCTGGGCCCCAGGCTCTCCTCCTCCGTGTCTCAAGCTGTGGACAACTTTCTGGCGGAGAAGTGGCACAAGTATTTTCCAAGTAAGCCTCCCCCGGCCCCCCAACTTTGGTATCGTCTCTGGGGAAGACCTGCTCGTGGTCGTGCCGGAGTTTGGGCTGATTGCAGCCTTTCTGATGGATTTAAGAGCTTCTCTGTGTTATAGTATGGGCCAGGCACTTTATATAGCTTTTAATTTGTCCTTATAATAAACCCCTGAGGCAGTAATATTTATCTCCACGTCACAGAAAGGGGGACCGAGACTCAGGCTAAGGGGTGAGCACACAGGGAGTAAACAACAGGCCAGCTTTTGGCCCTTGTCTCTGTGACCCCAGGGTCCTGCTCACAACCCTGTGGCCGTATGGCTTACCCTGGTCTCAGTCCTGCCGAGGAATGTGAAAAGCCACAAAAACATAGTTATTTGAGGGAAAATGGTACATAGCTTCTCCCTAAGACAAGTAGATCAGTTCCTGGCTGTCACCTGTCGCTCGCCTCCAGCCACAGGAACTTTCCTTGTTTTGGGGAAGTGGCCGGCCAGGGTCCGGCTCAGCTGAACTGCTGCGTTCTGAATGATTTCCTCCCATTTTCCAGCCGGAGCCCCGTTCCTCAGCAGCAGCCCTGCCCCCCTGGAGAACAGGCTGGGTTACGTGTCTGCCAGGTAAGCCCCACTGTGCCTCCCTGGGCAGGTGGGCCTAGGGGAGAGCAGAGCCCCCGGTCGCTGTGCCCAGAGGGCCGGCAGCCGCAGCCCACAGAGCGGCCCGGGTCGGAGGCACCCCTCCACAACCAGAGAAGGGTCCAACTGCCGAGGTCCCGGTCAGGGCTGTGCTTACCTGCCCAGTTCCATGAGAAGCTGCCCAGCGGGGCCCTGCGCCTCCAGCCCTGGACTGTGGCCAGTTGTTCTTTGCTTCGTCTGGCTTCCTTCTTCCTCCAGTCCCGCTGAGTAACATCTGGAGTGAGGGGGGGTGCCCGTGCTTAATTTCCCATTCATCTTCCCCCTTGCCGGGTGTACCCCCTCCCCCTACCCCTTTGGCCAACTTGGGGGCTGCTGTGGAGCAGGTGTTTGAGTTGACAGAGGGGAAAGCCTTTGCTGATGAGAGGCTGGGGGTAGGCAGATGCAAGTGCTCGGCGCCTGGGGTATCCCCTCGGGAAGGGCACGGGTCCACCACCTTCCCTTGTAGGACCTGCTGCTCATCCTTTCAGAGGGGCATTCTGGCCACTACGGGAACTTTAGAATTGTTAAAGAGACCCCCAGAAAGGCTACAGCTGGTCTGCTGAGAGGAAGAGCGGGGAGGCGGAAGTCAGGGCCTCCAGTGGCCCTGCTCCCCCTCCTCTCCCCATGCTGTCCTCCTCTTTGCAGTGAGCAGCTAGACCTCCTGCAGCGTTCCCAGTCCCAAGTCCCCGGGCCGGGCAGCACCAGCTTTCAGGACATGATCGAGGCTAACCGAAGGTGGCTAGAGCAGTACAAGAATGACCCCAGGTCGTATCCTTTTAGCTGGTTTTCAAACCCTAGCCCCTTCCTGGCTGAGCTGGGTTGCAAGGCTCATGTTTGTGTCCTGGGGTCCCTGTTTGGAAGACTGCATTTGGCCTTTGACCCTTCCCTGGTTGTGCTCACCTGACTGCAGAGTTTTCCTTCACCTCTGGGTCAGATACCTCTTCCCGCTGCCCAAGCCAACAGGTGCTTCGGGCCTCCTGCAGCTGGGCCTGAATGAGGACAACAAAGTGAAGGTATATCACTATTGAGGCCCTGAGCAGTGGGCTTCGGGGCAGTCTGGCCTCTCCTGCACCCAGACCACATGCCCAGGGGCTGCCTGCGCTACGCCCCCTCTGATGAAGCAGTCTCCTGTGCCCCCTTTGTCCCACTCTGAGGAACCCCGGGGCTGGGTGAAAAGGATGATATGACTGGAAACAGCAAGCTGCTTCGTCTGTGACCACGCCGCCTACCTCAGGCTGCAGTGTACCAACTTGTGCGAGAGCGCCTGCAGGGACAGGTGGCCGAGGGCACTTCTGGGGCCACAGAGGGGTGGCGGGGCACCTACAGGAGGAGGTGGTGCCTCCAAAGGTCAGTCAGCTCCCTTTGGAGTCGAGTTGGTCCATCAGACCCGCAGGGCAGTGCTTGGGGCTCCCACAGTTTTGTGTGTGGTCTTTAAACCACCAGGACAAAGCCCCCCAGCATGTCTGTACCCTGGGACCAGGCTCTCTCTCCAATACCTCAGCCTCGACTGTCTCACGCTTGGGCCCAGAGCCTTGCCGGGTTGCTGGAGGCCAGACCGCAGCGTCTCCTCTCTGCGGGCACTGGGCATCCTCAGGAACGGTGCTGTCCCAGCTAGGGTCTCAGGTCTCAAGCCCACAACTTTGAGGAAGCCTGTAAGCCATAGGGAGAGCCTGGGTTGGCTTCTGGTCCTCCTATTGGCTCCCCTCCTGGACCACCTCTCAGGGTATTTATGGGCTTTTGTTTCCATTTAGACTTTCCACCTGGGCCACCCCTGCCCCAGCCCACTCCATTACTTCTCAGAGCTCAGAGATTGGTCTGGAAGGAGGCGAGGGGCTGGCCAGTGCCAGGGGCTGGCTGTGTCCACCGGAGCTGCTGCCGTTCTGACGGCTCCCTGCAGCCCCGCTTCTCATCAGCTCCTTGGCGGGCTGCTGGGGATGGTCTCTGACGTCTGTTCCCCTTTTAAAATAAAATGCCCCCATTTTTCTTACCTTAAAGCATGGAGTTACACTTGCCTCTCCAATACACAGAAACCAACCCACCATTCATTTCTTGGTCACAGAAGAAGAAACTAAGATCCAATAGGCTTTATTATTTTTTTTCAACCCCTTTTTAGGCCTCAGTCTACTACAAGAAAAAAAGTTCGTTTTGTGTTTTGGGGTGTGTTACAACCAACTCACTCTGGTGACAAGCCTGTGTCAAATCTCTGCAGATCCATTTGCTACAAGGCAGTCCTATGAATTTGTCTCCTCTTTGAAGGTCTTTGCCTCCTTTCTCTTAAAAATAAAGGAAGGAAAAGTTAACACAAAATACCTCCTAGGTGTCTGATTTACTCATCACAACAAACCTATGATGTAGGTCTTTTCAGCTGTGTTTCTATGGATGAGAAAACCAAGGCTCAGAGATGGGTAAGTGCCTGGGGTCCTGGAGGAAGTGAGCGGGCTCCCTGCCAGTGCAGAGCCCTCAGCCCTATCCCTGTACCCCCCCCCCCCAGCAGCCTTTGAAGCGCTGATGTCTCCCACCTCACCCTCTGCTCCCTCCCTGCTCTGCCACCTACCAGGGTGTCTTTTCCCACAGGCCCCTTGACATTGTTCTCCCCATGCAAATGAGGGATAAGCCCCCTGCAGTCCTAAGCTGGCAAGCTGGGTTTTCCTGCTCCCGTGGTGTGAGCACCCTGCATAGTCTTGGATTTGTGGCAACAAAATTGCTGGGAAGGCCACCTGAGAAGGCCACGTTTTATGGATTTGTATAAAACCAACTTTAAACAGAAACTGAGCCGGCCTCTTCTGTGTCCTAGTGTCCTAGCTGCTCTGATGGAGGGAGGGAAGCAAACATTTGTCAAGTACCTTTGGTTTGCAGAGTGCGTTTCACATGTTATCTCATGTAATCCTCCTAACCCGTGAAGTTGGATTCTTATTTTATAGATGGGGAGCTCTAGGCTCAGAGAGGTTAAGGTCATCCAGGATTTAAACCCAGACCCACACATCTGAGAGCTGCTCTCCTATGTCAGCATCTCCTGTGCCCCTGCTGACTCAGGACAGTCCTGCCCGGCTTGGTCTAAAGACCTGGGTTCCAAGAATGGGTGGTTTCCAGCTGGGTGAGCAAACCCTCTCTGGGCCATGGTTTATAAGGGAACTTTTTCAAAAGACTCTGAAATTGTCCCATCCCTCCCCTTACGGATTTTAAAATCTAGCTGGGGAGTCTAGAATCAGACCTTTGGCTCTGAAAGGAGCCTTACAGGTAATTTGTCCAGCCCACTCATATCTTACAGTGGAGGAAACAGCCTAGAGAGATTACATGAGTTGCCCAAAATTATAGTCACTGTATGGCAGAGGTGGGGCCAGAACCAAGGAGTCCCAACCCCAAGCCTGAGGCTTCAGGAGAGTATTTTTTAAAGGATACTTATTTTGAATAGGGCTCTATGTCCACATGGCTCAATATTCAAATGGTATAAGAGTCAGTCCATCCATGGGCCATCTAGGCTCCTCCGTGAAGGTAACAAAATATGCCAGTTCCTTCTGCAGATTTTATGCAAATACAAGAAAAGAGTGGGCACTGTTTAGATTCTCTTCCCCCATCCCTAACATAGGATCACATGATTTCCCGAAGCTGTTTTGTGAGACATCAACTATTTCCTTAGAGGAGCGATGCTGGGAATGATGACTGCCCCTTACCCCCCAAACTGCCACCTGAAGCGGCACTAGGAGGAGTGGACAACTCACCCTGACCTTAGGATACCTGGGTTTTTTTCTGACTCTGACATCTACAAGCTCTGTGACCCATACAAGTGCTTTTGGGGCCCATGTCTTACCTGGTTAAAAGCTCAAAGCCCAAATCCACACTCCCATTTTACAAGGCCAGAGTTACCCTGACCAAAGCTAGGAAAGGAATTAAAATTACAGACCAAATCCCTGATAAATATAGATGTAAAAATTCTCAATAAACTACTAGCAAACATAATTCAGTAGCACTTTAAAAAGATAATTTCATTCACCACCATGATCAAGTGGGATTTATACCTGGGATGCAAGGATGGCTGAACATACACAAATCAGTCAATGTGATACATTTTTGATTGAATGAAAAAAATCACACAATCATCTCAGTAGATGCAGGAGTTTGACAAAAATTAGACAAAATTCAACATCTATTCATGATAAAAACTTAGTACGTTAGGTAGAGAAGGAATATAACCTTAACATAATAAAGACCATGTAAACAGAAAATCTAAACAGACCAATTGCCAGAAATGAAATTGAATTGGTAATCAAAAAATTACCCAAGAACAAAACCCCCAGGCCAGATGGATTCACTGCTGAATTTTATCAGACATTTAGAGAAGACATAATACCCATTCTCCTTAAAGTTTTCCAAAAAACAGAAGAGGAGGGAATACTTCCAAACTCATTCTATGAAGCCAGCATCACTCTTAATACCAAGACCAGGCAAAGACACCACACACACACAAAAAAAACTACAGACCAATATCCCTGATCAACATAGATGCAAAAATACTCAACAAAATATTAGCGAACCGAATTCAAAAATACATCAAGAGGATCATATGATCAAGTGGGATTCATCTGAGGGATGCAAGGACGGTACATCATTCGAAAATCCACAAACATCATCTACCACATCAACAAAAAAAAGATCAAAAACCACATGATCATCTCCATAGATGCTGAAAAAGCCTTTGACAAAATTCAACATCCATTCATGATAAAAACTCTCAACAAAATGGGTATAGAGGGCAAGTTCCTCAACATCATAAAGGCCATATATGACAAACCCACAGCCAACATCATACTTAACAGCGAGAAGCTGAAAGCTTTTCACCTAAGATTGGGAACAAGATAGGGATGCCCACACTCTCCCCACTGTTATTCAACATAGTTCTGGAGGTCCTAGCCACGGCAATCAGACAACACAAAGAAATAAAAGGCATCCAGATTGGTAAAGAAGTCAAACTGTCACTATTTGCAGATGACATGATATCGTACATAAAAAACCCAAAAGAATCCACCTCAAAACTACTAGAACTAATATCTGAATTCAGCAAAGTTGCAGGATACAAAATTAATACGCAGAAATCTGTTTCTTTACACTAATGATGAACTAGCAGAAAGAGAAATCAGGAAAACAATTCCATTCACAATTGCATCAAAAAGAATAAAATACCTAGGAATAAACCTAACCAAGGAAGTGAAAGACCTGTACTCTGAGAACTACATGACACTCATGAGAGAAATTAAAGAAGATACCAATAAATGGAAACACATCCCGTGCTCATGGATAGGAAGAATTAATATTGTCAAAATGGCCATCCTGCCTAAAGCAATCTACAGATTCAATGCAATCCCTATCAAAATACCAAAATACCATTCTTCAACGAACTGGAACAAATAGTTTTAAAATTCACATGGAACCACAAAAGACCCCGGATAGCCAAAGCAATCCTAAGAAGGAAGAATAAAGCAGGGGGCAGATCTCACTTCTCAACTTCAAGCTCTACTACAAAGCCACAGTAATCCAGACAATTTGGTACTGGCACAAGAACGGACCCATAGACCAGTGGAACAGAATAGTCAGTCTAGATATTAACCCAAGCATATATGGTAAATTAATATATGATAAAGGAGCCATGGATATACAATGGGAAAATGACAGCCTCTTCAACAGCTGGTGTTGGCAAAACTTGACAGCTACATGTAAGAGAATGAAACTGGATTACTGTCTAACCCCATACACAAAAGTAAACTCGAAATGGATCAAAGACCTGAATGTAAGCCATGAAAACATAAAACTCTTAGAAGAAAACATAGGCAAAACTCTGCTGAATGAACAACTTCTTCATGAACATACCTCCACAGGCAAGGAAAACAAAAGCAAAAATGAAGAAGTGGGACTATATCAAACTAAAAAGCTTCTGTACAGCAAAAGACACCATCAGTAGAACAAAAAGGCATCCTACAGTATGGGAGAATATGTTCATAAATGACATATCTGATAAGGGGTTGACATCCAAAATATACAAAGAGCTCACACACCTCAACAAACAAAAAGCAAATAATCCAATTAAAAAATGGGCAGAGGATCTGAGCAGACACTTCTCCAAAGAAGAAATTCAGATGGCCAACAGGCACATGAAAAGATGCTTCACATCACTAATCATCAGAGAAATGCAAATTAAAATTACAATGAGATATTACCTTACACCAGTTTGTATGGCCGCCATCCAAAAGACAAACAACAACAAATGTTGGGGAGGATGTGGAGAAAGGGCAACCTTCCTACACTGCTGGTGGGAATGTAAATTAGTTCAACCATTGTGGAAAGCAGTATGGAGTTTCCTCAAAAAACTCAAAATAGAAATACCATTTGACCCAGGAATCCCACTCCTAGGAATTTACCCTAAGAATGCAGCAGCCCAGTTTGAAAAAGACATATGCACCCCTATGTTTATCGCAGCACTATTTACAATAGCCAAGATGTGGAAGCAACCTAAGTGTCCATCAGTAGACGACTGGATAAAGGAGATGTGGTACATATACACAATGGAATATTATTCAGCCATAAGAAGAAAAATCCTACCATTTGCAACAACATGGATGGAGCTACAGGGTATTATGCTCAGTAAATAAGCCAGGTGGAGAAAGACAAGTATCAAATGATTTCACTCATTTGTGGAGTATAACAACAAAGCAAAAGTGAAGGAACAAAACAGCAGCAGACTCACAGGATCGAAGAAGGGACTAGTGGTGGCCAAAAGGAAGGGATTGGGGAGGGTGGGTGGGGAGGCAGAAGGGGATTAAGGGGCATTATGATTAGCACACACGATGTTGGGGGGGGCATGGGGAAGGAAGTATATTATAGCACAGAGAAGACCAGTAGTGGCTCTATAGCATCTTACTATGCTGTTGGACAATGACTGCAATGGGGTGTGTTGGGGGCAACTTGGTAATTTGGGTGAATGTAATAACCACAATGTTGCTCATGTGAAACCTTCATAAGATTGTATATCAATGATACCCTAAAAAAAAAAAACACATGAATATTACCTGTCTGCAAAGGTAAGTAAGTCAATAAATAAATTTAAAAAACCCAGATATATAGATCAATGGAACAGAATAGAAGGCCCAGAAATAAGCCCAAATTTATAAGGTCAATTAATATATGACAAAGGAGGCAAGAATATATACTGGGGAAAGGACCAGTCTCTTCATTTAATAAGTCTCTTCAATTAATTGTGTTGGGATAACTGGACAGCCACATGCAAAAGAATGAAACTAGACTACATATTAACCATGCACAAAAATTAACTCAAAATGGATTAAAGACCTGAATGTAAGACGTGAAATTATAAAACTCCTAGAAGAAAACACAGGTGGTAAGCTCCTTGACATAGGTCTTGGTGATGATTTTTTGTCTTGGACTCCAAAAGCAGAGGCAAGAAAATAAAAAATAAACAAATGGGACTAGAGAAAACTAAAATTTTCTGCACAAGTAAAGGAAATTATCAACAAAATGAAATGGCAGCTACTGAATGGGAGAAAATATTTGCCAATGACATCTGAAAAGGGGTTGATATTAAAAATAAATGAAGAACACATATGGCTCAGTAGCTAAAAAACAATCCGATTAAAAAGTAGGCAAGGGACCTGAATAGACATTTTCCGAAGAAGATGTACAGATAGCCAAAAAGAACATGAAAATATGCTCAATATCACTAATCATTAGGGAAATGCAAATCAAAACCACAGTGAGATATCACCTCACACCTGTTAGAATAGCTAATATCAAAAAGACAATAGCAAATGTTGACGAGGATGTAGGGAAAAGGGAACCCTTGTGCACTTTTGGTAGAATGTAAACTAGTGCAGCCATTACGAAAAACAGTCTATAGAGTTTCTACAGAAAATTAGAATTAGAACTACATTGTGATTTAGCAATTCCACTTCTGGGTATTTATCTAAAGAAAAAAACTCCACTAATTCAAAATGATATCTGGACCCCCATGCTCACTGCAGCCTAATTTACAGTAGCCAAGATATGTAAACAGCCTAAGCGTCCATTAATGGATGAATAAAAAAATGTGTGGTATATATACACAATGGAGTACTATTCAGCCATAAAAAAGAACGAAATCTTGCCATTTGCAACAACATGGGTGCCTGAGTGTATTATGTTAAGCAAAATAAGTCAGAAAAAGACAAATACTGTATGATATCACTTACATGTGGAACCTAAAACAACCAAACAAAACCATGCTCACAGATACAGAGAAAAGATTGGTGGAGGGGGTAGGGGCTGGGGTTTGGGATGTCAAAAGGTACAAACTTACAGTTATGCAATAAGTAATATTAAGTTATGGAATATAATGTACAGCATAGTGATATAGTTAATAATACTCTATTGCATATTTAAAATTGCTTAGAGTAAATCTTAAAAGTCCTCATCACAAGAAAAAAAGTTGTAACTATTTACTGTGATGGATGTTAGCTAGACTTACTGTGGTAATACCTTCATGATGTATGCAAATCATTTTGTTTTACACCTAAACTACTTTATATGCAGTTATATAAAAAAATATATATATTTTCTTCACTAAAAAAAGCTAACAATTATCATTTAATCCAACAATTTCACTAGGCATATACCCAAAATGAAAGCAGAGACTCAAACAGGTACATATACATTAATATTCATAGCATCAGTATTCATTATGGCCAAAAGGAAACCCAAATATCCACCAATGAATGAATGGTATTAAAAATATGGTATATACATACCACAGAATATTATTCATCCTGACAAAGGGATGAAATTCTGGCACATGCTGCGTGCTACAACGTGGATGAACCTTGAAAACATGCTGAGTGAAATAAGATGGTAAAGGACAAATGCTGTATGGCTCACTCATACGTGGTCCCTAGAGTAGCTGAGACTTTCATAGCGATGGGAAGTAGAACGGTGGTTGGCTGGGGCGTAGTGGTGGGGCGGTGGTGGTGGTGGTAGAAACGGGGAGTTTGTTTCTAAGGGGTGGGTAATTTTGGGGAAGATGAAAAAGTTCTGGAAACGGACATGGTGATGATGGTCGCACAAGGTGAATGCACTTGATGCCACTAAACTGTACACTTAAAAACTGTTCAAATGGTAAGGTTTACATTGTGATCTTTAACCACAGCTAAGAAAAAATACCAATGCCTGGGCAGTGCCCGCACGACCTGGGATTCAGTTGCAACTGGGGAGGTTGGATTTCTGTGTTTTTAACAAGCTCCTCAGGTGAACCTGACGTGCAGCTGAACTGAAGACCCGCTACACCAGCTCTGGTTGCTAGCAGAAGGGGACGGGCAGGGGAGTGGGCGCTCTGAGGGCCTTAGAGAACTCGGCTGCGCATACAGATCCTCTGGCCAGTTTGCTAAACTGCAGATTCTGATCTGGCAGGCCTGAGAATTTGCATTTCTAGCAAGCTCCCAGGCGATGCTGCTGGACTATGGACTGCGTTTTGGGTATCAAGGGTCTAGACACGTGGTGTTTTTTGTGGTGGGCAAAGTGGAGATCTGGAAAGGAGCAAGAAAAGGGTTAAGATGATGGCTCTAAATACAGAGTTCGGTGATGACCAGCTGGGAATGAAGGCGCAGGAGTTGAGCTGATTTGTGAATTAGCTTCTGGGTATAGTTCAGACAGGTTTGTGGTTTAGCTAAAGAACACGTGAGGAGAGAGATTATTAGCACATAAAATTGTGTGGATTTTGCACAAGTCCGTTTGCATTCCCAGACATCGTGCTTTATAGTTGGGGTCCAGCTCAGGTGAACCCAAGTTAAACCAGCTCATGTTTTGCTTCTCTGTGGCCTCTCCGAGTCCTTCTCATCCTGCAAAGTCCACCTCAGGTCCCAGGCCTCTTCCCACAGCCCCGCAGAGTGGAATCCCTCCCCTCTGGTCACTCCCCTGAGCCGGAATAAAGTACAGCAGGGTCCCCCATTCCATTCAGCCCAGCTTAGTAGCTCACCTCCCCGAACTGTTCACTAGCGGGTCCACACGAACTGTTTTTCTGCAAGTTCAGCTGGTTCACCTGGTCCTGGCGGACTCTTTGCCTGGCAGCAACCCCCGGGGCAGAACTGCAATTCAGCCTCTGAACAGGGGAACATGACAGGATGGCTCGGTAGTTAAGGAGCCAGACATTCTTCCGTTCAGATCTCATCACCTCTTCCTGCTCCTCTGACCTTGGTAAGTTACTCTCGGAGCTCCAGCTTTCCCTCCTGTCCGATGGTGGTCGTGATGCCTGCCTCCCAAAGCAGCAAGGAGGTCACGCAAGCCAATGCCAAGAAAGGGTTTGCTCAGTACCTGACACAGGATAGGGCGCAGTCCTAGAGTTTTTGAGACAGGGTCGCTCTGCAGCCCTTAGGCAGAAGTGGCTCCAGTGGAATGGTTCCCTTCCGCTCTCGTCTCTGGGGACTTAGTCATTGCCTTGTGATGTTCGGAGTGGGGTCTGACTGGTGTTTGTCCCCAGTGTGGGGAATGGGGCTCTCAGCCAAGTTCCAAGGACTCCCGGGCTGGATCACTGTGCTTGCAGTTTGGGAGGCGACCTGCAGGTGGCGTGCGCGGCTCTGGGAGGAAGGAAGCCCTGCGGTGACCTGGTGCCTGGAATGCAGGGCCTTGTTCTCGCTGTGCTCAGTCATGCTGTTAGCTGCTTCTCCCCGTGGGTCCTGGCTCTGGCGGCTGAGCAGGACTTCCCCATGGGCGTAGGAGTCACCAAGAAGCACATAACCTCTGCCCCCTCCCGTGTAATGTAGTCACTCACAGGTGGGATCTCGTCTGGACCCCAGACTCAGTGGGTGCTCAGGGAGTGTTGTGGAATGAGTCATGTTTGGAAAGCGCCTCTGTTAAAGGCCATGCAGGCCAGGCAGGGCCTTACTGTGGCCCCGACTGAGAGGTGTAGCCCCCGCCCCCACATGCTGCACAAACCCCTCCTCCTGCACCCCCCCACCCCCCACTGCATCCTCTCCCCAGTTCCTCCTTTCAGCTACAGGGACAGCAGGTCCCAGACTCACCTGCCTTCAGGATTCCCGATCCACAACTCAGCCTTGGCTTGGGCGCTGAACTCAGGAGCCCCCTGTGACCTTCTTGGGTGCACCCAGGGGTTCTGGCCATGGTGGAGGGAGGAGGGAGACCCGAAGTTCATGCCCCACGGCCTTGCCAGCCCCCAGGTCAGCCTATCCAAACCTCTCCATCCTCGGAGGCCCAGCTCACACGCCCTCCTGCTCGCAGCGGCGGCCCCTCTACACACCCGAGTGTGGGCACGTTTCCTTCCACGTGGTGATCTAATTGCCCGCGGCCAGGCGTGATCGACGTGCCTGTGGGCCCGCTGCTTTGGGGCTAAGCTCCATAGCCCCTCCTGCGTGAGCCCTGTTCACGTCTCCGACTTCCGATGACCTCACTCCTCAGGCCTCACCTTGCCTGAACGGTCAGCTCAGAACTTCGGGCTCTGGCCCGACCCCCAGGGTAGAGTCTCTTCCACCCCCTCCCAGTTCATAGGCATAACTGCTCACTAGCGGTTTGTATAGCTTTGTGCCCCTGGCCTCACTGAGAGAGAAGCCAGTAGACACCCAGCACCCCATCCCAGGCTCCCCAGAGCTCTCAACAGAGTTGCCTCATTTTGTAGATAAGGAAACTTGTTCCGAGGAGTTTAGGAGCGAGCTTAAAGCCACACAGCTGGTCCCCTTTAGGGCCCAGCATAGATCTGAGAACAGAACAGGATGGACTTGGCTAATTGAAAGCCTTTTAAAAAGCTTAATGCGCTGAGCTAAAGCCTGGGCTTCTCCAAGTGTCTCCATCTGAGGCAGACAGCCCGGCGGGGGGGGGGTCTCTCCTCCCTCCCTCCCCACGTGGGAAAAAAGCCACCATGTAGAAACATAACCTTTATTGAACACGGCGCTGGGTCTTTTTTCATAGAAAAAGGTATTAACACATGAGCATCTGCAAATTGAAGCAACTCCTGGCTTTCTCGGAACAGTAAAATCGCATGCAGTGTCTCTGAGCTGGGATTCTGGTCTCGGTGAAAATCACCTAGATTGGAGGGAGAGGGAGTGGGAGGGAAAAATCGAAGAGTCTTTGTGCCTCTGTCTCAAAATAAGGTGAGAGAAATATATAGATATATAGCTTGTCAGTGTGCTCCCATCCCTCTATATATGAATACATCTCTCCACACATATTTTGTGGGGTGGGGGGTTGACTTGTACTGTCAGTTCTTTGTGCCCTGGCTTCATGGAGAAGAAGAAAATAGTTTCATTTGTACAAAAGAGTTCTATGTACAAGTGTTCAGGACGTGGGGGTTTTCTTTTCATTGTTGGTTGGTGTTCGTCTCGATTTAATATAAATAATGCTGGAAAGCAGCCAAGTTGGTGTGTGAGGGCCGGAGATGCAGAAAGGTCCAAGCGCAGGGCTGCCCCTCGTGCCGGGCCGTGCGGCTACACCAGGGTGTAGGACTTGGAGTAGGCCCCAGCCCCCGGCTTCTGAGACCTCCCTACCCCTGACGTGCTCATCTCAAGAAGCGAGTCCCTGGAGCCCCCCATTTTGGTGTGTGGGCCCCCGGCCCGCGGAGGCTCGGTGCTGGGGGCCGGAGGGGCAGCACCAGGGGCGGCAGGGGGCTCGGGAGCGGAGGGGCCGGGGGCTGGGGGCGCTGTGCCGGCTGCGGGGGCTGGCATGGCCAGAGTCCTCTGAGGTAAGGTGGCCGTGGAGGCGGCAGTGGGGGCCCCTGGGTGAGGGAGGCCCGAGGGCTTGCTGGCAGGGTCCAAGGTGAGGTGGCGGGCCTGGGTGTGGTAGGTTCGAGCCAGGTTCCGGATGGAGGCCTCACGGGGTGGGACCACAGGGCATGGTTCACGTCCATCTGCCTTTCTGAAGAAGGCCTCTGACTTGGCATAGAGGGGCAGGTTACAGTAGTCACCTGGAATCACAGGCAGAGGAGGACATTGGAGGCAGAGGCCTCTGGGAACCGGCCTGCTCCCCACCGTCCCCCCAGGCTTCCCCCTGATCTGGCATAGGAGTCTGTCCATAGGATGGGTGATAAAGAGTCGAGGACAGGTCAGTTAACTTGATCTCTCTGAGTCTCAGTTTCCCCTACCTATGCAATGGGCAATCACCTTTCCCTACAGGACCACTGTGAGTAGTGACTGAGATAAGGTAAGGAAGGTGCTTCAGTTTAGTGGCTGACACACGCACTACTAGTTGC
The DNA here is from genome assembly GCA_029783875.1 of Phataginus tricuspis. Lineage (NCBI taxonomy): Eukaryota > Metazoa > Chordata > Mammalia > Pholidota > Manidae > Phataginus > Phataginus tricuspis. The sequence goes on along the minus strand of JAQQAC010007117.1, from coordinate 14,193,107 downwards.
TCAATAAACTGACACTTATTGTTAAATGATCAACATAGGCTGGTCAGCTTCGGTTGGTGGAAAGCTCACTTCTAAAGACAAGGCCTTCCTAAGAGCTCTGGCTGTTTAAAAGCTTTCCTTTACCCTGAGAAGGAAAGGGCTGCTACTCTGTCGTTTCCCTGCCTTGAGCCTGGTTCTGTCCTCTGAAGACCCACAGAACAAGGCCTCCCCTCCTCCCGTTCAGATGCCTGAGGTCAGCCACACTGCCCCATCCCTCCCCTTGTCCCACTTCTCCAGCTGGCCTGTCCTGATTTCGTAAGCTGCCTCCATACGACACGCTTCTAGGACCTCACACCCTGGGCCCTCTGTGAGTGCTCTCGCCGTGAACGTGCCTCTGTTCTGCCGACTGTGCCAGGCACATTCCTCAGGTGATGGCACACAGCGCCCGGATGGGCTCATACCTGCTGCATTCACAAGGGAGGAAGGCGAGGTCCAGAGAGACTTGCCCACATACACCCAGTGAGACGGGCCGGGGCATCGTTCAGGACTAGTACCCAAAGTCCTGGTATCTCCCACTGCCTGGCCTTTTCTCTAAGTGGCCCTGAGCTCCCCTGGTTGGCACGGCCACTTAGCAAGGCCAGGACCAAGCAGACCAGACTCTGTGTAGCTTGGCAGCACAGGCCCAAAGTCGGCTGGTGGACTCTTTCCTGCCCCACCAACCCCGAAGGTGATATGCTCTGGCCAGGACCCTGGAGTCAGACTGTCCCCAGACAGGCGAGGTCACTGCCCGTCATGAGGTCTGGTTACCAGGGGCTGAGCTGCCAGGATTTCTCCTTGGAGTCTGAATTAAGTTCAAGCAGCACTGAGACCAATGGTTCCTGGGTAGCTGATCCGGGTATAGTTTCAGATCAAAGGAATATCACCACTTCATGAAAACCTACTGTGTTCCAGGCGTGTATAGCATTTCTAATGCCCCTTAGGACGATGCAGAGTATATACTATTATTTGCATTTACAAATGAGAAAATTAAGGCCAGAGAGGTTAAATGACTTGCCCAAGACCACTGAGATATTAAGGGGTGGAACCAGGATGTGCACCCTGATCTGCCTGCTCCCATGTCCTTGCTCTTGGCGCTGCCCAACCCTTCCAAGGAGCAAGCTGGGCCGGCAGATGCAGGTGCCCCCAGGGCCAGGGGGCAGGGGACACAGCACTCACTCTTGTTGGCCCGGTGGGGGATGGGCACAGCCACATTTTTGCCCCGGTCAGCATCCTGGGGCTTGGGTGGGGAGGCGGTGAAGCGGCAGATGCCGGGCTCTGAGGGCGTGCTCATGGACGTCATGCTGTCGGCGTTCTCGTTGGTGCCGGTGGTCATCTGGTCAGAGGAGCTGTCAGAGATGAAGCACTCAGTGATCTCAAACTTGGCGTGCTGCAGCTGCTCCTCTAGCTTGGCGTGCTCATAGGCCCGCGCCAGCTCCTCGTAGGTGGAAGAGGCACTCTCAGTGGACACCATGCTGTTCCGCCCTTTGTCTGGGGAAATGGAAGGCATGGAGTTAAGAAGAAATGAGTGGGTTATGGGGAGAGGGGTGTGCATAGCCCCAGGAGCCACCTGAAAGCCTGGCTATGGTGGATCAGGTTCAGAAGATCTTACTGTCCCCCTCTGATGGTAACAGTGGTGGCAGAAGTGGGATCTTTGGCTAATGAAGGGTGGAACATCTTTCATTCTTGAAAATAAGCAACCATCCTCCAGGACAGTCAGCCCTTTCTCCAAAAAATTTCATGTGTACTGTTTCCTCTGACATCTTTTGGAAGAGCAAAATGAAATCTTCGACCAAGCAGAGCTCAGTAAGGTCAATGTTTTTGTCATTGCCACACAGTAAGTCAGTGGTCAGCATGAATGAAACTGATCTGTGCCTTGGTCCCCATAAGCTTGTGGGTTGGAGTTGGGAAAATGGAAGGTGGAGCTGTATGTTAGGGGGACTGGAGAAGATTAAGCTGGATGGAGGCGGGGCCCCGGGCTCACCTGTGTCCTGGGAGAGGCTGGCACTGTAGCTGTCACTCTCAGTGACGGTGACACCATGCTGAGAGCCTACAGTGCGCCAGTCGGAGGTGAGGGTGCGGGCAGGTGTGGAGGCCTGGCACTTGGTCAGAGTCCACTGGCTTGAGTACCTGTTTCGCGTGCTGTGGGCTGACTTCACATTCTTCCTGGACACTGGGTCTGCACAGAGGAAGCAAGAGCTAGCACCCTCCGACAGAGGGCACTCAGGCATGGGCAGCTGGTGCTGACCAGAAAGGGCAGTGGGGAGCAAGGGAGGGGGCTGAGGCAGACACAGAGGCTCCCTTAGGAATGCTAAGCATGCTGCCTTTCCTAACCACATAGCTGGCCCAGAGGGGAAGAGCAACAGTGCCCAGGCATGGGGGCAGCGGGCGGCATCCTGGTCCTCCCCACCCACCCCACCTTTTCCTTCAGCCTGGGGAAGAATGCTGCCTCCTCTCTTGCTACCTCCTGACTGTCCATTCACCCCCTATAGTCCTTGATGTCCCACCCTTATGTCCAGAGGCACAGTGCTAGCAGCAGAAGGCCCTCGCAGAGCAAGAACACCCAACCTTCTCAACATTTCTAAGGAAACTGAGGCCCAGAGAGATGAAGAGGGTCACGGCTAGTAAGTCTGCAATCAAGGTCTCCAGACTCTTAACTCCGAGGCTCTTTCCATTTTTCCATGCTGCGCCTCCCTGTTTTTTTGATCATCTGTGCCCCATGCTGTGCCCAAGCCACCCTGTGTGGGAGGAGGGCTGTCTCCCCGGGGAAAGTGCATACTGGTGCCTGGCCGGATGTCAGACATGTCAATGAGGGGTCCTGTGCTCTGGATGAGGGCTGGGTGGTGCAAGGAGACACCGGTGCAGAAACTTTGCGGGTTGACAGCTTGGCTGAACTCAGCATCGGCCACAGGGACGGGGGCTTTGTCATCTCCTGGGGGAAGAGGACGATCAGTAGGTGGCCTTTCTTTGGATCTCCCCCAATTCTTTTGTTTCTATCCAATGTTGAGACTCAGAAAGGCCCGGATAATTCTTCCCATTAGAGAGGGGAGGAGACTTAGCTCTTGAGAGAAGCCGCAGTGGGCTCTGAGGTCGCTGAGGGGCTGGTGGGGCTGCCGGCATGGCTAGAACCCCGGGTCCTGCCGCGGAGGCGGGCGGCTGCCCTTCATGGGCTGGGGCCAGGGCAGGCACACTCAGAGCAGGACAGAGAGCTCAGGGCGCCGTCACTCACCCAGCTGCTTGATGCCTTCCTTGTCCTCGATGAGCAGCTGGACCCTGGGGATGTCAATGTGCAGCCGTGGACCCTGGGGCGGCCCCTTCACAGGGGTGTCAAAGCTTCGGTTGTTCTTGCTGTAGAGAAAAGGGCTGGAGGTGGGTGACTCAGCAGCTATAAGGGGTTGGAGGAGTGGGTTTCGCAGGACGGTGGGGTCCTAGAAGCCTGTCCTCCGCAGGGAAGGGGTTGGGGAGGGGAGAGGAAGCAGTTATATGACACCTACCTTATCAACATTTCTGCCAAACTCTTTGCATCTGAAAAACAGTAGAGAGAGGAGATTAGGTAGGAATGGAGACTTAACAGGATAAGAATTGGAAGGGGCATGGGGAACAAGGTGGGAGAATTCTCTAAAATGGGGTTAGAGCTGGACTTCTGGGGAAAAGAAGGAGAAATGTAAGAACCTCCAGAACAGTCCAAAACCTGATAAGGTCTCACTGCTCCCAATTCAAGACTTGCTTATAGGTCTGTTTTCTTTTCCTCAGACTTTTATCTAAGAGGGGGGTTGTTCCCAAAGGAGAGGGTATTTAAAGCGCTCCATCTGGTCCCTGAATGGACTCTAATTAAACTAGACATCATAGGCGGCTGGAAATGGGCACCAGTAGAGGGTTATCCTCAGTTATCTGTTGGAAAGAGGAGAGAGTGGAGGATGAAGGAGAGGTGGTCAACAGGAAGTCCAGGATGATTATCAACCCAGAGGCTTCATTTCCTCCTCTAGGGTATCTGCCCCCAGAAAGTCCATGGACAGATTTGGCAGTCCCTGCTTTTTCTCCAGAGGGGACTGGAATAGTATTATGACTCTTGGGTCAGGAATTGGCAGTAGAAGAGAAGTGAAGGGTCTAGCTATTCCTTTAGACCTTCGATAACTGAGAATGATCTGTCAGAGTGAATCTAGCTGCATGCATGCATCCACCAACCTACCCACCCATCCATCCACTCATTTTTGATCTAGGTACCTGTCAATCCACCCATTCATCCATCATTCACCCATCTACCCGTATAACCACCCATCTATCCAACCATCTGTCCATCCAACTTTTCATTCAACCATCCATTTGGCCATCCTTCCATCTATACATCTTTCCATTCAACCATCCAATCATCTGACCATCCATCCAATCATCCATCCAGCACCCATCTAACCATCCATTGACGCATGCATCCATCCAGTCACCCATCTATCCATATAACCTCCTGTCTATTCAACCATCCACCCAAATTTTCATTCAATCATCCATCCAACCATCCTTCCATCTATATATCTTTCCATCCAACCATCCAATCAATAATCTGACCACCCATCCAATCACGCAACCATCCAACAACCATCCAAGCATCCACTCAAGCATCCATCCATCCAGCCCCTAAACACCCTGGGCAGTGTTAGTCATTCCCCCCTTCTGTGCTACCGCTGTGCCCTGACTTCTTACATCAGACCATGAACTCTATATGGGTATGGACTGTTTCTTTTTAATTTTTCTTTACATTACCTATGCCTGGCAGTATCTGTGATACAGCAGATACTCAATAGATGTTTTCCAAATGGTCGAATGAACATTTGTTAGGCAAATAGTAGATGACAGACACTATACTAGGCCTTGGGGAAACTGAGGTAAATCAGACCCATTCTTACCCGTCTATGGTAGGACAGGGAATGATACTCAAAATACTTAACATCTGACATGGCGTGGAAAATGCCAGTTAGAACTGAGCAAGGTCCTAGAGGCTACCCTCAGGTCTCCTCTATAGTGGCTGAATCCTAGGACAGTTGCAGGGATCCTGTGTGAAAGAATGGAGTGTCCAAGGTAGACAGAAGCAACATCTATTTATCAGCCAACATGGACATGTTTAAATATTTTAACAGCCTATATGGCTTTACCAGTGTGTACCTCTAAAAGTCAGCCCTGGGTAGGGTGGACACGAAGTCCTGTGGTCTAGAGGGGGAGACAGTGACCAGGAGGATGGAGGGGCTACTTTCCCTTCAAGGGGACACAGGCACTCTCTCTTGTCCAGACGGTGCTGCGAGCCAGTGAAAGGCGACCAGTGTGGCTGAGGGTCCACACTCCCTCCTGGGAAACTCGCCCACCTCGCAGCCGCTTCAGCCGCTTCTCCTTCCTCTTCTTTCGCACGATGAAGAGCAGCGCCACCCCCAGCGTGGCCAGGATGACTGGGCAGCCGATGGCGAACAGGTTCTTCACATCATCACCCTCACCTTGAGCAGACTTGATGGGCGGGATGGTGCCTAAGTGGGGGTGAAGAAGGGAGCTGATGTCCCTTGGGAACCCGGCGCTCGGCAGAATCCCCTGCTGAGGTGGCCTGTTGACCTCTCTGCTGTCCTTGGTCTCACTCTGACCTCCACTTCCTGGCACAGAGCTTTGCCCCTTTCCTCTGCTCCGCCAGATTCTGGTCCCATAAGGACAGCCATGAACACTTGTGTAGTTTTTACACTGCATTATGATATTAGTGACTTCCTGGGCCTGTTTTAGGGTTATCCTGAAGTCTCTGAGTCTCTTGCCTCTCGGAGCTCAGTGTTCATTTCTAGAGGGTGGACGGGCAGGCTTTGATCCCCCATCAGCTAGTAAAGTGGAAGGGGGGATAGTGAGAATCACAGGAGAGAGAAGTCAGGGCAGCGGGATCCTGGGCGCTCTTTCCCAGATGGGACAGAAGCCACTCACCGCCCTGCATTTTCCCCCTGCTCCCCCCAAACAGGCAGCATCTGCTGACCTTGGCCGCCTGCAAGGAGCCAATACATTCTGCAGACACAGCCCTCTGCCAAGCCTCCATCCTTGCCTGTTTCCAGGCCTGGCTTAGAGTCACCTCCTTCCTGCAGCCTTCCCTGTTTGAGCCCATCTCCCGTGACATCGCTGTCATTCTGTTTCCTTAACACATAGGTAGATTTAATTTAGTTTGTGACAACCAGTCCTTATGAATTCAGCCTTTTATATGTCTTTAATGTGTGTGTGCACATGTGTGTATGTGTGATTATGTATGTAGTGTGTGCACATGTCTGGGGTGTCGCCATGTGGCAGACGCCACTCAGTGCTCACCGAATACGCAGGTGCCCACCTACATTCCTCACTGGCATCGTGGTGAGTTCTGGACAGTGGAGTGTGAATAGAAGGGATGAGTATCAGCTCCTGGCCGAGGCAGTTAAGAGCTGGTGTGCCTTTTCAACCTCTCCTTGGTACCCTTGGAGGCTACTGCATAGCTAAAAGATGGTGGCCAGATTTTACGAGAGCAAAAAACATACCTTTATTGGTTAAGACGTGGAGCTTTTAGTGTTTACCTGTCACTGCAGCATGAGCTAGCCCAGCCGGGCTAGTGAGCTATGTTAGCAGAGGGTCCTTAGAAGGCAGGACCTCAGCTTCATCTCTGCTTCCCTCTTCAGCTCCTGAAGCAGCGGAGAGCAAGGGCTGCACCCTCAAAGACCCTCTGTCTTTAGTGTCATGTCACCGACCTGTCTGTCTGCCTGTCCTTCTGTCTGTATTGGCCACAGGTGCATCTGCCCACTTACCTGCCTGCCTACCAATCGGCCCTTCCTCTTCCCTGCTCCTTTACCGGTCTGCCAGCCTTTTTCCTTGACTGTAGTCCTGACTGTTTTTCTATTCGTCACCTATGCGTCTGCCTCTCTGCCAGCTTCCGTGGCAACACTTAGCTCCAGCTCTGTGCTGCCCGCTCCCACCCTTTCTGACTCACTGCCATCGTAGTCCAGGGTGGCGAACTGGGCAGTCTCGTTGCCGCAGCCGGCGCTGTTGCAAGCCCTCATGCGCAGCTCGTACCACGTGGCCTCTCGCAGTTCGGTCAGAAACACCTCCGTGGAGCTGTTGGCCCGGAGGCCCTGCCAGGCCCAGGTGCCCTTGGGCCGGTACTCCAGGACGATGGCTGTGATGGGACAGCCCCCGTTGTTCCAGCCCTGCAGGTTAAGCCGAGCATGGGTGGAGTTGATATGGGTGAAGAGGTGCTGGTCTTTGCTGAAGGAGGGCTCTGGGGGGCCAGAGGGAGAGATGGAGGTTAGAGAGACTGAGAGCAGCGGGGAGTCCTTCCTCTGGGCTGGGAGGATTCCCCCGGGGCAGCTGAAGTGGCTTTGCGGGGTCAGGGATTGGCACACGTGGGTGTAGGGGCGCCCCAGGGGACAGGGGAGGAGGAAAAGGGAGCGAGGGAGAGGGGGAAGGGCCCGGAGAGGAAGGAAGAGGTGTGCGTCCATCTGTCACCGCGGCGGGGAGCTGGGGCCTGTGCTTCCGACTGTGGTTCACCAAGACGCCATAGTGACGGGACCTCCGTGGTCTCTCCCCTGTCTCCGTGCCTCCCTGCACCCTCCTCGCCATCCCAGCCACGCCCCGTCCCCACTCCTGGGCTCCTCCACCCCGTCTCCTCCTCCCTGGGCCCACCTCACCCGCCCCCCGCCCCGGGCCTCACCGCGCCCGTGGGTCTTGGCCTCGATGATCTCGCTGATGCGCCCGGAGCCCACGCTGTTCTTGGCCGCCAGCTTCACCTTGTACCACGTGCCACACTTGAGGCTGTCCAGCTTGAAGGACCGCTCGCTGGAGCTGATGAACACGTCCTTCCACTCCTCGCTGTTGTCCACCGAGTACTGCAGCACGAAGCCTGCCCGGGAGGTTTGCCTGGCTCAGGTGGGGCCGGGCGGGGCCTGGGATACCCCGGCAGCATCCGGAGCTGGGCTCCGGGCAGGGGCAGAGGTGCGTGGTCTTTGGGAGGGGCGGACGCAAATCAGACGCAACCCTGGAGGACCGAGGCGGTCTCCCTGCTCTCTCTGGCTCTCACGTTGGGGTTTAGAAGCCAGGCCGGGAGGGGAGCGGGAAGCACGCCCTCGGGCTAGAAGGAGCTCCGCTCAGGCCCCCTGGCCCGCCATGTCAGCCCCCTGGGCCCTTGCTAGACGGGCAGACCCTCAGCATCCTCAGATGCCCTGAGTCAGGAGCGGCCTTCCTACGAGGTCCCTGGTGCCTGGTCGGGCTTGGGACGCACCGTCTAGTACATCGGTCTACTTCGACAGAGTGGGAAACTGAAGCTTGGAGAAGAAAGCCGATTTCCTCAGGCGCCCACAGCCCGCCAGGGGCAGGGAGGCAGGTCCCCGGCGGTACTGCCTGCGGCACTGGGGGAGGTCCCCGTCTTCACAGTGGCTCCCCGCCTCACCGCTTCCCGGACAGTGTGCGGCAGGCGCAGGATGCCCTCCCCACCCAGACGCCCCTCACCTCGGATGGAGCTGCCGCCGTTGTCCCCGGGGATCCAGGTCAGGGTGATGGACGAGGCGGAGGTCTTGGAGACGGTGAGGCGCGGCTGGTCCGGGGGAACTGCGGGAAAGCCGCCAGCCCTCACCGCACAGGGCTGACCTCCCAGGGGGCCGCGGGGCTTCCTGGGCGAGTCGGGGCGGGTCCTGGCGCTGCCCTCTGGGCGCTTCCCCGACTCCAGCCGCCCGCCTCCTCCTCCTCCCTTTGGCGCCTCTGGTCCACTGAGGGCGCCTCCTGCTGGCTAGTCTCAGTCTTCCACGCAGTAGCCCTCTCCCTCATGGTGGAATTCCTACCCCGTCTCCATCTCCATCCCTGCCCCAGCCTGCCTGCCTCGCGGGGCCTCACCTTGCACCAGAAGGTTGACAATGATGGTGTCGAAGCCCCCGGTGTTGGTGGCCGTGCAGGTGTAGTAGCCGGAGTCCTCGGCCTTCACGGCGCGCAGCAGCAACGTGCCGTTGGGGTGGATGAGCCGGTGCCCGTCCATGGACACGGGGATGGCCGAGTCTTCACTGTGGGGAGGGGCGGGACATGGGTCATGCAAGCACCCCCTCCTGGGACCTCCCCGAGGTTTGTAGGTAAACAGAGCTGGGAGCAGAAGGGGGCTTGCTAGATTCTGGGGGTTCTCAGCACTTTCTCAGGATAGCCAGTAACCTTGGCCTCTTCAGCCACCCAGGGAAGGGAGATCCTTGGCAGCCCACAGAGAGGAACCAGGGAGGCCAGGCCTGCCTGTGGGCGCCAGAGCTGTGTACCCGGCAGGGTCCCCAGGGGCTGGAGGTGACTGGGTCAGCTAGAAGGGAAGGACACCTGAGGCTCTTCTTCACAGCCCTTCTATGCCTGTGTCCGGGGGTTGCCCGTCCCTCTGCGGTCCCCACTCACCTGTCCTTGGTCCACTTCACAGCAGGGGCTGGATCTCCCACCGAATTGCAAGGCAGCCGGACATCTTTCATCCAGGGTGTCGTCACAGTGCCCCCAAACGAGATGATCTTTGCTGGGGCTACAGGAAAGAGGGGGTGAGGGCCACCCTGCGTCCACCCCCAAGCCTGCACCGGCTGCCCTTTCTCAGGGCTTCCCAAGTTTACAATTCCAGTCCCCACTCGCCTTCCTGACCTCTTGGGGCTTGGGGTGTGGGGTGGCACAGGGAATTTCAGACAGGAGTCGGCGACTTAACACGCCCTTATCAAACACCTGTTATGGGCCAGGTATCACAGGATGCTCTGAGGATTCACAAAATGACTAAGATCTATTCTCTGTCCTTAAGCTGTTCAAGAGGAGAACACTGACCAAGAGGAGACAGATACTTAAAAAAATCAGTACACAGACCTGATGGATTCACCTCTGAATTCTACCAGACATATAGAGAAGAAATAACATCCATTCTCCTTAAAGTTTTCCAAAAAATAGAAGAGGAGGGAATACTTCCAGACTCTTTCTATGAAGCCAGCATCACTCTAATACCAAAACCGGGCAAAGACCTCACCAAATAAGAAAATTACAGACCAATATCCCTGATGAACGTAGATGCAAAAATACTCAACAAAATATTAGCAAACCGAATTAAAAAATACATCAAGAGGATCATACACCATGATCAAGTGGGATTCATCCCAGGGATGCAAGGATGGTACAACATTCGAAAATCCATCAACATCATCCACCACATCAACAAAAAGAACAAAAACCACATGATCATCTCCATAGGTGCTGAAAAAGCATTTGACAAAATTCAGCATCCATTCATGATTAAAACTCTCAACAAAGTGGGTATAGAGGGCAAGTACCTCAACATCATAAAGGCCATATATGACAAACCCACAGCTAACATCATACTTAACAGCGAGAAGCTGAAAGCTTTTCACCTAAGATTGGGAACAAGACAGGGATGCCCACTCTCTCCACTGTTATTCAACATAATACTGGAGGTCCTAGCCACAGCAATCAGACAAAACAAAGACATACAAGGCATCCAGACTGGTAAAGAAGAAGTCAAATTGTCACTATTTGCAGATGACATGATACTGTACATAAAAAAACCCTAAAGACTCCACTCCAAAACTACTAGAACTAATATCTGAATTCAGCAAAGTTGCAGGATACAAAATTAACACACAGAAATCTGTTGCTTTGCTATACACTAACGATGAACTAACAGAAAGAGAAATCAGAAAAGCAATTCCATTCACAATTGCACCTAAAAGAATAAAATACCTAGGAATAAACCTAACGAAGGAAGTGAAAGACCTGTACTCTGAAAACTACAAGACACTCCTAGGAGAAATTAAAGAAGACACTAACAAATAGAAATGCATCCCATGCTCTTGGCTAGGAAGAATAAATATTGTCAAAATGGCTATACTACCTAAAGCAATCTACAGATTCAACGCAATCCCATCAAACTACCAATAAATTTCTTCAATGAACTGGAACAAATAATTCTAAAATTCATATGGAACCAGAAAAGACCCCGAATAGCCAAAACAATCCTTAGAAGGAGGAATCAAACAGGGGGAATTACGCTCCCTGACTTCAAGCTCTACTACAAAGCCACAGTAATCAAGACAGTTTGGTATTGGCACAAAAACAGACCCACAGACCAGTGGTACAGAATAGAAAATCCAAACATTAACCCAAACATCTACAGTCAATTAATATTTGATAAAGGAGCCCTGGAAATACAATGGGGAGATGACAGCCTCTTCAGCAGCTGGTGTTGGAAAAACTGGACAGCTACATGTAAGAAAATGAAACTGGACTACTGTCTAACCCCATACACAAAGGTAAACTCAAGGTGGATCAAAGACCTGAATGTAAATCATGAAACCATAAAACTCTTAGAAAAAAACATAGGCAAAAATCTCTTGGACATAAACATGA
>JAQQAC010007117.1:14158911-14181307 GCA_029783875.1 Phataginus tricuspis | reverse complement strand
ACAATTGCACCTAAAAGAATAAAATACCTAGGAATAAACCTAACGAAGGAAGTGAAAGACCTGTACTCTGAAAACTACAAGACACTCCTAGGAGAAATTAAAGAAGACACTAACAAATAGAAATGCATCCCATGCTCTTGGCTAGGAAGAATAAATATTGTCAAAATGGCTATACTACCTAAAGCAATCTACAGATTCAACGCAATCCCATCAAACTACCAATAAATTTCTTCAATGAACTGGAACAAATAATTCTAAAATTCATATGGAACCAGAAAAGACCCCGAATAGCCAAAACAATCCTTAGAAGGAGGAATCAAACAGGGGGAATTACGCTCCCTGACTTCAAGCTCTACTACAAAGCCACAGTAATCAAGACAGTTTGGTATTGGCACAAAAACAGACCCACAGACCAGTGGTACAGAATAGAAAATCCAAACATTAACCCAAACATCTACAGTCAATTAATATTTGATAAAGGAGCCCTGGAAATACAATGGGGAGAGGACAGCCTCTTCAGCAGCTGGTGTTGGAAAAACTGGACAGCTACATGTAAGAAAATGAAACTGGACTACTGTCTAACCCCATACACAAAGGTAAACTCAAGGTGGATCAAAGACCTGAATGTAAATCATGAAACCATAAAACTCTTAGAAAAAAACATAGGCAAAAATCTCTTGGACATAAACATGAGCGACTTCTTCATGAACATATCCCCCCGGGCAAGGGAAACAAAAGCAAAAATGAACAAATGGGACTATATCAAGTTGAAAAGCTTCTGTACAGCAAAGGACACCATCAGTAGAACAAAAAGACATCCTACAATATGGGAGAATATATTCATAAATGATGTATCTGATAAGGGGTTGACATCCAAAATATATAAAGAACTCATGCACCTTAACAAACAAAAAGCAAATAATCCAATTAAGAAATGGCCAGAGGACATGAATAGACACTTCTGTAAAGAAGAAATTCAGATGGCCAACAGGCACATGAAAAGATGCTCCACATCGCTGGTCATCAGAGAAATGCAGATTAAAACCACAATGAGATATCACCTCACACCAGTGAGGATGGCCAACATCCAAAACACAAACAACAACAAATGTTGGCGAGGATGTGGAGAAAAGGGAACCCTCCTACACTGCTGGTGGGAAGGCAAATTAATTCAACCATTGTGGAAAGCAGTATGGAGGTTCCTCAAAAAACTCAAAATAGAAATAACATTTGACCCAGGAATTCCACTCCTAGGAATTTACCCTAAGAATGCAGCAGCCCAGTTTCAAAAAGACAGATGCACCCCTATGTTTACCGCAGCACTATTTACAATAGCCAAGAAATGGAAGCAACCTAAGTGTCCATCAGTAGATGAATGGATAAAGAAGATGTGGTACATATACAGAATGGAATACTATTCAGCCATAAGAAGAAAACAAATCCTACCATTTGCAACAACATGGATAGAGCTAAAGGGTATTATGCTCAGTGAAATAAGCCAAGCCGAAAAGGACAAGTATCAAATGATCTCACTCATAGGTGGAGTATAAGAACAAAGAAAAAAAAAAAAACCGAAGGAACAAAACAGCAGCAGACTCACAGAACCCAAGAACGGACTAATAGTTACTAAAGGGAAAGGGACCAGGGAAGAAGGGTGGAAAGGGAGGGATAAGAGGGTAAAAGGGGCATTACGATTAGCAGACGTAAGGTAGGGGGGGCAAGGGAGGGCTGTACAACTCAGAGAAGACAAGTAGTGATTCTCATCTCACTACGCTGATGGACAGTGACTGTAATGGGGTTGGTGGGGGGGACCTGATGAAGGGGGTTGTTTAATCACCATAATATTGCACATGTAATTGTAGGTTAATGATACCAAAATAAATTGTTAAAAAAAAAAATCAGTACACGGTGAAAAATCTGTGGCTGGAGTAGGTCCAGTAACCATGGGAGCGAAAGGGAATGAATGCGGCCAGTTCAGCGGTAGTGGACCGACCGCAGGGGGAGGCGCTGGACCTGCAATTTTGACTTGCATCTTGAAGGCTAAGAAGGGAAGGCATGTCAGGAAGAGGGACAGTAGAGGGGAGGCTCGGAGTGGGGAGCAGGGGTGGAAGCTTGGGGGGCTCTGCTGGCCGAACAAGGGCCGAGCTTCGCCCGAGGTCACGAGGAGCTGCTGCAGGCTTCTAAGTAAGTAGTGCCATGTTCCAAGTGGAGCTTTAGAGAAACCCCTGGCTGCTTGCAGAGGGCGCTCTGGTGGAGGTGATCCTGAAGGACACGCCCCAGCGACAAGACGGTGGCCGGAGTGCGGGCTGGAGGTGAAGCACGGCAGCGGGGAGGAGATCAGGGGCTCAGGGCACAGGGGCCAAGGTTTGGGGGCTGCCTGGTGGGGCCAGTCAGCTGGGTGGTGGTGCCCCTGTGGAGACCAGGCACACGGGAGGAGGCATGGGTGGGCAGCGAGATGGGAAGACTTCGCCTCACACTGAAGCTGGGGGACGCCCACGTGGTGTCCAGAAAGCAGATATAAATGACCTGGAGCATCAGAGAGATGGCAGGACTGCAGACACTGACACTGGGGGTGGCAGCAGAGTGCCTGAGGTCACAGGGGTGGGGGAGGCGTGTAGACTGACAGAGAAGTGGCACAGTCTGGAGACCAGCAGCAGAGGGCTCCGAGGGGAAAGGAATGTCCATGGGGCGGAGGAGGGACCAGGACGCACAGCTCATGGAGACCCGGAGGCAGGGATGTCAGGGCTGCGAGGAGAAGGCAACCCCGTCAGGTGCTCAGAGACCTCCAGGCCTGGGTTAAAGGCGTTACAGTAACCGAGTGACCAAGCACTTCTGAGGGCCAGAGCAGGCCCCTCTGAGCCTTGGGCCCCTTCCTGGGGAAAGCGAAGATGCCAGGTGGTTGAGGAAAAATGTTCAGAGTGGGTGCAGGAGATGGAGGCACCCTTCCTGGGAGGCTCTTTCCTCCCAGGCGCCGGGGCTTGGGAAAGCAGGGGTGTTCCTGAGAAGGAAAAGGGCTGCCCAGAAAGACCTCTGCCAAGCAGAGGGGCCCACGAGGGGACGGCCTCCAGTGGGGGCGGGGGGAACTCGAGGCCTCGGCGGGGCCGGGTTCTCCAGAGAGCTGGTTCTAGAGCTGGTTCTGCCATGCAGCTGGGGCTGGCTGCCTGAGCTTCTCTGTGTCTCGGGGTGCGTGTGCATGTGTGAGTGTGGGGAGTGAGTGTGCACACTCGTGGCTTGCATGAATGTGGGGAGGGAACCGCAGAGCTCGTACCTCCCAGGGGCGCCACCAAGACAGGGAAGATGTGTAGGCGTGCCCTAGGATGTCCCAAGCCCTCTGGGAATGTGTTACATTTAATGCCCTCAGGGCAACAGGCCAGCCTTCTGTCAAGACGCCTGGACCCTCAGCCCCTTCTCTGGGCCCGAGCAGCTGTCCTGGCAGCACTGTAGGCTCCTGAAGGAGGCAAGCTCAGGAAAAGGGGCTGGGAGGGCCTCTGGGAGGAAGCGTCAGAGAAGTGCCGAGGCTGTGGGGAAGAGTGGAAGCGCAGCCCACCACCCTGAGCTGTCTTTGCAGGCCATGCTGCCCCAGCCTCAGAGCGCTCAGCTGTGAAAGAGGCTAACAGTCCTCCTAGCCCCCTGCAGGCCCTCAAATGACTCTGAGCCTGTGACGAGGGAGGGCTGATGGTCCTGTGTCCCGACCAGAGGAAGCTCACCACCCCACAGGGTGGCCGAGGCCGGCACCACCCCACCCGAGTCCTAGTCCTGGGAACCCAAGAAAAGACAGCCCGGTGGCGGCGGGAGGAGGCAGGGCCCAGAGAGGCCCAGAGTCAAAGCAGAGCCACAGGTCTGAAGCCACAGGACTGTGACTAAGCCCTGTGCCCCAGGGTGGGCGCACAGCTCTGTGCGGCCGCCTCTCCCTTGATCTTGGATTGAGGCCTCAGCCCTGTCATTCCCTGTAAAGCAGGGGTGCACGTGCCCCCAGGCCACACCTATGCCCGGGTCAGAGATGGGGGGGCACTCCCCAGGAGCAGTCTTGCTCCCCCGCGAGGAGCCTCTGGCCCAGGACCTCCGCCATGGTAAGGGTTTGCTAAGTGTCTGTTGCTTGAATGAATCCGCAGCCAGTGGATCCCTTCTGCCTGAGGTGTCCTGAGTCTGCCCCGAGGGGGGTGTCTGTGCAGCCTCTGCCCTGGGGAAGCACTGCACCCCGCCCTAGCCCCCTCGGAGGAGTTGTGAACTGGGACAAGGCTGCGAGGTGGGCTGCTGGTGGGATGACTCCCCTTCTTTCACTCCGGGGTAAAGTTTGGAGAGGACACCAGGGCACACCCGGCCCCTCTGTGCTGGGTGCCGGGGCTGCTAGGAGCCTGTTGTGAGGCTTTCTGGGAGTCAGGGGGCAGCAGAGGCCCATCTTGGTGGATGCAGGAGGGAGGCTGGTGCCTGGCTGCTCCGCACAGCCAGGTCACACAGGGGTGGAGGGGGGACACCCCAACTGGCGAGAACCAGAATTCTGGCAGGGGGCTTCTGGCAGCTTCTGCCCCTCGCCCAGCCCCAGGCCGCTCACCTTTGCCGGCAGGCTCAATGGTGACCTTCTCGCTGGTATTGCCCCGGCCGGCGGAGGTCACGGCGGCCACCCACAGCAGGTACTGCTGTCCCCGATTTAGGTGGGCGATCCGGTAGAAGAGCTGCTCTGGACTTGTCTCATACTCGCTTGGAGCCTGTGGGGCAGAGGCGAAGATGTGCTAAGAACCAAGGTCCTGGGGCTCCAGCTCCTATGTTCCTGGGGGGTCCTGGGCTCAGAGGAGACAATGGCAGGTTTGGGGGTGTGGAAGGGGAAGCAGGACCCTGCCTAGTTTGCCCTTTCTGGTTCTGGAGCAACAGTGAACAGTTTGCATCAGGCTTGGCCCTGGGAGCTGATGGCCGTTTTTTGGGGTGTTGCTGGGTCAGCCTCAGTTTACCTCTTTGATGGAAATTCAGGTGCCAGCAACTGTGGCTCCGGGGCCAGGAAACATGAGTGTTTTGGGTGAGAGATGGAGGGTGTCAGAAGGGAGAATGGAGGAAGGAAGGTCCCAGGAAACCCTGAGAAACAGGTGTCTTTGGGGAGAAGCTAAAATACTGCCTTTGCCTTATTAGGGTTGGAGACAGGTGCCCCCAGGCTGTCCCTGCTCAGTCACCTCCCAGCCCTGCTGTCTAATGACCATTCCTTCATTCCTGCAGGCAGCAGACCCAAGGGGGAGGAAGTGGTGGGAGAGGGAACCATGAGAGCTTCACGGGCAGCACTTCATTAATGATTATTAGTGGTATACATCACCATATATATTTGTAGGTTATAGAAATCCATAATTTTTTTTAACCAAATGACAGTTTTGACAAGTTGCCAACAAAACAATATCGGATCCCAGTGGTTTTACCAGTTGCTTTGATGAAAAGATTATGTTGCCTTGGAAACCAGAGGCTCAGATATTGAAATGAATTTGAGAAGCTTTTGATAAGCGCTAGTTTGCAGGCCTCCTGTCAGCCCCTTCCCTGGTCCAGGAGGGATGGGGCTGGCTTTCATTTTATTTTATTTTTTGGTCAGCTGTGGGGAGGGGAAAGGAGGAGAGCACTAGGGCCTCTCTGAAATCAGGGCAGAAGTCTAGGGAGGGGGAGCAGCCCCTGGAACAGATGGGGGCCCCGAGGCCAGCGGGAGCTAGTAATTAGTTATCTCTGCAGTCACAGGACCTTGCACACGCTCACATGCAGACACGTAGATGCATTCGTGCACATGCTGAGGGACAGACCCCCAGACAGACGTGGGGCAACAGATGGACATTCTTTTGCCCCATGCGAGGGTTAAGGGGAGCAGTAACTTGTAATAGGAGAAAACATCCTTTTTGGCCCTAGGTTCTGCAATGAAGCATCAGGGAGAAGGTACAGGTGGGGACCCATGCAGCACATGCAGAGCCTCCCGGGAAGCTCCTTCTGCTCCCTCATGGAGATCTGGCCTGGAACCCAAGAGGCCCCTCCTGGGGCAGGTGCAGAGCCACTCTGAGCCCTGGGGGTTGGAAGTCCTCTCAGGATGCAGCATGTGGGGGGCTGTATGTTCACATCTGTGCCTCAGGTTGGGTGCTGGAGCAGCTGTGACACCTGCCTGCCCTTCTTACTAGGTGTACGACCTACAGTGACTGTTGTGGTTCTTGGGGCCTCATTTTTCTCTCCTACAAACTAAGAGAGCAATACAGCTCTGTCTACCCTGTGTGACTACAGAAAGGCACAGAAGAGGCAAGGCGTGCCCAAGTCCTTTGTAAACTGGGACATGTTCTCCTCCTGGCTCATTTTTCATTTCTGTGAGGGGACAGGTGTGTGTGTGCATATGTGGAGAAAAGTTGAGTGGACTTACGTGTGTGTCAGTGTGCCCTGAATATATTTGTGTCTACACAGGGCAGGAAAGGTTTGGCTTCTGCTGGAAGGTATTAGCATCTTACCCAGATACCAGTGCCTTCTTTTTAACTTGGACTCCCCGAGAATCTCCTGAAATCCTTCCAAAAACACACAACCATGCTCCCAAATAAAGTCCTAGTGGGTCAAAGGTTAAAAAAGGTAAAACTATGAAAGAAAAAAACTCTAGATAAATATTTATCTGTCCTTCTAATCACAAAAACAAAGGCAAAAATAAATGGAAATGATTTATAAATATGAATTATACAAAAAGAAAACCCATGGTATATCAAAAATAGAATCAAAAGGCAAGCAATTAATGGGAAAATACTTGCAACCTGTATTATAAAAAATAGCTATTATCCTTAATATGTAAAGAGCACTCACAAATCATTAAGAAAACCATGAACTACCCAAATAAAAAAATGGAAAAAAATGATATGAATTGAAAAGTTACCCAAAGGTGAAAAAATAGCCTATAAACATATAACAATACTCAACCTAACTAGTAATCAAAGAAAAATAACTTAAGACACCTTTTAAAAATTATATAACTGGCAAAAATGAAAAATAAATAATACCATGAGTTAGCAGGAACACAAGAAACAAATATTTTTACATGTAATTTTTACTTTCCTCTCTGTTTCTTTATATATTTACAGAATTTTCTACTATAAAAATGCATTATTTTGATAGTTAGAGAAAAACAACAAATGTATTAAAATGTTTGGTAAAATTTCTAGCAGGACTTAATGTAGCTCTGTAGCCTCCAGGGCATAACTTCTTAGGAGCCTGCACTGTATGCAACTGGACTGGGGGCTCCTGAAGCCTGAGTCAATGAGGAGGCCATACTACTTTGAAAGACTTCATTATCAGAGGAGGAAATGACTGCATAGACCCAAGTTCGAGAAGGAGTACCCTTGCCCATCAGTTTGTGCAGAGAAACTTGCCCAGGGTCTAAGGCTTTACAATTGCCAGGCTGCTTGTAATTCACTCATCAAACACGTGTTTAGTAGCAATGGTGTTCCAAACACAGTGTTCAGCAGCTGGGAACCCAAAGGTGAAAAGATGCTGCCCTTGTCTTCACAGGTTTCCGCAGGCCAGTGTGGGAGATGGACGAAGGGAACCTCTCATTGCCGTCTAACGCATTCCGCACCCGACAGAGGATGAAGGGCCTGCTGTGGGAGGGTCAGCTGGGGTGGAGGTGCAGGCATGGGAAAGCATAGCAGGTGTCCACCACGGTGATAAGCTAGTGTAACAAGGACCTAGAATGTGTGTGTGGGAAGGGCAAGGAGAGAGGGAAAGAAGAGGCAGAAGGTATGGCCCAAAGCGTGGATTGGAAAATTGGCACCATCATTCAACACTGGCAGGGTGTTCTCAGCTTAACGTGTGCAGACCCTGGGACCCAGCAGGATACACCCAGCAGGATACACCCAGCAGGAACACACACACCTGAGCACCAAGAGATGGGTACAGAATGCCCACAGCATCACTGGTTGTAAAAGCTCCATGCTAAACTACCCACATGCCTATCGATGGATCATACAACAGACAAAAAAATTGTGATGACTGCACACACTTGAGAATGATACAGAAGCAAGAGTGAATGCTTGTGACCAACCACACACACTGTGAATGAAATCCACAAATTCAAAGGAACACTGAGTGAAAGAAACGAGATAAACAGTGTGACTCCATTGATAAAATGTACTAAAAGAAGCCACAGGAACCTGAAGTCAGGATGGTGGTACCCTGGCAGGGCTGGGCTGGTGACTGAAGGGGCACGAGACAGTCTTCGGGGGGGCTGTACTATCCTGTTCCCCGCTCAGGGTGCCCCTTGCCTGGTGTGCTGTGAAAATCTGTGGAGCTGAAAGGTCAGGATATGCACACTCTTCTGCACATAAGGATAGCGAAGGAGGGACGGAGTCACTGAAAAGACATTGGTGGGGTTCCCCTCTGGCAAGTGCATTCTGGCCTCACTGGCGAGGAGCTGGGCCACCTACTGCTTACAGGGTAACGCAGAAAGACCACAGGAAAGCAGAGAGCAGAGGAGGAGATGACGGCACAATTACTGGGCCATTTCAGAGCAGCTTTTCTGGCCACCAGAGCTTGGGTGCTGTCACATCACCATTGCTGACGGAGGGAGAAGCTGGCCTCCTCTTGCTCCTTGTGCCCCCCCTGTCCTGCACACATCCCCTGGACAGTGCTCACGGCCCTCCCCCACCCCACTGGAGGCCCCCAAGGGCAAGGACCTCTGCACTCTGCTCTCTTGACTAGGGCTGGTGTACTCCAGAGTGACCACCTAGCAGAACTTTGTGGCTGAGTGGAGGGAGATGAGGAGAGAGGCAGGGGGAAGGGTGCATGTCACAGAGGCTGAGGACACCCTCCCCATATCTTCCCCTCTGCAGGGCCCTCTGGCCCCTCTCAGCTCTCAGTGGAAGGGCACTGTGCCCCAGCCTGGGGCTGCCCCTGCACTCCTGCGTTTTGCCAGTCTCCTACCCTCTCCCCTAGCTTTCTCTCAGTTGTGCCCCATCTTTTCTCCTCCCTCAGCTGGCTGCCGGCTGAGGGGACTACAGGGCATAGCTCCAGCAGCCTTCCCAGCCCAGACTGGCCAGGCTGAAAACTGATTCACTTCCAGAGGCCATGGACCAGCCAGTCCCCAGGCAGCGGCACTGGGCCTGCCAGGAGCTTCCTTGGCAGCTGGAGCAGAAGAGCCAGGCCCTGGCCTCCCTTCCACACCTGCATGGTTGTGACCCGACTCAAAGGAGCCTCTAGGGCTTGTGACAACTTTTCAGCCCCTGGAACAGAGGGCCAACCCAAGATGGACCCTGGGTGAGGCTTCAGCCACTCCTGGGTGACCAGCACCCATTCTTATCTAGGAATCCAAGTCGAAACAGAGAGTAGCAGCCCCAGAGGTTGGCCTGGAAGCTGGCTGACCTGCAGGGAACTTTTTCCTTCCTCCTGTCTCTGCATCATGCAATCGTGTGTCCGCTTACCGGCTGGCCAGACCCGGGGCTGGAGCAGAAGATGGTGTACTTGCGGATAACCCCGTTGGGCTTGGCAGGGGGAAGCCAGGACACAACCACACTGCTGGCGGACGAAGGGACAGCTTTGATGCCCGCAGGGGGACCTGGAACTGAGCAGGAAGGAGGCCAGGTCAGTTTGGAGAAGGGAGGAGCACAGCCTCTGGGAAGAGTAACATGATGGGGAGAGTGAGGCAGACCAATCCTGGGGAGCTTCCTGGAGGAGGTATCCTTGAGCTATGGTATAAGGGGGGAGGGTCCAGCATGTCAAACAGGTGGGAGGAGAAAGCTTGTCATAAAGTCTCTGAGATGCAGGCACTGGGAGGGGCCGGCTTCAGAACTGGCCAGAACCAAGGACAGAAGCGTGGGGAGGTCACTTGGGTCCCTATGGCCCCTACCCCAATGCTCTACCAACTAACAGCTTGTATTTAGGCCAAACAAATATACTAGTCACTCGCTCTTTTTGGCCTGAGAGCTCATGGAGGCCGAGGAATCCAGAAACTCACAGAGCGGGCCTCCTCCGGAGCCAGTGGGTGACTGATTCCTGCCATGTTCCCAGGGCCCTGCCCCTGGGGTGCTGGCCAGGCCGTTTCTATTCTCAGGAGGGAAAACCGACTTCAGAATTGGCTGGAAAATCCATCCTAGTGGGTCCCAACTCGTATAGGTTCTGACTCCCCCCGGGCCAGCCTGGCCTAGCTGGGACCCGAGGGCTCGGCCTGGGAGACGGGAGGCTTTCTGTCTTCACCCCCATTCTCCTTCCTCATCCCTCCCTTGTATTGTTGTGTCCTTGTCTTTCCTCCTGGGAGCTATTATACCCCTTTGAGCATAATGACAGTTTCCACTTCAATTCACTTTACCACTCAGTTTCCCCAACTATACAATGGGCACGGTAACAACCGCACTGAGGGTTTGTGCTGAGAATTGCTGCTGATTAGAATAAAGCACCTGGTACAGTGCCTAACACAGTAGACATTCACTAAGTTGTAACAATTACTATTTTTGCATTCCCTCTCCCAACTCAGTTTCTAGCACCTACCTCAATTTTTTTCTTTTAATCTAGTGAGTGGTCAATAGTTCTAAGTTAAATAAAATAACTAGATACAGCAGCAGCGTCCATTAGGGGCCCGAATCCAAAAGTTGGCAGATTGTCGACTCCACTTGCCCCACCCCGCCCCAGCCCTGCCACCCCACCTCTGCTCGCGTCTCTGCAGTTGTGGGGTGCAGGGGTCTGTGGGTAGCCACCGGGGCAAGTGCGAATTGTAGTGTCCAAATCTTCTCTATCCTTGCATACTTTTTTTTATCTGCTATCGAGAGAAGCATGTTGAAATCTCCCACTATGATTGTGGACTTGTATATCCTTGTAATTCTGTAGGTGTTTGCTTTTATATATTTTGAGGTTACTTTATTAGGTTCATACAAATTTATGCCTCTTATTTGCCTAATAAGTTGAGTCTTATGATAAAACATAACAAAGTGTCCTTCTTTATCTCTAATAATGCTTTTTGCCTTGCAGCATACTACATCTGATATTAATACTCCCGTTTCCTCTGAAGACAGGTTTGCATGGTGTGTTTCTCTACTCTTTCACATCAGACCTTTCTATACCTTTATGGTTTAGATGTCTCCTGTAAACAGCACATACTTGGATTTTGTTTCATTGTTAGCCAGTCTTTATCTTTTAACTGAATAATTTAGTCAGCTTATCTTTAATGTAATTACTGATATATTTGGGTTTAAATACCTTACTAAATACTTTCCATTTATCAATTCTAGTTTTCTTTGTATTTCCTTTTGTGCCTTCTTCTGGATTGAATATTTACAAAATACTCTATTTCCCCTCTCTATTAGTTTGGTTATCATATAGTCTTTCGCTGAATTTAGTGGTTATTACTCAATATGAATCTTTAGTTTACCAAAGTCTAACATTGTTAGTTGGCACTTTTCTGCTCAGACAATGCAGGAATTTAGAACTTCAATTTACCTTCTCCCATTATTGTGTTTTTTAATTCTGTATATATTTAGAACCTCCCAAGAGGATGACATAATTATCATTTTATGCAGTCAATACTAATTTAGATTTGCCCATATATTCACCATTTAAGCGCTCTTCTGTCCTTCCCGTGTCATCGAGCTTCTACATGGGGTCATGTTGCTTCTAGCTAAAGAATACCCTTTAATATTTCTGCAGGGCAGGTGTATTGGTGATAAATCCTCCCAGTTTTTGTTGGTCTGAAAAATGTCTTTATTTTATTTTAATCTTGAAGAATATTTTCACTTGGTATAAATATTCCACTTGGTATAAAATCTATGTAAGTTGGTAACGAGGTTTGTTATATATGTTAAGTATACCACTGCACAGTTTTCTGGCTTCCATAGTCTCTAGTCAGTTAGCTGACAATCTGTTATTGCTCCTTTAAAGGTAACTGTTCTTTTCTCATCTCTTTGCTGTTAAGATTTCTCTCTTTGTGTTTGTTGCTTGGCAGCTTTATGATGACGAATCTAGGTGAGGATTTCTTTAAGGTGTTGGCTGTGGGGTTTGTACAGCTTCTTACATTTGTGGCTTGGTGTCTTTCATCAATTTTGAAATGTTTTCAGACATTTCCTCTTCTGCTCTGTTCTCTTTCCCCTCTGTGGGATTTCTTCTCGTATCCTTCAGGTTCTTGCTGTTCAGAACATGGTTCAGGAACAGGCAACAGTGTCACTGGGGAGTGTGTTAGAAATGCAAACTCTCAGGTCCCACCCTACACCTATTAAATCAGAATCTGGATTTGAACAGTGTCTCCAAGCGATCTGTATGCACAGTCAAGCTTGAACGTCACTGCCCTCTGTCTCTACTTGTCTATTTCCCATTCATCTGCATTTCTGTGCTTCTGACCTATCTTCTAGTTCACTGCTTATCTCTTCAGCTGTGCCTAATTGGTTATTAAACCCATTCGCCCAGTTCTTAATTTCAGTGATTAGTAGTTTTTGTTTCTAGATTTTTCATTTGATAGTTTCCAGTTCTCTTAAAAATTTCAATCTTGTTTAGAATAATTATTTGAAAGTCAATATTTGATAAAATTTATGTTTGGAATCCTAGTGGGTCTGCTTCTTTGTCTGTTTTTTTTTTTTTCCCTGCTGGCTTTTGCTCATGTTGTCCCCATTATTTTTTACTGTATGCCAGCCACATCATTTGCAAAATTGTTTGTAGAAATAATCGGAGGCCTCAGATGATGTAATCTTTCTAAGAAAGAATTTATGTTTGCTTCTGACATGGACCCACAATCTGGGGCACTAACAACCTGGGGTTGCTTCAGTTTCTAGGACTGAGATGGTCTGAAGCTGAGCTGCTTACTTTGAGTTAACTCTGAATCCTAGAATGCTGTTCTTCAAGGTCTCAACTCAAAGTGAGAGAGGTTCACCACACACCCACCCACCCAGGCAGGTCCTGGCCTCCAATTCATGTCTTTCCAGTGCTTTTCAGATTCTCAGCCACTGCCTGCCTCCGGATTCAGCAAATGTCCCCCGGGGGAAGAGTTGTTCCAAACGCCAGGCTCACCTTCTGGGCCTCCATTCTCCCTTGCATTCTGGCCAGGAATCCTTCATTCTCCTGCCAGCTCTCTGATGCCTTCAAGCAGGTGCTTTAAAAAATATTTTATCCAGATTTGCTAGTGTCCTCAGCAAGAAGGAGAGTGGTTTTGAGGTCTCCAGTCCACCATTACTGGAAGTGGAAACCCTCCACTACGTTCCTCTGAACCTGTCCCTCCGCCTCCCTTCCTCCTCACGGTTGCTGCCCAGTGCACACCTTCCTCCTCTCTGCCACGATGCCCACAGGCTCTTACAGGCCTGACACTAGTCCCCATCCTCCTCTCCCTCCCCACAATCTGTCCTCCTTCTACAGGTGTTACTGTCCTAAGACAGGAGTCTAGTCAAGCCTCTTCCTCACTGAGGATCTCTAACACAATCTAAAATACAACTCAGCTTTCCCTTTGTGGCCGTGTGGCTAGGTTTGGCAGTCCCAGGGGAGGTGGGGAGTAGGCAATGGGCTCTGCTGCTCAGGAACTGAGACCAGCCAAGCCATCCTGAAACCAAGCCCAGATGGAAAGACCCATCCTTAGGGAACGAGCTTGAGTTTATATGTTTGTATTTTGTATTTTTTAAATTTCTTTTGCTTTTCTGTAGATTTCCTGATTTTTTTTTTTCTTTTGGAAAAATGCAAGACCCTGAGGGATGGGGTGGTGGTAGGTAGGGAGCTGCAGTGCCTTCCTATCAGGATATTTGCCCAAGCTTCCAGGGCAGAGCTGGAATTGGAGCGTGGACCTATCTGCTTTCCGAGTCAGCTGAGAAATAACTGTAACAACGGTAACCTACACCTGAGAGAATCTGCTGGAGGTGGGGCAGCCCTGGGGGAGCAGACAAGGTGGAGGGCAGACCCCGTCACCACTATTCTTTCCTATTCCTTGCACACAGAGCCTCACTGGTGTTCCTCCACCCCTCAGAGAAGGCTCTCCCCATCACTGGCGCCAGAGGATTTATCATGCTGGGGGAATGCAGCCATGATAAGTTCTTTCCTCTTTTGGTGACTGGCTCGGCAAGAGCACATTGTCCCACTGTGGCCGATGGAGAATGAAGGTACATCTGCTGTGGGGGCTCCTGGGAAAGGTGCCTTCGCTCCCAGGAGAGGCACGCGCATAGGAAGAAACCGCTTCTCACTCTGAACACTGTCTCGCCTGGTGTGATGCCCGGAGCTGCAGGCATCCTGAAATCCAGGCAGGGACAGCCGGCATGCTGAGGGGCGCTTCACGTGGGAGCCCCTGCGGGAGCCGCCCTGCTGCTGCCCCACTCAGGGCTCCTTGACATGTGTGATAATAAGTACGCTTATTGCTTACATCTTCCTTAGGTGTATTACTCACAACCAAAGCCTCCTCCTGACTGACACAAGTGGTCTGTTGAAAAGTATGGCGGCTATGGGGACGAGAAAGTCTTAAATTGCCACCTATTTGCTGAGCGACCTTTAGTAAGTTGCTTCAGCTCTCCAGGCCTGTCTCCTCAGCTCTGAAAGGGCCATACTGCTCGCTACCTGGCCTCAGGGCCCCTGGGAGCAGTCACCCCACTGCCAGCGCCTGGCGGCCATAAAGCAACTACCACTGGCCAGCAGTGGACATTTTAGGGAGGAGTTTATAGTTAGCTTGCTTCTTACAACTTGATGAGGCACCACTGTCCCCGTTTATCATGAGGAAACCGAGGGTCAGAAAGGCTAAAGGACTTGCCACTAAATGACAGGGCCGGGGCGTACCGCGGCCCCTTCCGCCCGGCAACGCTGTCGTCTGGGGCCCTGGCCCTTGCCCGGGTGCATCCCTGCGTGTGGCTCCACAGGAAGCTTGAGGGCGCAGGGTTGGGAGCTCCTTGCGGGGAGGGAAGGTGCCCCCTGACCACTGGATTCCCTCGTGAGGTCTCTCCTCGAGCAGTGAAGATGTGGAGGGGTTTAGGCCTTGCATCAGAGGACGGCGCAAGAAGTCTGCGGCCCAGATGGTCCCTTTTGGGGGATTAATGATGGGAAAAGTAGGGCAGGCATGTTGGTAAATATTTAATTGCTCAGAGCTTAAGGTGGGCAGGGGGCTGATCTGATGGAAACAGGGAGCATGGGGGGCGTTCAGCTGGGGGGGAGCCGGTCCTGACCCGAGTGCTGGGCCGCTCGGGGACCCCGCGCCATCAGTCCTTTAACTCCTCTAGCCGCTCCAGCACCTTCCGCCTCAGTGTACGGATGGGACCTGCACCATGGGCCTCTGTGTCCTTTGAGATAATGGCCGAGTGGGAAGGCAGCCGTGTATTAAGTGCCCTTCGTGTACCGGCCGCTTTTCACGTGAAGAGCCTCTCCTACAAACACAGGACTGGCTTGGACGTTTAAGCGATGGGATTGGCGTGAGGTGGGAAGAAAGTTGCAGGACTGGAAGCAGGAGCCCTGAGCTGTGCGTGGTCACACATGGTGCCTCCTGGACACGCACTCTGGGCGAATGGGGTCCTGGCTGGAAGTCCGGCCTCCCAGCTCTTCTCTCCTGGGTCGGCTCAGCTCCCAGCCTCCCCCACCCCCTCATGTTGTCACTCTGCCCTTGAGGTTGGCTCCTTATTTCTGGTTTTTCCCCCAGCTCTGCCCCCCTGGGAAAGGGCTTTGAGACCAAAACTCCAAATGGAGGCACATCCCCTCCCCTTCCTGAGAGCCCAGCCGGCACACTGGCCTCCAGGGCCTGGCCCTGCAGGGGGCCTGCCACGCCCCTAACCCAGGCTGTGTGGGGTGACGCTCCTGTTCTCCTCCAATCCCAACCACCTGTATCCAGAGGAAACTGGACAGAGGCTTGCAGGGACACCTGTGGGGTGGGGTGGGAGGAGAGGCTTTATCTGGCCTTGCCCCAGTGCTGCGGGGATGGTGTTTGTGCGTGAGCCCTGGGGCGTTCACCGCTGCCTCTGGTGAGCTGGGTTCTCCCAGCGCAGGGCCCCAGACCCTCAGAGCCACCCTACAATGAATCAGGGATAGGAAGGGTGGTGCTTGCCCTTCTCCTCAGGATGGGGTGAGCAGTGGGGTGGCTCAAGGGCAGGGCTCAGCAGGGGCTGGCCTGGAGGACAGGGCTCACCATCCTCCTTGGTCTGGATGTAGAGCACGCTGCTGCGCGCTCCGTCCCCGGCCTGGGTATAGGCCAGCACCTGCACGCTGTAGTTGGTGAATTTCTCCATGCCTCGCAGCTCCACCCTCTCCCGCGTCGTGGTGATGTTCTGCATCTCACCCCACTCTGCAGGGGAAACACAGCCTCTGAGTGAGGCCCAGGCTGGCCTCGCCCCAGCCTCCGTGCCGCTGTCCCTCTGCCGGCCAGGGCCCCAGCCAGGCCCGCTTCACTGGGCTCAGACCTCGGCTCCACGGTGTGGTGACTCGGGGGCCCTTCCCCTCAAGGTACGTGGGGGCAGACTTGGGGGCACTGTTCTCAGGCCCCATCTCTCACCAGGCAGCCCAACCAGGGCGAATGGTATAAACTGGCCTGGCCTCAGCCCCCACCTGGCCTGGCACCAAGGCCAACTTAATACGATAGTATTAAGAATAGATAGATACTTAATAGAATACTTCCTTGACAATACATCCATCTCTCCAAGAAACTCCTCCCCCTCTTCCACCGGACCCCCTCTCCATGTGAGGAGGCCAGGAGGGACCTGGATTCAGACGGGAGCCTAGGCCAGGCGGGATGACCAGCGGCCAGTCCTCCTCCCCCTCAGCTCGCCCTAGCAGAGCACCAGCCCGGGATGACTTGTGGCAGGTGGAGGCGGCCTCCCTGCCTCTGCCCGCCCCTGGGCCAGCACCCAGGCCTCTCAGCAGTTAAGGGGGCTAAGGTCCCCATTACATTCTCCCCCCCACGGAGGACACCCTCCCTGCAAAGAACCCGCACAGGGGACCTGGGTGAGGCTGGTGGGGCTGACGGCGAGAGCCAGGAAGCCGGGCCTCCCTCCGGCTCCGTGAGGATGCCTCATCTGGTCTCTGCCAAGGGACTGGCCGTAGGCGCTGAAGGAGAGCTTAGGGAGGGCGTCCCATGGGAGGGCCAGGGACTTAGAAGGAGAAAAGGTGACAGGCTTCTGAGCTGGCAGCCCTCCCACAGGGACTCCTGGGCTTTCAGAAAGACAGCCTCAGACACTGGCTGACGACAGACCACCTAGTCAATGAGGGCCTGCAAACCCACCCCAGCACCTTGCTGGGGACCTGGGGCAGGCGAAGGGCCCAAGGCAGTGGGCCCGGCCGGGGAGGGGGGCAGCAGTGAGCCAGGGCCCAGAAGTGAGAGCACCATGTCCGGCTTGAGGGGCCTCCAGGCTGGTGCAGGGGGGGCTCGGAGGCCTGAGCAGCACGACCTTCCTTTCCTAGGAGGTCAGAACCCAGGGTCCACCTGTCCAGGGCTGGAGCCAGGGGCAGACCCAGGAACGGGGCAGTGTGGCCCACAATCCAGGTAGCCTTTGAGCTTAGAGAGGCCAGTGCCTTCCTTACCCGAAGGGGCTGAGCTGGGAAGCTCACAGGTTTAGAAAGGAGGAAAGGAGCTCTGGAAAGTGAGGGGCCACCCCTTACCTGGCTCAGCACAAATATGTGAGGCCGTCTCATAGCCTAAGAACCTGGGAGACCTTCAGAGATCAAATCCCTGAGCTCCAGGCCTCTGTAACCTTTGGACACTTGCACAGTGGAGCTGCTGGCAGGGAAGGACACATCCTGTTGACCGGGCATCCAGGTAGGCCAGGGGAAGGCGGCCGCCCTGGAGAGGTGATGGTGAGCCAGAGTCTCAGGTCCTCCAGGAAAGAAGTCAGGGGCCTGGGGGCTGCTGGCAGAAGGCTCAGGACCCGGGAGGCAGACTCACTGTAGCCTTTGTTGCCTCCCAGGGGAACATTTCCATTGCCTGGGATGCTGGGCCTCGGGCTCCACGGCTGCAGCCTTCCTGACACTGCCAGGCCTGTGTGTCCGCCAGCGGGCGGGGGCGTCCGTGTCTGTGGGCTGCACAGCCTGTTTGGACCAGTGCCTCCCAGGGCAAGGAAGGCACCCCAAGGGTTGGGCCGATGTCCTGGGTTTCCCCCCTCTGCCATTCCTACCCCCAGCTCCCCCCATCCAGGTCCTGCTCAGCCCAGGTGCCCAGGCTGCATGCCTAGCTGCCCAGCCAAGCGCAGCTCTCCCTAGATGCCCGTGGACCTGCTTCCTCCTCCGGCCCGTTCAGGCCAGGCGGGGATGGCTAATGCTCGTGCCAGTCTCAGGTGCCCAACTTCCTCCTCAGCCCCCTGAGAGCAGCGCCTCCATCAGGCTCTCCTCAATCGCCCCACTTGAGTGTGCCAGCGTTCCCTGCTGGGAGCTTGACTGATACAACCATAAAAGCCTAATATCAACACATTACGTTAGGCCAAATGCCCGTATCACCCCTCAGTCATCCCATAAACGCCACCGCCAGGAGCAGCTGGTGTCCCTGCCCCACCCAGACAGGTGGCCATGTCCACCGCCCACCTGGCCCCTGGCTCTGGCCGGGGAGAAGTGGCGCCTCCCCTTGACATCCATGGGAAGCTGCTCAGCTCTAACCCAGTGTGGACGCAGACCCCCCACCTCCCCACTCCCCCTGAGACCCGACCATCACTCCAGCACTCACCCCCATCAACGTAGAGTGACCAGAAGATGACCCGGTAGCCTTTGAGGACGCCATTGAGGGTGCTGCGCGGGGGCTCCGACCAGGAGATGACAGCCATGTCAGAAGTGATGGACAAGGCCCGGACGTTCTCGGGGGGCTGGCTGGGCACTGCGTGGGGTGGGGCGGGGAGAACGGGAGGCCCCGTCAGGGAGGCACAGCACAACATAGGTGTCCTGGCTGCTTGCCCCCGCCCAAGGGCCTTCGGGAGAGACAGTGGGAGGACCTCTGCCTCCGAGAGTCTGAGAGTTTGGGCTGGGTGCCGGGGGGGTGAGCTGAGTGTCCTCCTCGCATAGGGGTACATGGAGACTTTATCGGCTTGGTTCCTTGCTCTCCAGGTAGCACATTCCTGGTTCTGGGTAAAAGCCGCGGAAGGGGGTGGTGGACTCTGAGCAGGAGTCCCCCTCTGGGGGGCGGGACAGAACCCAGATGCCCTCCGAGCCCGCCCTGGAGAGATCTGTAACTGATGGCCACCTGGCCTGTGTCATTTGACCAGGGGGCCTGAACCATGGCCTGGCTTAGGCACCCCGGGTCCTCGTGCCAAGCTGAAGGGAAGGGGAGGAAGGAAAGGGGACTCAGTTAACCCCGGTGGGGGGATGGAGAGGCTTCTTAGACCCCGTTAGGACTTCGGGGACCATTACACCTTTGTCCCCTGTCCCTGCACATGGCCACACCAGATGCCCCTGGTGATGGGAAAACACTCTGAGACCACTTTGCTGGTCCGCCCAGTCTTTAACCCTTGCCATGCCAGAGTGGCCTTTGCTCTATCCTAGGTCCCCCCTGCAGGGCTGGTCCTGTGCAGCTCCCCCTGTCTGGGGGGTCGGGTGGGGACAGCCAGGCCCCAGGGGCCACCTTGGCCAGGGAGAACTTTGGCGGCACCTCCCGCCGGCGTCTGAGTTGCTGGGGCCAAGGCGGGGGGCCGCGTGGGCCTCGCTCTGGGCGGGAGAAAGGCACGGGCCGGGTGGAAGGTAATTGGATCCTGTTGCCCCACAAGAGGCAACTGTAATTTTTATGAGCATTTAAATGATAATACATCATCCTAACGACCCTCTTTGAGAATGATTATTGTTTCATATCACTAAGGTGTAAAAATATAAGCACCATGTAATTAGGGACCCAGTGTAATAAACTAATACAGATCGCCCGAACAAAATGAAGGTAATAGAATTATGGTAGAGACACTATTGCTAAAGCAGGGGCCCTTGAATACCCCAGGAGGAGTACTAATATCGCCAGGAAACTATCAGGATCTGACAGGCTAACGAGGGCCTTAATTAAGTATGAAAAACTGCAGAGCAAATGCTGCCGGAAACTTTGTTCCCCTCCTTTTATTTTGAAAATGGCCCTGCCGCCCTCTCCCTGGTGGGGGCTGCAGCCCCTCCGCCCCGCCCTCCCCGAGGCCAGGGAGGCGGTGCTCCGAGGGAGGCCAGAGGGGTCCTGGCGGGGCCCTGGGCGGACAGGAGCTCGCAGGTGTGCGCTCAGGGCGGCCTGCCCCCAGGACCTGGCTCCCCGAGCCCCACGCCCAGCCACCGGCCCTGCGTCCAGCCTGACTCCCAAGCAGGACGACAGCAGGGTGAAAGAGACGGAGTGTGGGATTCGGGGCCAGACCTGCATTTTGACCTGGGCTCTGCCCTTTACTGGACAGGCAACCCGGACAGCTTGCTTAGCTCCGCGAGCCTGGGCTCTTCTTTATGGGTAATGAGCTAGCGGGCCGGCTGCGGTTCCCACAGGGGCTCCCTGCATCAAGGAGCCGCAGGGCCTGGGGATTTATTAGAAATGCAAACCCACGGCCCCACCCCAGACCTGCTGGGGGAGGGCCCAGAGATCTGCCAGAGCCCTCCAGGGGAGTCCGCTGGCGGCAAGCTCAGGTTTGAGACAGGCTTGGGATCAGCGCTGCTGGTACTAAGAGGTGACGGCTGATGGCCCTCAACCCAGCCAGGCCAGCCGCCAGCATCACGAGGGGAGGGGCTGTTGGGAGGGGTGGGGGGCGGGGAGGGCACCTGCCTCGCAGCCTCCCACCCCGCCGGGCTCCTCCGCACCTCTCTGCTTGCTTGGCACCTTTCCCTCCTTCTGTGTTCTCCCTTTCTCCTGGGGGTCCAGTGCTCCAGGACTGTGGAAATCTGCTCCATCCCAAAGCCTGGCTTGTGCCCTGAGATATTCTCTGGGGATGAAGCCTGGGCCTCAGTATTTTTAAAGCTCCCCAGGTAACTCCAGTTTGGCCAAAGTCAAGAACACTGGTATGAGATAATCTACTCTCAGGGGTTTCTGACCTGACACACCCTCCCTCCCAAAGCTGTCTGCATTTTCAGAGAAGACAAGTTAGGCAGAAGACATGGCTGAACCCCAGATAATTACTTTCTCATGGTGGAATGCTAGGTATTCTGATGGGCCACAGGGCGGTGGCACTATGCTCACCAGGTAGTCAGTCCCCTTCCTGTGCAGGGGGCAGGCTCTGCCTCAGTGACAGGTTTTAATCTCAGACTCTGGCTTTGGGTTGGGGCATCAAGGAGGAAGCTTGGGAGAACACTCTGCTTCTTTCTTTGGTTCTTTGAGAGCTGGGGGGACATCAAGGGAACTGTCTCTTCTCTCAACCTGGCACAGGCCCAGTACCAGCCGGCTTTTCTCTGTGCTTGGAGAGCAGGCACATTTCTGCTTCTTCCGAACCCCCCTCCTAGAAGCTGGGCCCCTTAATTTACTCATCAGGGTTTGGAGTCCTCCCTAGTCCTCAAAGAATCAAGTTTTAAAAATTGGGCTCTGGATTCTCTGCCACATGGATCTTGGGGTTTCTTGACTCCCCTGTCTCATCTCAAGTCCCTAAAACATGGTGGACAGGTTCCAGCCCAGAAGTACAAAGGTTACTTAGCTTCTGCCCTTTTTCCAACCTGGAGACTGTAAAGGAGGAGAAACGGGACCCAGGGCCTAGAGGAAAGAGCTTGGGGACAGAGGGAGGGAGGAAGGGCCAGAACAAGGGAGAGAGAAGCATGGATGGAGAGTCAGATGGGTGACAGGTGCTCACATGTGCCAGGAGGTGAACAGGAAAGCTGATGGGCACAGCATCAGCGAGCGAGGGACTGAGAGCCCGCCAGTGGACTGAGAGGCCCGGGGTGCCCCACGGACCGGCATCTCTGAGAAGCCAGTGGGCAAGAAGAGATGGAGGGATCCAGGGAGCCAGTGTGACCAACGGGACCCTGAAGCACCCCAAGCCCTCCCTGGCAGTTTGGCTTTGCCTACGGCTGGGGTCTGTACCCCCTACCCTCTGCTGGTGCCCTCACCATCCTCCAGGGTGGTGGCATTGATCTCGCTGGATGAGGGCCCCGTGCCAGCCCGATTGAAGGCCTGGACCACCACCCCATACTGGGCAAACTTCTTGAGGTTGTCCAGGGTGTAGACCTCACTGTCCCCGGTGGCCTTCATCTCCACGATGCTGTACTGCCCGTTGCTGCCAGGGCTGGTCTCTCTGTAGCCGATCTGGTAGCCCCGTATGACGCCGTTCTGCAGTTCCTTCTTGGGCGCCTGCGAGCACGGGGTAAGAGGCAGGGGAGGTGAGGGCACAGCGACAATCTGACATGATGGAAACCAAATCCGGCCATGCCAGTTCTCCGCACCCAACCCTTCAGAGGCCCCCAGCTCACTCAGCGTGAGAGCCAAAGGCCTCCAAGGGCCACCAACCCTACCTGATCTGACCTCTGTTGCCTCTAGGACCCATCTCCTCTTCCCCATGCCTCCGACGCTTTAGCACCCTGGCCTCTCTGACGTTCACACCAGGCACATTTCCACCTCAGGGGCACATGCCTTCTTGGCTGG
>JAQQAC010007117.1:14101800-14149491 GCA_029783875.1 Phataginus tricuspis | reverse complement strand
GGCTTGGCTTATTTCACTGAGCATAATACCCTCTAGCTCCATCCATGTTGTTGCAAATGGTAGGATTTGTTTTCTTCTCATGGCTGAATAATATTCCATTGTGTATATGTACCACATCTTCTTTATCCATTCATCTACTGGTGGACACTTAGGTTGCTTCCATTTCTTGGCTATTGTAAATAGCGCTGCAATAAATATAGGGGTGCATATGTCTTTTTGAAACTGGGCTGCTGCATTCTTAGGGTAAATTCCTAGGAGTGGGATTCCTGGATCAAATGGTATTTCTATTTTGAGTTTTTTGAGGAACCTCCATATTGCTTTCCACAATGGTTGAACTAATTTGCATTCCCACCAGCAGTGTAGGAGGGTTCCCTTTTCTCCACATCCTCGCCAACATTTGTTGTTGTTTGTGTTTTGGATGTTGGCCATCCTCACTGGTGTGAGGTGATATCTCATTGTGGTTTTAATCTGCATTTCTCTGATGACCAGCGATGTGGAGAATCTTTTCATGTGCCTGTTGGCCATCTGAATTTCTTCTTTAGAGAAGTGTCTATTCATGTCCTCTGCCCATTTCTTAATTGGATTATTTGCTTTTTGTTTGTTAAGGTGCGTGAGTTCTTTGTATATTTTGGATGTCAACCCCTTATCAGATACATCGTTTATGAATATATTCTCCCATACTGTAGGATGTCTTTTTGTTCTACTGATGGTGTCCTTTGCTGTACAGAAGCTTTTCAACTTGATATAGTCCCATTTGTTCATTCCAGTTTGTTTTTAACACAATAAAATTTGAGTACACTTCTGACTCACCATAGCTTGTCTGAGAACCGCGCACAATTTACCCTATGATATAAATATAACAATCAAAAATGCATATGACTGTGTTGATGCCTTAATTGTATAATTTTTCTTCCAGAAAAGTCCAGTCCTTTTTTTTGTGTGCGGGTCATATGTTATCCTCTTTCCTCAGAATTAGAAAATACGTTCAAGTATAGTACTGGGTAAAAAAATTATCTTCCTGGATAATTCAGGACACTCTCTTAAGTCAAAACCAATTCTTTTAAGTGTTTTCATCTCGGGTTCTATTATGAACTCTGCCCGTAGCCATTTGGTGAATTGTTTTGTATTTCACGGACCGTTGACATTCAGGGATGAGGCCACAGAAATCTCTCATGAGGGGTGGGAATGTCTGGGCCACGCGGGTGGGCCCAGTACAGGGATGTGCCGTTAGAGAAGGACTGGGGCCTGGTCTCCGTGGGAGACGGTAACTTCCCTCCAGAACTCCCAATCCACCCTCAGGGTTTCAGTGCCTCTGTTTGTGGAATGTCTCCAGGGGGCTTCGGCTTTGTATGATAGGATTGCAGGCCCCTGCTTCCAAGGAACATGGGGGTTTGTTGATAGAGAAAAGAAAGGCTCTGTGATGTTTCATCATAACTTAAGCCTGCCCCTTTCTTGAGGACAGCTGCCTCCTTCAGGCTAGCTCACTGGTAATTCTATAAATTCAGCGGCATTGACGATTGTCTCAATTTAAAATCCAATTTCCACCCCTTATTTTTGACCCAGTAGTACTCGGAAGTGGAACTCAGGACCTGAAAATTCTAAGGTAAAGCTGCTGTCAGAAAACAGTATTTTGGGAGATCATTTTCTAGAATATTCTAACGTTTTACAATGTCCTCTCCTCTCACCTGAGCACAAGACTAGATTGGAAATTGGAGAACCTCCAGTGAAACTCATGCTCCTTTTTCTAAGAAGCAGATCTGGCTGTCTCCAAGCCAGGCCTGGTCATCTTTTTTGGAGCCCTGGGATGTGAAGAGAAGGGAGACACTAGCCAAATGCTCAGGTGGGTGGGGAAAATGGAAGCAGGTAACACAGGGGAGAGGCCCAAAGCTCACCGAAGAAGCTATACCTTAAAATATGATTTGGGAAGGTCTGATTCAATGGAGATGATTTTTGAGAAGCCTAGGTTTATCTCTGCTGCTGTCATAGAGGGACATTTCCTGCCCGGCGTTTACTGATTCTTAAATCCTCTGAGGATTCTCCACCGACTGCAGGGTCTTCCATGGCACTCACAGTAAGGGCCGAAGGGGGTCCCCCCTTGGGCTGAGAGGGCTGGAGTGGGCCGATGGCTCTTTTACTGCTTTTGGGGCCTGGGAAAATTTGGGTCTATTTCTGAGGAACTCTGTGTTAAGCTATTTTTAAAGCTCTGTTTTTGTCTCATGTAAAAGTTTGTGAAGGAAGTGGCTGAGATATGGGGATTGGTTCAGAAATCCCAGGAACCAAGAGGACAGATGATTGTATGTGTTCTGTGTTTCCAATTTATGGGGGCTCCCATATCCTTTCCAATCCTACGGAGGCTTCAAACGTGACCCTAATGTCATCACAGCACAATGCACCTCCTTGAAACCCTCTATTTCACTTTGAATTTCCTTGTTCTTTATATGAACATCAGAAATTTTAAGTCTACGGAGCTCAATTCCTCAATAGTAGAATAGTTCAATGTATCTATTTACTTCATAGAATTCTTTAAAAAAAACTGATGTTTAATTGACATATAACATTATACTAGTTTCAGGTGTACAACATAATGATTCAATATTTGTACACATTGTGAATTGATCGCCACACTAAGTCTAGCTACCGTCCTTCACCATAGAAAGTTAAATTTTTTTCTTGTGATGAGAACACTCAAGACCTATTCCTTAGCAATTTTCAAATATGCAATATGATCTTATTGTCTATAGTTACCATGCTGTACACACCCATGACTTATTTTATAACGAGGTTTGTACCTCTTGACCTCCTTCACCCATTTTGCACCCCCCACAGCAACTGCCAAACTATTCTCTGTATCTTCGGGTTTTGTTTTGTTCCGTTTCACTTGTTCATTTGTCTTTTTAGATTCCACATATGAGCTCATATAGCATTTGTCTTTGTCTGACTTACTCCAGTTAGCATAATACCCTCAAGGCCCATCCATGTTGTCACAAGTAGTAATATTTCATTATTTTTTATGGCGAGTAGTACTCCTGCGTGTGCATGCGTGCGGGCATGTGTGTGTATCTCACACATCTTCTTAACCCATTCATCCACTGATGGACACTTAAGATGTATCCATCTTGGTTATTGTAAATCATACTACAGTGAATATGGGAGTACAAATATCTTTTCAAATTGATCTTTTCATTTTCTCTAGATACATACCCACAAGTGGAATTGATGGATCATATCATACTTCTATTTTTGTTTTTGAGGGCTCTCCACAGTGTTTTCCATAGTGGCTGTACCAATTTACATTCCCACCAAGAGTGCATGCCCAAAGGTTTCCTTTTCTCCAAATCCTTGCCAACATTTTCTTGTGTTTTTGACAATAGCCATTCTAACAGGTGCGAGGTGTTATTTCACTGTGGTTTTGATTTCCATTTCTCTGCTGATTAGTGATGTTGAGAATCTTTTCACGTACCTATTGGCCATCTGTATATATTCTTTGGAAAAGCATGTATTCAGATCCTCTGCCCATTTTTTAATCAGATTTTTTTTTTTTTTGCTACTGACTTGTATACATTCTTTGTATGTTTTGGATATTAACCCCTTATCAGATATATGATTTGCAAATATCTTCTCCCATTGCTTAGGTCGTCTTTTCATTTTATTGATGGTGTCCTTCACTGTGCAGAAGCCTTTTAGTTCGATGTCATCCCATTTGTTTAGTTTTTGCTTTTGTTGCCTTTGACTTTGGAGTCGGATCCAAAAAATCATTGCCAAGACTGATGTCAAGGAGTTTAGCACCTTTGTTTTCTTCTAGGAGTGTTATAGTTTTGAGTTTTACGTTCAAATCTTTAATCCATTTTGAGCTCATTTTTGTGCATGGTCAACACACTAGGTCTAGTTTATTCTTTTGCATGTGGCTGCCCAAGTTTTCCC
Organism: Phataginus tricuspis; assembly: GCA_029783875.1. Classification (NCBI taxonomy): domain Eukaryota; kingdom Metazoa; phylum Chordata; class Mammalia; order Pholidota; family Manidae; genus Phataginus; species Phataginus tricuspis. The sequence continues at coordinate 14,145,570 of JAQQAC010007117.1, read as the reverse complement.
AACACTTTTTATTGAAAAGATCCTTTCCCCTGTGTGTATTCTTGGCTCCTTGGTCATAAATTAGTTGACTACATCCATGTGGGCTTATTCCGGGGTTCTCTCTTTTGTTCCACTGATCTAGGTCTCTGTTTTTATACCAATTCCATACTGTTTTGATTACTATGGCTTTGTAATATAGTCTGACACCAGGGAGCGTGATGCTTCCAGTTTTGTTCTTCTTTCTCAAGATTGCTTTCGCTATACAGGGTCTCCACACAAATTTTAGGAGTGTTTGTTCTATTTCTGTGAAAAATGCCATCGGAATTTTGATAGGGATTGCATTCAATCTGTAGATTGCTTTGGGTGGTATGGACATTTTCACAATATTCTTCCAATCTATGAGCATGGAATAGCTTTCCATTTATTTGTCTTCTTCAATTTTTTTCATCAGTATCTTACAGTTTTTGGTGTATAGGCCTTGTGTCTCCTTGGTTAAATTTATTTCTAGGTATTTTATTCTTTTTGATGCAATTATAAATGGGATTGTCTTCTTAGTTTCTCTTTCTGATAGTTCATTATTAGTATATGGAAACACACAGATTTTTGTATATTTATTTTATACCCTAAAACTTAACTAATTTTGTTGATTAGTTCTAATGGGTTTTTTTTGGTATAGTCTTTATGTTTTTCTGTATATAATATTACATCATCCACAAATAGTGATAGTTTTACTTCTTCCTTTACAATTTGGATGTCTTTTCTTTCTTTCTCCTGCTTAATTGCTCTGGCTAGGACTTCCAGTACTATGTTGTATAAAAGTGGTGAGAGTAGCCACCCTTGTTTCATTCCTAATCTTAGAGGAAAAGCTTTTACCTTTTCACCACTGAGTATGATGTTAATTGTGGGGTTGTCATACATGGTCTTTATTTTGTTGAGTTATGTTCCCTCTATATCTACTTTGTTGAGAGTTTTTATCATAAATGGATATTAAATTTTGTCAGATGCTTTTTCTACATCTATTGAGATGATCATATGATTTTTATCCTTAATTCTGTTAAACTGGTGTATCACATTGATCGATTTGTAGTTGTTAAACTATTCTTGCATCTTAAGAATAAATCCCACTTGATCATGGTGTATGGTCCTTTCAATATATTGTTGAATTTCATTTACTAATATTTTGTTGAGGACTTCTGTGTCCATGTTCATCAGTGGTATTGGCTTGTAATGTTCTTTTCTTGTGGCGTCCTTGTCTTGTTTGGGTATCAGGATAATGCTGGCCTCATAAAATGAGTTTGAAAGCATTCCTTTCTCTTAAATTTTTTGGAAGAGTCTGAGAAGGATAGGTATTAAATCTTTGAATGTTTGGAAGAGTCCACCAGTGAAGCCATCTGGCCCTGGAGTTTTGTTTGTTGGGAGGTTTTTCATCACTGATTCAATCTTCTTGTTAGTAATCAGTCTATTAATATTTTCTATTTTTTCATGATTCAATCTTGGAAGATTGTATGTTTCTAGGAATTTATCCATTTCTTTTGGGTTGTCCAATTTGTCAGCATATAATTGTTCAAAGTAGTCTCTTATGATCCTTTGTGTTTCTTTGTGATCAGTTGTAACTTCTTTCATTTCTGAGTTTAGTTTTTGAGCCCTCTCTCTTTTTCTTAGTGAGTCTAGCTAAAGTTAGTCAATTTTGTTTATCTTTTCAAAGAATCAGATTTTAGTTTCATTTGATCTTTTCTATTGTCTTTTAAATCTACATTTAATTTATTCTGCTCCAAATAAATTTATTATTTCCTGCCTTCTACGAACTTGGGGGCCTTGTTTGTTCTTCTTTTTTCTAGTTTCAGTATGTGTAAAGTTAGATTGTTTGAGTTTTTTTCTTGTTTCTTGAGGTAGGCCTGTATTGCTATGAACGTCCCTCTCCTAACTGTTTTTGCAGTATCCCAAAGATCTTGGTATGTTGTATTTCCACTTTCACTCTCTTGAGATTTTTTTCTATTTCTCCTTTGATTTATTTGTTGACCCAATGGCTCTTCAGTAGCATGTTGTTTAATGTCTACATATTGCTTATTTTTCCTTTTTTTTTAATCTTGTAATTGGTTTCTAATTTCATACCATTACAACTGGAAAAGATGCTTGATATGATTTCAATCTTCTTAATTTAATTGAGACTTGTTTTGTGGCCTAACATATGATCTATCCTGGAGAATGTTCCATGTGCATTTGAGAGGAATGTGTCTTCTGATGCTTTTGGGTGGAATGCTCAGTATTTATCTAGTAAGTCCATCTAGTGTAAGGTGTCATTTAAGGTTGATGTTTCTTTATTGGTTTCTGCCTAGATGCTCTTTCCATTGATATAAGTCTTAAGGTTTACTGTTATTGAATGCTGTCAATCTCTCCATTTAGGGTTGTGGGTACATAAATATTTACAAATATTGTATCTTCTTGTTATATTAACCCCTTTATCATTATGTAATGCCCATCCTTGTCTTTTATTACAGTCTTTGTTTTAAGGCCTATTTTTTTTTCTGACATAAGTAGAGCTACCCCAGCTTTCTTTTGGTTTCCATTTGCATGAAAAATATTTTTCTGTCCCTTCACTTTCAATCTGTGTGTGTTCTTACATCTGAAGTATCTTGTAGGCAGTATACAGATGAGCCTTATTTTTCACCCAGTCACCCCCATATGTCTTTTGGTTGGCCAATTTAGTCCATTTACATGTAAAGTACAGGCATACCTTATTTTATTGTGCTTCACAAATACTGTATTTTTTACAAATTGAAGGTTTGTGGAAACTCCACATTGAGCAAGTCTATCAGCATCATTTTTTCAACAGCGTTTGGTCAATTTGCACCTGTCACCTTTTGATAATTCTTGAACTATTAAAAAAATGTTTAATCATTATTATATTTATTATGGTGATCTGTGATCAGTGGTCTTTGATGTTACTTCTGTAATAATTTTGTGTTACCAGGAGCCATGCCCATATAAGACATCAAATTTAACTGATAAATGTTGTATATGTTTTGACTGCACCAATGGCTGGCTGTTCCCCATCTCTCTCCCTCTCCTTGGGCCTCTATTCACTGAGACACAACAACATCAAAATTAGACCAACTAATAATCTGACAATGGCCTCTAAGTGTTGAAGTGAAAGGAAGAGTTACATGTCTCTCACTTTAAAGCCAAAGCTGGAAATGATGAAGCTGCATGAGGAAGGCATGTCAAAAGCCAAGATGGGCTGAAAGCTATGCCTGTTGCACAAACAGGTAAGTTGTGAGTGCAAAGGAAAAGTTGAAGGAAATTAAAAGTGCTGCTCCAGTGAACACACGAATGATAAGAAAGCAAATCAGCCTTATTGCTGATACGCAGAAAGTTTTAGTGGCCTGGAGAGAAGATCAGACCAGCCAGAACATTCCCTTAAGCCAAAGACTAATCCATGGCAAGGCCCTAACTTCAATTCTATGAAGGCTGAGAGAGGGGAAGAAGCTACAGAAGAAGTCTGAAGCTAGCAGTTTGGTTGATGAGATTGAAGGAAAGAAGCCATCTCGGTAACAGAAAAGTGAAAGGTTAAGTAGCAAGTGCTGATATAGACATGGCAGCAAATTATCCAGAAGACCTAGCTAAGACCATTAATGAAGGTGGTTACACAAAACAGATTTTCAGTGTAGGTGAAACAGCTCTCTATTGGAATAAGATGCCACCTAAGACTTTTATAGCTACAGAGGAAAAGTCAATGCCTGCTTCAAAGCTTCAAAGGGTAGGCTGACTATTTTGTTAGGGGCTAATGCAGCCAGTAACTTTAAGTTTAAGCCAGTGCTTATTTACCATTTTGAAAATCCTTAAAATTAATGCTAAATCTACTCTGCTTATGCTCTGTAAATGAAATAGCAAAGCTTAGATGACAGCACATCTGTTTAAAATGTGATCTACTGAATTTTCTAAACCCATTGTTGAGACCTACTGCTCAGAAAAAAAGATTCCTTTCAAAATATTACTGTTCATTGACAAAGCACCTGGTCACCTATGAGCTCTAATGGACATACACAATGAGATTAGTGTTATTTTCACGCCTGCTAACACAACATTTATTCTGCAGCCCATGGATCAAGGAGTCATTTTGACTTTCAGGTCTTTTTACTTAAGAAATACATTTTATAAGGTTATAGCTGCTATAAATAGTGATTCCTCTGAGGGATCTGGGAACAGTACATTGAAAATCTTCTGTAAAGGAGTCACCAGTCCAGATTCCATTAAGAACATTCATGATTCATGGGAAGAGGTCAAAGTATCAACATTAATAGGAGTTTGTAGAAGTTGATAGGTCCCTTAAGCTATCTTCACTTTATAAAATTATTTTTTCTTTTTGCTCTTCTGTCTGAGCGAGTTCCACTGCCCTGTCTTCCAGATCGCTGATTCTTTGTTCTGCTTCATCTAGTCTGCTGTTGAACCCCTGTAGTGTATTTTTCAGTTCAATTATGGTATTGAATCTTCAGCTCTGTGACTTCTGTTTGGTACTTTCTTACATTTTCTCTCTGTTGAAGAGCTCACTGCGTTATCCATTCTTCTCTCAAGTTCAGTGAGCATCTTTATGGCCATCCTTTTGCACTATTTATTAGATAAATTACTTATCTTCATTTCACAAAGGTTTTTTTTCCTGGGGTTTGATTTTGTTCTTCATTTAGAACACACTCTTCTCTTTCCCAGTTTTGCCTGACATTCTGTGTTTATTTCTATGTATTAGGTGAAACAGCTATCTCTCCCCATCTTTAAGGAGCGGCTTTATGTATAAGATGAACCTTATTGTTTAAACTTGCCCTGGCTCTTGGTTGTCAAACCTCTGTGATTGTCTAAGCAGCCGGATTTACTTAGTAGGTCCCAGTTTTTGAGGGTATGGCATGACCTGTCAGTGCTCCGGAGGAAGGGATCTCAGTCGGCACCCAGTTTTGGGCTGATGAGAAGCCAGATCCTCAGGCAGTTTTTAAAGTATGCATATATACACAATCCTGTGGGACCACAATTGTAAACCCCGCTGGCCTCTGGACCAGGCTTTCTGGAGGTTCCCCTTGGTGACAGCTGCAAAAATCGGGACTCCAGACAAGCGCATGGGCTCCTTTCTGGGAGGTACTGGTAGGCTGTCGTGAAGCCAAGGAGCGGGGGGCACAAAGGCGGCCTCCCCTGGCCTACATGTTCTGAGAGTGAGTCCATAGCCTTTAGGTATGTGGTAAATCTGAAGCTCCAGGACAAGTAAATAGGCCTTTTTCATAGGAAGACCGGGGGTGTGGTTCAGTCTGCTGTCTGGGCAGTGTCCTGGACGTGGTGCCCTGCCAAGAACGATTTCCCTGATTATTTCAGAGCGATGGCATCAAGAAACACAAGGCTTCCTGGCCACCAGAGCAAGGTGCCAAGGGAGGAGGGCGGTCCGTGTGTGGGCTGCACATGCCCGCCAGCTTTAACGGAGCTGTAGGGGAGTGTGGGGCACGGTGCACCCACTGGTTTTAGCAGGAAAGAGGGGCTAACATTCGTCGAGCGCCTGTGATATCATGTTGTCATACTAGACAATGTAAACATTCACTATTCAGTTCAATTCTCATGCCCTCCTCTGATATCAGCACCCTGTCTCCATGGTACAGGTGACCCCACATCACCAACTCCAGTTTCTCACTTGGCCTCCCAGGCATGTTCAACACTCCGTCCTCTCCCTTCTTCTTGGAATACTCCTCCTTTGGCTTTCCTGGTAAAACAGTCTCTGGTAAACACCTCCCTCGTCTCTTTGGCCATTTCTTTCCGGTCTGCTTTGGAGATGCATCTTCTCTACTCTTCCGTGAATAGTCAGAGTTCTCCAGGGCTCCATCCTAGGCCTCCTTTTCTCACTCCACATACTCTCCCCACCCATGGGCTCTACTGCCATCTACGCACAGGTAATCCACAGATTTGCATCCAGCCCGGATCTCTCCTTTGAACTCCGGACCCTTACAGCCAACTGTTTGCTTGATGTCTCCTCTTGGATCTTTCCAAGGCAGCTCACACCCCACATGGCCAAGGTAGGAGTCTTGTCTACACACTGCAAACCCATCACCTCCTGGGTTCCCTGTCTCAGGAAATGGCCCCACCATCCATCATACTGTGCCAGAAACCTAGGGGTTATTCTCGATTCTTCCCTGTCTTTCCCTCCCTATCAGGTCCTGTAGCTTCTGTGTCCCATGTATCTCCTGAATCATTCCACTTCTCTCCCACCTCCATCCCCACCCCAGCCAAGCCACTGTCATCTCGTACTTGGACCAGGGAAACACATCTTAATACGAGCCTCCCAGAATCCACCGTGTGCCTCTTTCCATCTGTTCTCCACACTGCCGCTGTCATTCATTCCACAAATACGACTGAGCGCTTCTTACAGCGGCCGCTCTATCTTGGCATTGAGGGTGGCCTTTCCGAACACAAATCTGACACTGCCGTCATCTGGCATAAAAGTTTTCAATGGTTTTTCCTTGCCCTTAGGTTAAGGACATTTCTTAACATGACCCAGGCCATGCAACATGTAGCCTGTGCACGCCTGTCCAGCTTCATCTTCCCGCACACTTCTTTGAACTCCGACAGCACTGAGACTTCTCTTCATCGCACAGTCTTTTTCTGAGGATTCACTGTTCGAGTGGCAACTGCCCAAGGAGGTGCTAACCTCCCTAAAGGCAAGAGCCATGTCTAAAAGTTTGTTCATCTCCCCCACTTGGCATGTGTTGGGCACTTAACACCTGCTTTTAGATCAGAGCCACGTTTCTGTCCTTTACTTTTGACTTGGAGTTCCTCTGTGTTTTGTAGTCATAATGGAGACCTTCACCCTCCCTTCTTCGCCTCACCTGGCTGCCAGTCAAAGGAAGGTTGCAGGGTGGGGGGTGGAGGGGCATGTTCCAGACAACGGCCCCTTTTTTCTGCTTTTGCCAGTCATTTGCAGGTAGATTTGACCTTGTGTTAACAAATCACCTTTGATGTCAGCACAAAACAAATCTCTCCCCACAGCCTTCCAAGCGAATGCCTCAGAGTCAAATCTGGAAGCCTCTAGCTGCTTCTCCCCAACTCGATCACTGCCATCTTTCTGACCCTGAAGAGCTGAAATCTGGAGCCCAGTTTTCTTCCCTTTCCTTGTCAGCTCCCTCAGAGCATAGAGCTGGCTTTGGCGAATATTGTCTCTTTTAATATTCTCTTTCATATGTGCCTGGCTTACCCAGATTAACATATTTCATTAAGGGCTCTCTCTTCCTTTCTTCATCAAAGGGTTTCTGATGCAAAATATTCTTCTTGAAAAATAAAGAAGCGGCTGGGAGATGTTAGTGCCTTCTACTCTCTGGGCTGCTTGCTGGGAGGGGACCTGGAGCTTTCGGTTGTTCAGGAGACACAGTCACTATAGAGGGGGAAGCAGCTTGGACAAAAGCCACATCTGGAGCGTTTAGCTGTCTGTGCTTGGGAAACAAATCCGTTCTGCTTCTCTGATTTCCTCCTCGCATCACAGCTCTGAGCCCCCGCGGCAGTGTGTCTGCAGCACTGAGAAGAGGCTCCCTGGGTCCCAACGACCACTCACAACATCCTGGCACCAGTTCCTTTCCCAGCTACACTCTAGCTCACACAGAATGACATGCCACACCAGGCTGGCTCTCCCCATGGTGGGCTCGCCCCATGGGGCTGCCTTCTGGGTTTGGGGGGCCATCCTCAAAAAACACACCCCTGCTCCTTGCTTGGGGAACAGGGGCGAAATGTGGTGTCTGCATTAAATCTGCACAGCACCATCTGATAGATTTAGGTGGATGGTGCTATTTATCATTCAGTGTTCATGTATTATTACTCTGCTGCCTGGGGCCAGGAGAAGTCAGCATGCGCGGGATAGCTTAGAAAGGGCAGACTTGGTAATTTCCCTCGGAAAATTAGCACAATGAGCAACATGGCAGAAAACCTGGAAAAGCCCAGTGTGCCGAGATGGGGGTCGGGGGGCTGACAGCCCCGACCCAGAACGGGTGTGGGCTGAGGCGGGAGGAAGAGGAGAAGGGAGAGGGAGGCACAGGATGGAGACGCGTGGGGGGTCGGGATGTGCCAGGCTCTGTGCTGGGCACTGCCACATAAGTCATCACAGTCCCCTAAGCCTTACCATCCCGCAGAGAATGACACAGTATTGTTTCCCCTTGATAAAGGGAGGGCCGAGGACATTAAGTTGCTTAAGATCACCAGCTCTGACACTTGATCACCCCAAGTCTTGTGCTGTGAGAGTTATTCTTGCTCCACTGTTCCATGTGCAGGAAGATCTACTTACACACACACTCACACACACACACACACACACACACACACACACACACACACACACACATGCACACCCCGCCTCCTTCCTTTGAGTCACCCGTCTGTTCCCTAGGATACCTTTTTCAGTTTTCACGTAATACAGTGTGTGGTGTAATACATGCGTAATGGTTCTGACGGTGCGTGCGTGCATGCGTGCGTGTGCACTGTGGGTTCTCATCGGCACTGTAAGCTCCAAGGACACTACTCTGTCTCCTATTCCTTTTTTTTCCCCTACCACATGGCTGGTACAGGATCCTACAAAAAAATTACTGGCGCTCAGTACATGCTGCTGACTGGCAGACGCATATACTCCAGCCTGCAAGTCCCACAGGACTATACGTCGCCACTGAGGTGTTTGAGTTAGAAGTGAGAGAGGAACTTACACTTATTAAAGGTTTACTATAGCCCCGTGATAGATGCTTTCTCTTCAGTCCTCAAAACAGTCCCACGAGGTAGGCGCAGGGCTCCCACCTTCCAGACAAGCTGTGCTCCCACCCTCTGCTCAACTCCAGTGATAACTCCCTGCAATTCTTATGGAACTCCTTTCCCTCAATGCCAACAGGGAGAGGGCGGCTGGCTTCTCCAGGTGACTGTTCCTGATGGGTATTTTTTACAGGTGCAAAGCGCTTGTTGAAAGGAGAGTCTCAGGCTGGTTTTCATGACCCTGCCTCCACCCTGACATGCCTCCTGGCACCCCAGCCCCCGGTAAGGCAGGGCAGCGCCGCTCCCTCAGGGGAGCTGGGGTGGGTCCAGCGATACTTGGATGTACTCTGGCAGTAGCATCTCCTTTTGCATCACTCTTCAGATGTGTGATGTTCTCATCTTCGCCCTGCTGGGTGATGCCCCAGGAAAGACTTCCACACACGAGCAAGTGGTCAGTGGAGGGGGAGTGGGCAGCCCACAGCATGGCGGAGGGCAGGGAGGCAGTTACAAGGAGCAGTGCAGAGGGGTGGGCATGACAGCTCAGGCTTCCACTCCCCACCCCGACGTGAGCAGAGCCCTGCCAACCATGTCAGCCTGGCAGAGAGACAGAGCACACACGTCTCTTCCTGTCAGGCTCCTGGGCAGCCCGTGCCCACCCTCAGGAAGTCCCAAGACGCGAGATGGACACAGTCAGCCTCCTCCCCTCTCTGTGCCCTTTCTCTGCCCCTCTCCCCAGCTGTGGGCTGTGCAACCTCCTCGCTCACTTCCTGGACGCCCATCCTTCCCACGGACGCCAGGTGCATTTTTCCAAGGGGCCCTGTAGGCCAAGTCTCTCTCTGGGAGCTCCGTGGCTCTCAATGACCTTCCCCAACAAAGGAAAATGCTCAACCCAGAGGCCACCTCCCAACCTGACCTTGGAGCGTATTTTCATCTTTGGGTCCAGGAGCTATGTCTGTGACCCCTCTGAGCCGTGCCACTCCCTGGAGGGCACTGTGCCTTGCTCGGGCTGTGTGCGTCTGTTTTCCCTGGCTAGAGGCTGTTACCTTTCAGTCCTCAGGGCCCTGCTCAGTGCTGCATCTACAGGGACCAGGGTAACGCTTCCTGGGGCCCCCGTGGGAGGCAGCGGCCCTCTCTGTGGTCCTCTTCCTGTGCTCAGGGCCGGCTGGCCGAAACCTGCCCTTTTTCCTCAGCTTGACAGTAAGCTTCTGAAGGTAGGGCCTTACCGGTGTATCCCACTTCACCCAACAACCGTTTACCATGTGGTGGGTGGTGTGACAGGTGCTGGGGAATGCGGGGACATGAGCTTGGTCAGTCTCAGGAGAGGCTGGCCAGCCAGCCAGAGATGGTGTGCTGTGCTAAGGAACAGAGGAAGGATCTGGAAGGGAGAAAACAAGCAGCGGATATACCCTAAGCCCTGAAAAATGACGGGTTGGCAGGGGATGGTGGTCTGGGGAGGGTTGAATCCTCCAGACACATTTTTTGTGTGTTTTATTTTTAAATTATTTTGCAAAGCTTATATAGGTTTATGGTACTGAATTCAAAAGGAACAAAAGACCCCAGACTGGGAAGTATGTTTTCCTCTTACTCCTGCGTTGGAGTTAAGCAAGTACCCTCTCAGGGGCAAGCCTGTCACCCGTACTTCACGTTCCTTCCAACACAGTCACAGAGTCACACAAACAGGAATGTCATGTTCTCCAGGCCTCGTGTCATCTTCACCAGTCCTGCCACCTGACCATGGGTCTCCCGTTTCCCCAGAGAACCTGGGGGACCCATTGTTCACTCTGTCCTACAGGGATTCCCATCCCCAACAAGCCTGTGACGTCTCTGACCCCACAGACACGGGCCATTGCCCAGGGCTCAGGACCTTTACGTTGCTTTAAGTCAGACCACCTGCTGACCTGGGCTCAGGGACAGTCCTGGGGAGAAGGGGCTGACACTCCCCCATCCGCTGGGGGTGCCTTGGTGTGCCCTGAGTCCCTGGCCCAGCACCGCCCCTCCCTCTGGAAGCTGCAGGGTCTGTGTGCTTGGAGGGCACTGCCGCGTCCACCCCAGGTGGGCCGCAGTGGCCAAGCCCTCGCCTACCTGACTTGTTCTTATATTCGATGTCGAAGCCCGTGATGATGCTGTTTCCATCGAAGCGCTGGGTCCAGCGCAGGTTCATGCTCCGGGCCTTCACCTCCCGGATCTCTAGCTCTGGGGGGTCGGGGGGCTCTGGGGAGTGGCAGAAGGAGGGGGCAGGAGTGAGGATGGCAGCAGGGAGCCTGGCTTGCACTTACCCCCAGAGAGGACCAGAGCTCTGCTGTACCCCTGGGGGTTGGCATCACCTCTGGTCTACCAAGGGCCCTGGCACCCTGCAATGCAGGCGAGCAGGACAGGGGAGGTCCAGCAGCAGCTCAGACGCAGAGGGGGACCCAGCTCCGTCTCCCACTTTGCTGCAGGGAGAGGGCAGGTCCTTGTGCAGGGATTCCTCAGAGCTGACAGCCTGTCTGTCCCCCATGCAAAGCCCCCAACTTCTTGACTTTCTCTTCCCACACTTCCTCTAGGGTCCGGGCCCACGAACGTAGACGGCCCCCACTTCTGGAAGCAGCAGTGTGCTCTGTAGGAACCAGGACTGTTGCACCCTTGCTGCAGAAGTGTGCATGGAAGGGCACCCTTTGTCCCACTCTCTGCAGGAGGGAGGGGGGAGGGAGGCTCTTCCCCAGAGGCCATGTCCCGTCACCAGCCACCAACCCTGCCCTTGAGGTGGAGTTAGCCGCGGGCACCTGGGGCCTGGGGAAGGGGTGGGCACGGGGGCAGGTGTGAGTACCTTGCACAGTGAGTTGGATCAAGCCCCGGTCCTCCCCATACGAGTTGATTGCATGGCAGCTGAAGAACACAGAGTCCCCACGGTCAGCTGGCTTGAGCTGGGAGCGGCCAGCAGGGGCAGGAGGACGGGGAGAGAGGGAGGAAAAGGGGAGAGTCTTTTAGAGCTGGTATGCGGAGGGGGACCCGCTCTCGTGGGGATCACAAGGCCATCTTCTTCTGGGAGGGGGACCCCAGGGGGCTTTGTCAAGGACTCTCCATCCCAGGAAGCTCCAAGGATGGACGCGTGGAGGAGTCCATGCAGGGAGGGTCTGAGGGTCAGGGAGGGATGGAGGAGCTGAGAGTCACCGGACAGGGGAGGAGCTCTGAGGGGACCAGGGGGGAGGGCGGGAGAGCCGAGTGAGCCGCACGTTTAATGGCTGTGGGTTGTTGGAAAGGAGATGTAGTGAGGTTCCGAGGCGGAGGTTCCTGGATGAAGGACGAAACAGGCAGGAAAGGGGGGGTGCTTCTGGACTCCCGGTTCACCTCCGCTGGATACAGATCTCACAGCCGCGGGCTCCCCTGAGACGGGGCGTGGGCGCTCACCTTCAGCGTGGAGACCACCTCGTCGCCGTTGTCCTTGGTGGCGATGGCATACCGCGTGACACGGTCGGGGTCGATGACCGTGTCCCCCTTCTCCCAGCGAATGATGATAGGCCTCTCCCCCCGCGCTGTGCAGTTCAGCTCCTTGGCGTGGCCCTTGATGGCGATGGTGGTGTTGGGGTGCGAGGTGATCATGGCCGGGACTGGGGACGGCAGGGGGCGCAGGAGGCCCAGTGAGGGGGGACGCCAGCCTGGGGGAGGGGGGCGCACCCTGGGGAGGCCCTGCCCCTGGTGCCCTCCCTGCCCGGCAGCCACAGGGAGAGGGGATAATAAAGGCTGAGGGGGGCTATAGGAAAACCCCCTTGCCTGTCCCCTCCCCCCCCCACCCATGACTGGGCAGCCTCTCTCTTCACCAGGGATTCTTATATGCCATGGACCCCCCCTTCAGAGTGTTTTAAAATACATAACATACACAGAATTATAAAGGAAACCAGATATATTGAAGTATGGTTATGCAAACAGTAAACACCTTCCAAAGCAAACCGTTGATACAGCAGACCACATATCAATATATGTTCTTTATTACTCTATCAAATAAGATCTGGTGCCGGCTTATATTAGCACGATTTTGTCCTGGTGCTGAGCATGTGATAGTGTGAGCTCCGTGATAGGAGAACGTGTGACTCTCTGTTGGAGACAGTGGCAGGTTCAGCTGTCCCTTGTCGCTTACATTCAAATGGAAGGAAACGCTACACTTCAGTTATAAGTTAGTGGGAAAAAAGATGCGATTTTTCCATGACCCAAATTCATGGACTCTTTGAATTGGACCCATGGACTTCCCAGGAAGCTGGGGAGGTGTCTCTGGGCCCCAGGCCCTCTGGCCCTGCTTTGTGTCTGTCCATGGCTCAGGCTCTCTCCACAGAGGCGGGCTCGTTTCCCCCGACCCAGACAGCTGAGAAACTTCTCTGTTTTTCCAAACAAATGCGGCAGAAAACCCCGGGTAATGCTGCCTAATTAAGATCCCTCAAGCCTGCTAACAGTGCCCCTCCAACCCCACCCCTGCCGCCACCGCTGAGCTGAGGAAATTATCATGAAACAATCAGGGCCCTGACTGGCCATCAGGAAAACCTCCCGCTGCCCTGGCAAGAGGCATTCAGTCCTGACCCCCCTGTGGGCCTGAGCACCCCGGCCAGCGGCAGGAGGAGGCTGGGGGCACAGGGAAGATGGTCTCAGCTGCCAGCGAAACCCTGTCCCCTTCCTCCTCCTTCCTATTCAGCAAACACGCATCGAGCCCCTGTGCCACTCCATGGCACCATGCCAAGCTTAGGGACACGTGTGACGTGAGCAGAGTCCTCGCCTCCTGGCGGAAGGGCAGATAGACACCTGCATGAGCAATGTGAAAATGAGGAAAATCAGATGAGTGTTTCACAGGGGTATTGGGGGGGATTAATTTTGACTGGTGAGTATCTGGAAACCCCCCCCCCCCCAGTCAGCAAGCATTTATTGAGTGCCTACTATGCACCAGGCCTAATGCTGGCTTCCGTAGCCAACAGTGAATAGGACGGCTCTGATCTCTGGAGTCTCACTGCAGGGTGGAGAGCAGGTGGCAAAGCTGGCAGGTGCAGTAAGACTGGTAAGTGCTCGGCGAGGGGAAATGCAGGCCTGATCTGGCAGGACCGCGACAGGGTGAAGCCGAGGGGCCTGGGCAGCAAAAGCAGCAATATGGAGGCAGGGCCCCGAAAGGCCAGTGGTCTGATGCGCCGAAGGGCTGTCCTCGTCCCCGCCCTTTCCTCAGCGCCTTCCTGGGAAGCCTTGTCCCTCAGACTACATGTCCCCAGCGGTTCTCATCTCAGGAGTGCCCATTAGCCACCCTAGTACACGAATTGGGGTGGGCTGGGGCTGACGGCAAGCATCACACACATTCCATTCCCACGCATTGGGGAGGACCTGTCCTCACACTGAATTCTGCAGAGCAGAGACCTGGCCCACCACGTCCCCATCACTGGCCTCTTGGCAACTGTGCAATAGGGTGTTCTGCCTTCTCTGTCCTCACAGCCACCCCCAGCTCCCCTCTGGGGCACCCCGTCCCTGCTCCACTTCAGCAGCTATCCCTTTCTTTCCCTCCCAGTGTCCTCAGGATTTCTCTCCCCTCCATTTTTAAAGACCTACTCAGAAAGTGTTCTTCCCAGCAAACCCTCCAGGGTCACCTAACTTCTACAGACAAAGGAAGTCATGGAGCTGTGATGGGGTGACCAGAGATCCAGTCAGTGAATGAGATGTTTGGAACAGGAGTGGGGGATGAAGGGCAGTTTCTGGTGTCCCTGAAGTCACACCACATAGCTAGCCACCTCCTCGGCCTTCTGTCATGTAGGACCTGATGCTGGGGGCAGCGCTGGCCCCTGGCCCCTGCACCAGCGTTTCAGCACAATCCCCAGCCCCAGCTCATCAAATAATGAAGCAGATAAATTTTATAATGCGTGGCATTACACCAGGATACACAATAAAACGTGAAAGACAAATAACGAGGTACAAGTTATAATGAAGAAAAAGCCTGCAGTCAGAGACATCCAAGTATGAATTATTGACTAAGGTTTTACACTCTCAAGGATGTGTGGAGGAATATTTTTCCATCAAAGATTTGCATAATTCACTCGTATAAACCTGGATGGAATATAGAGTGAGATTTTACATCAACAAGTCTTATAGGCCTTGCACTGCAGATGCCTCCATTTTTCTGGAGGACTGGAAGGTGGGGGTGTGGGAGGCAGGCACGCAGGCTGTTGCTCTCCCCGCAGTGGCCGCGGCCGGTCAGAGACTGGGGCCAGGACCCCTGGTGGGACAAGGCCTGAGGCCTTCCTGGGGAAGTGGAGGCCTGTTTCTGAGAGGCTCTGCTGAAGCCACAGAGAAGCTGGGGGATGTTTGTAGAGAGGGTGTGTGTGTGTGTGTGTGTGTGTGTGTGTGTGCAGGGTGTGGGAGGTGGGTCAAGCCTCAGCCTAGGTCAGAGCTCTGAGGAAGGGAAGGGAAAGGAAGAGTCTTTCTTTGGTAGGAGGACTTGAAGGCTGTATCGGAGCAGGAAACTTGCAGCACATCCTTGGTTTGCTCTCCAGGCAGGACTGCTCCAGCCTGCCCTGGGCATGCACGCAAGTGAACTATAAAGGCACCCCTCTGGCTGGGTGCAGCTGGGTGCCAGGAACCATAGCTTGGCTGGAAGAGCAGGACCTGGCTTCAGACTCCACCTGTCCTGTAGACTGTGCACCTTTGAGCAGTGCACCACTTGTGCATCCATACATGCCGGTCCCACCTCAGGGAGACTTCCCAGTCATGTTTGTTCAAAGAGAGATGTGGGGCAACCAGAGACAACAGGGCCTCCAGAGATCCTGGAAAGGCCTCAGAGCCCACTTAGTCCTTCAGCCCTGAGTGACAACCATACCTGGGGCCGGGGGTGGGTTCCCTTCACTGTTGTTATGGCAATGTAGCACAAATCGATGCTTCCCTCACAGCCCCCAGCTCAGGACAGGTTCATGGGGGCCCATTTATGAAGAGGGGAATGCTTCTGTGACCCCGCATCCAACTTGAAGGGCCAGGGGGCCAGGTTCTACCTGTGTCTCTGCCAGCTATGTGGCTTCCAACACCGTGTCCTTAACTTCTCTGAGACTCAGGCTCATCACCTGTGATATGAAGACGTGGCTTTCTACCCCCAGAATTGTCACAAGGGCAAACAGAATCCAAATATATCAGATGCCTGTCACATAGCAGCTGCTCAGGAAACATGGCCTCAAAGCTCTCATGCCCCCATCCTGTTCCAAGAAAAGCATCAGATAAATATACGCATACCTCACGATGTTCCTTGCTAGGCAACTGCACAGAGTCACAGAGCCCTGGAATTGCAGAGTCCAGATAATGTTCAATATTGTAGCCTCTAACTGCATGTGGCTATTGGGCCCTTAAATGTGCCCCGTGCAGACTGAGGTGTACGCTTGTGCAGTGCACACACACCGGTCTTCAAAAACACAGGAAGAAAATAAAAGAAGGAAGAATATAGAATTAATTTTTCTATTGATTGCACTTCAGAATTTAGATATATTGAGTTAAATAAAATATACGATTACAATGAATCTCAGCTGTTTGTTCTTACTTTTTTTGGTGACAACTAGAAGATTTTAAATGACATATGGGGACTGCATTTTGTTTTTATGGAACGGTGCTGGTATGGGTCATCTTCACAGACCGTTCCTTTTACAAATGAAGAAACTGAGGCCACACAGGGAAATAATTTGCCCATGGTCACACCGCTAGTAAACAGCAGTGCATCTTAAAAGGGGCCAGATGAGAGAGGACAGTACTTCACACACAAAGCTATACTACTAATGGTGGAAGGTGAGGTGGCATGGAGAGAGCTATTTCCCAATTCCTTAGGACTTAAAATGACAAGCTCCAGATCACTCAGGAAACATTATGTTTTGTTCTGGGTACTCAGCTTGACGGAGGACGTTAATAAGCCAGAGTGTGACAAGGAAGATGGCAGACTTCAAACCAAGCCATCTGAAGAGTGGCTGAGCAGAGGGGATGTGCACCTTGCAAGGAGCGGGCGGGGTGGTGGTGGTGGTGGTGAAGACAAGGCATGATAGCTCTTTGCAAAGGGGGAAGGGCAGAGCTCCTATCTGGCTCACAAAGGTATTTTCTAGTAGTTTTTGCTGTTTAGAGAAAGGGCTGCAGTGGGAGACAGTGAGTGTTCTGCGCTGGATGGAGGCGGATAACCAGGGACATCATAGAGAGAATGAAAGTGAGAAAAACATATAAAGGGATCAGAGGCCCTTGTCTTTGGGCCCCTGGGGGTATCTGGCTCTCTGGAGAGAGGGAAAGATGGTCTGGGAATCTGGCTCACTGTTTTAGAAGATGATTCGACAATTCAGCCATGCTCTTCTCCTTGAATATAGAGATTGTTAGCCCACTGCCCTTGGCAAGAAGCAGAGAGCAGCCTGGTCCCTTCTCCCTGCCCCCAGTCTCCCTACCAGCACCAGAACAGGAATTGCACTACTGTGCCCCTTCTAGGGCCCTGCCCCTGGCCTCCAAGGGCCAGGTGCCCTCCTGTGCCCACCAACTGGGGGCCTCAACCCCCCTGGCTGTTGTGCAGATGGAGTAAACAAGGCAGCCCCCTAATGGAGGGGAGTCCAGAGCATCAGCTCCCTGCCCCGTCTGCCCCCCTCTTCCCTCCACCTCTCTGGCTTCTTGCTCTGGACCACAGGGTCTCTCTGCTCCACTGAGTCGCAGCGACAAACAAGATTGAATCCTCACTGCACGGAGACCCCGCTGTGCCCCACAGGGCTTTCTGGGTTGAAGGCAGACCCCAGGAATTCCTACGGAGACGTTCATGTTCGGTCACCTGCAGGAGCACAGCACGGGTGCACACACCCACGCACATGTGTGTGCACATACACGGTGTCAAAGACATACCCCAACAGTCACAGACACAGTCACTCTCATGGCCTATGCTCCAACCTCCTTACCGTAAGCTCACACACGGTGTCACATACACATCACCTGATGCGACTGTCAGCTGGGTGTCAGTACCCTGCTGTGGCTGTCTGATGTACACCTACTCCCCTTACGTAAATAAGTGCACCCTCCTACACACACACACACACACACACACACACACACACACACTTTTACAGGTACCTTTTATTGGGAAATTCCCACATACCACGTGCTGGCAGTATTCGAGTCGTTATATGAATGAACTCATGTGAGACCAGGTACTGTTACGCCAAAGCCTGGGTGCTGACGTTTCCGGACCGAGCTCTGCCACCTCCCTGGCCCGCGACGCCCGTGATGCCCGCGATGGAGCGGGTGATAGGCAGGGCGATTTTTTTCTCTTGGCTTATTGCTCAGGGACCCCCATGCCAAAGAAGTCGTATTATCCCCATTTTTCAAGTGGAGAAACCAAGGCTTCCAGAAGACTGTTCTGCCCTCTTGCAGGCTGTGTTGCTGTGGCTGTGGGGGGCTGGCCACCTCCCACAGTCTGTCTGTCTGTCACACATGCACCCGGGATCAGGCTTTGGGAACTGGAATTTGGCTGTCACCAAAGAGCTGTGGTGGTGGCCTCGGTGGGCCACCCCCAGGGCAGGCATCTGGAGGACTCAGGCACTGTAGGGGTGCAGCAGTGGGGAGGACAGGGATTGTACACGCGGGGCTGAGTCCTGTGTGACAAATGCTAATACCAGCTACAAAGGCAACATGATACTCCAATAGGACACAGGAGGCGTTAATGAGATACAACTTCTCTGCTTTCCTGCAGTGTAATTCAATTAACAGCCAAGGAAAGCTAATTTCTTTTTACAAAGAGGGGTGCAGGGGGGATTCTCTGGGGACTTGGGACAGGCAGAGGCTGGAGACGCTGGGCCCAGGGGCATAAGGAGACCCCTGTGGGCAAGCCGCCCCCTAGTCCTTAGCTTCTTCCAGCACAGCCTCTTCAGGTGGAAAGGGTGGGCTGTACCTCGCGGCCCTGCGGGAGGCCCTCGAGCGAGCTGAGCCAGCCCAAGTGTCCGCGACAATGCCGGGCTGTCTGAATGGCCAGACTGGGACACACTCTGGTAGAGGCCAGAGAGGCTTCCTGATGACTTCCAAGGTCCTCCCCTGACACCCCATGTCATTGCAGATGCCCCTCCTGCGAGCATCGATTGTCCCTGGCACGGCACATGTCATACTGCAGTGTCAGGTCTCCTTTCTGACTGTGACATTAGAAGCACCTCTATTGGGACTTAGCACACGTGTGTGCAAAGAAGGAAGGGTCCCAAGCCCAGGGCCCCCCTCCTGCTCCCCACAGCGCTCCAGGTCCGCCTGCCTGGGTCCCCGGTTAGACTCACTCCAGGGCAGGGGGGAGCCTGGCTGGCCTTCCGTGCCGGCCACTGTCTTTCATATTTCCTCCTCCTGGTTCCAATGGGGCCTTACTGGCAGGTCCCCGGAAGAGGAGAAAGGTGCCGGGGGTTGGAGCCGAATCACTCCCACCCCTCACTCCAGGGCTCTCCCGGGGCAGCAAGCCAGGGCAGAGGAAATCAATTTCAGAAACAAGACAGTTGTCAGAATCCGATGTAACCGGTTCCCATCTGTGAAATTACTCGCAGGTCAGCTCCTGTCACCCCTGAGGTCCTGCCCGGACCAGCTGCTATTTACATTTTAATTTGATGTGAGTGGCTGATAGATTTTTAAAACACCACAAGACAGCTCTGCTTCCTCGCTCATCTCCAGTATCTGCAGACTTTCCCACCCTCAGAGGTGGAGCTCTCTGTCCCGGTGCACTGCCTGCCAGCTGTGAGCTCTGCACCTGCTTGGCCCCTCCTTTGCCACTCATGCAGCTTCGTCCTTCCCTGGGCTCCTGCCTCATAAGCTGGGGGTGGACCTGCTCCTTGCAGTGTGGAGAGCAGCAAAGCACCCTTCATCCTTGTTAAGGAGGTGGCCTGGGGGTATTAGCCCCTACACTACCAGGGAGGGAGTGGAGGTTCAGAGAAGTGACGGGGTCAGTGTAGGTCACCCGGCTGGTGAGCGCCAGGCCGAGCCCCCTGACAACTCCCCAGCACCCCTCCTTCGGTTCTCACTCCAGCCTTCTCCTGCCTGGTTGATTTTTCTCCCTTTCTGGGTTTCCTCCCAGGAGTGGGAAGCTGGGTGGGAATGCTGGAGCATGGATGAGTCCTGCGGGGGCAAGCGGGAGGCTGGAACTGGAGTCGGGCAGGGCCCGGGCAGGAGTTAGCGGGTGGTGAATCGGGCTTCCTCTGTCGCCCTCCCTCTCTTTCACCTGGTGATCGGGGCTCAGCTGGTGTTTCTGACAAGTCCCCAAGTCCCCAGGGAGGGGAGATTCGGTTATGAATACCCAAAGGAGAGGAGCAGTGTGTGTGGGGAAGGAGAACGTGGAAGAAACAGAATGGGATGCCACTGGCTGTTGGGAGAGGCACGGAGAGGGGGCGTAGAATGCCACATTTCAAAAGAAAGCTCGGGCACATCTCTCCCCCATTAATGGGCATGAATATACAACTGAGGGCTTACTCTGGGCCAGGCACTGTTTTTTGTTCTTTTATGTGCATGAACTCATTTAATCCCCACAACAACACTATTTTTATCCCCACTTTACAGATGGGGAAACTGAGGCTTAGAGAAGTGAAATGCCCAGGATCACACAGCAGGTAAGGGGCAGAGCCAGGACTCAGCCCAGGCATCTGCGGTTTTACCGACGATGCGACACTGGTCAGAGGACAGCAGGAGACAGGGAGCAGGGAGCCCGGAATGGGAACGCCGTGGGCTGAGCTTCCCTGAAGAGAAATGCAGTCACATGTGAGGGGAAGATGGGCCTGGGAGCCAGGAGACCGAGGGTCTGGGCTATTCTGCTGCACGTGGGGCGCCTGGGGAAGATGGTTAAGGAGGTCCTCAGTCCTGGCTACACACAAAAATTACCTGGGAAGCTTAAAAAAAAATCTTATTGCCTAGACATTAGCCCCCAGAGGCTGTGACTTGATAGACCCAGAGCGGGCCTGGCAGCAGTGACCCTTCAGAGCCGTGGCTCTTGTGCGTGGCCTGTCGGGGGGCCCACGGGGCTGCACAACCCCCCTCTTCCTCCTTCCATGCTAGTAGGTTCTCTCTGGTCATTCCTCTGCCTCAGGCAGGATGACCTCAAAGCCTGCAGGACTGGAGGAAGGGCAGCAAAGTCCTGGTGTTCTTCTCCTTCCCCAAAGACGATGGGCCCGCACCACTCCAGAGTGTCCTTCTGAGAGTCTAACTGAGACGATTCTCAGAGAGCTTTTCGCTAGTAAGGGTGCTCTGGGCATGCTAAATGCTTTTCTGGATGTCCTCCTCTTTGCCCCCGGGAGAGGACTTTCCAGGGGAGAGCAGACTCCATGAAGGCTCTGGGAAAGGAGCTCACAGGCTCTCAGTCTGTTTCGTCTCCGAAAGGATTACACGTACCCATTCGAGAAGAGCGGGCCCCTCCTTCCCCCTCCTTCCCCCCCCCCCCACCTACTCCCTTCCTTCCCCCAAAAGGTCTGTCTCCGCTCCTTGTCAACAAGATCCTGGGAAGAGCTGCAGCCCAGTTTGGTGGCGTGAGATAAGCCGCCACACAGGGGCCTGTGGCCCGTGGGGCAGTCGGCCTGGCGCGGGCGGGGATGGGGGAAGCTCTTAGCTGAGGCTGGCAGCGGCTCCGGGCTCCCCCTGGGAAAGGCTGCTGGGGGGATGCCTTCTGGTGCCTGCTTGGTTTTTCCTTCTTAAAGAGCCAGGGCCACCGCGTTGTTAATTTGATTGCACCACTTCGGCTTCTTGTCTCCCCTGATTAGCCAAGCTCCACCTGAAGCATGAGATTAATTCAAATTGCATGGAAGTAATCAGCCTCGGCTCTGAGAGCTGGAAGGGAGGGGCCCGGGTAGCTGGGGGCACCTTAGCTGCCCACTGGCCGTGCCCATGGGGAGCACAACTGGCAAGAGGGTGTGTGAGGGGCGGCACCTTTGAGACTTGGCCTGCAGACCCGTTTCCGCTACATAGTGGGCCCCGCTGGGACCCTTAAGCTCACCAGATCATGCTTTCTCGAGCCCTGAAATGGAGCTGTACTTGCCAAGGAGGACAGGACGAGGCAGGGTGGTGTTCCCGACTGAGGGTGGGCACTGGCTCTCCCACTTCGTCACTCCCCAGAATGTTGGAAAAATGAGAGTAATGATAAAAATAGCTAGCGTTTGTTGAATGCTTGCTGTATGTCATGGGCCCTGGTTAATGCTTTACCTGAATTATCTCCTTAGATTCCTGCCCCCCCAACCGTAGGAGGTGGGTAGTATTTTTATTCCCGTTTTAGAGAAAACACTCAACTCTGAAATGACCCTGAACATCAGAACCCTGTCAGAAACAAAAGGAGGTCACCTCACCTTAGAGTGCTTGGAAGACACTTCAGGACCATCATGGAGTTTACTCTAGAAGGGGGGTTGCCAAAATCCCCTGTGTAAGGCTGGATAGCAAGTATTTTAGGTTTTGTAGGCCCTGGGTCTCTGTGGCAGCCTCTGCTGGCCGTAGCTCATAAGCAGCCAGGGACCACAGGACGTTAGGAATGGACATGGCTGGGTTCTAGCCAAACAGGTGGCTGGTCAGATTTGGCCTCAGGCCCACTTTGCTGACCCCTCGAGTTCAGTGCACAGGAGAGGTTGAGTTTACCCACCAAGAGGGCGTTTCTGGTTAGGAGACCACTGCATTCAGACAAGGGCAGCTGTAGGATGTTGGAAAGGACAGAGTTCTGGAAGGTGGGGAGTTATCAATACTAAATCACTGGATGGTTGTGGCTTGTATCATGTCCCCGGAAAAAGATACGTCAAGTCCTCATCCCTGGTCCTTGTGAGTGTGGCCTTATTTGAAAATAGGGTCTGTGCAGATGTGACGGAGCTGTAAGCGGAGATGAGGTCTTACTAGAGTAGAATGGTCCCTTAGTCAGTCTGACTGCTGCCCTTACAAGAAGAGTCACACACAGAAGGAGGGGTGTGCAGGCACACAGGAAGGCCGCCGTGGGGGATGGGGCGGAGACTGCAGGATGCATCTACAGTCTGGGGAGTGCCAGGGATTGCTGGCAGACGCCACAGGGGGCAAGGAAGTGTGTTCCCCGGAGCCTGCAGAGAAAGCACAGCCCTGCTGACATCTTCATTTTGGATTTCTAGCCTCCCAGAACGGTGAGAGAATAAATTTCTATTTTTTTAAGCCAGCAAATCTAGGGTGCTTTGTTCTAGGGAACTAATACAGGTGCCCGTGTGTGGCGGAGTTCCCTGTGCAGAGTGCCGGAGCTGGAGTGGGCCTCGTAAGCCGGGAGGCTTTGTGGGCTTCGCTGTCCCTGCTCTGGGGGAGCCCAGCCCTGGGGCCGCTCCCAGCCCCATGGGTGGGTTGGCTGTCGCACAGGCACACGGGTGCAGGCCTGCGCCAGGGCCACACTCCCCTCCCCCTTCCCCGGCACCTGGCCCAGGGACATGCCCTCAGAAAGTACTCAGTAACTACTGAATAACGAAGGGACGGGGTCAGGCCTGGGCATAAGCAAACATGAGCAGGAGAAAACTTGCTTCAGAATCTCCATTTTGCCATGTCTCAAGCCTCCGTACATCAGAGAGGCCCAGATGGAAGCCTGATATTCCTGGGCTGGGAGCTATGAGGACCTGGCAAGGATTGGGGGAGGGTGTGGGCCTCTGGAGGGTCTCCTGTCAGCCCGCCAGTCTCATCCTTTCTGGCCCAGGATGGGACACCCGCCACTCACACCATGATCATGAGTCATCATAGAGGGGTGGGAGCTGTAGGGTCAGCTGGTCCAGCACACTGCTTTAGGTAGAATCCTGCGGCTTCCTGTTATCTCAGGCCACCCGTTACCCCCACCTTGACACTGAGTGCCAAAGCAGATGTGTCATTTCCCCATGCTCATCCGTTCCCTTTCTGTTGACGTCACCATAATACTTCCCATCTCTCAGCCTCCCAGCCCGTGACTCTCTGGCTCCTTCTGTCCAATCCATCAACACCTGACTCTCAGGTTACCCCTTCCTCCCCATTCCCTGCTGAGGGGCCTAGTATCCTGTCCAGACTTTGATGCCACTGTTAGGCAGGAAAATAGATATGAGCAGGGTGGAAAGAGAATAAGGCCAGGAAAGCCTGCTAAAAAGACCCAGAGTTAATCAGTTAAAGCACAAAAAGACAGGAGCAACTTGGCCTGGAATGTCTGAATATTCCCCAGATAAAGGAGAGTACCTCAGCACAGCCCATGTCTTTATTGTGTTAATCATGCAGGCCCATCTTATTTTTTAACTTTACCTATATGCTGTTGTTTTTTTTCTCCTTCGCCCCTAATCAAGTAGTTCGCAACCTAGGTAACTAATTTAGCATTTAGAGGTCGCGCCGTAAACAACATAGTAAAAGGCAGGAAATTAAGAAGTAAGATTCTTAACTTACTCTTTTAGACAGTAACTCAGCCCAGCTTGGGGGCTGGGCAGGCAGTCTTGTTTGATACGCTCCTAGACCAAGACGCCGGTATCCCAGGGAGAAATCAGAGCAGGAAGTTCCTTGTGTGAAGTTAATTCTAAGTATTCCAAGACCACTTAACAAGTCTGCACCCCCAGCTCTTAGTCACATTCCTGAAGAATCCTTAAAAGGGGGAACCCCCAACCTTTCAGGGCACTCCTCTCTCTGAGGTCACCCGCACTTTTTCTCTAAGTAACTTTAATCAAGCTTTTACTCTGCTTCACTACTGTGTCTCTGCCCTTCAGTTCTTTGGGACAAGGGCCGAGGAAATACACAACACTCCCCCAGCACTACTGTTTCCATGCAGATTTTCCCCTAATCCCTGGCTGCCTCCCTCTCATCAGATGTGGTCCCCACTGTCTGCCACACAGGCTTCCTACCCCAGGGCCTTTGCTCATGTTATTCCTTCCACACCCACTCTTCAAGGCTTAGCCCAAGTCCCACTCTTCTAGAAAGCTCTGTCTGACCATGTCCTCACTGGGTTTTTCCTTCTCTAACCTAACATTGCATTTGTAGTGCCAGACCTTCTAGCCTCCAATCTTGCCTCTTTCCTGAAGGTTGGTTCCAGCTTCCTAAGTAGTCCGTGAGTTCCTTAGGGTGGGATCAGTGATTTAATCAGGAAGTGCAAGTTGACTAACTGATCCAATGGTCTAGTCTGGCCCTACGGTTCCGAGGGGCTTTGATGGTGACCGGGGAGCAGTTCTGGGCTCCTCACTCAGGGCAGGGTGTGGAGGCACTGCTTAAGCTGTTTGCCAGCTTGCATTTCCTCATCTAGGAAACCATGCTGCCCAGTGATAAACCTGGGACCCTTGTGTCTCCAAATGTTTATTGGCACCTTTTCCTTCATTAGAATAGCATGCACTTATTTTTGTTATTTATCACATCTGCTAGAGCAGAACATCAGAAAGGCCTTGAACACCACCTTTAGAGCCCTGATCCATAAGGAAGCTGCTCGGGGTCATGGGGACTGACTGCAGGGATGAGGGTGAAGTGGTGGCGACGGGCTTTATACCACCATTGCCTGAAGCCTGGAAGGGCCCAGACAGACCCTGGGATGGACGCTTTGAAACTGGGAGTAGAGGTTGCCCAGGCAGGGTCATTCAGTAAAACCACTCCTGCCTGTCAGGGCATCTGACTTGTCACAGTGAGGAGAGGGAGTGGGGCTGGGTGGGGACCGCCCCACACGGAGACTGTTTTACTCTACCTTGAAACCTTTGCACAAAGGGACCTTTGGGGGCTAGGTTTGGGATGTGACTTGCTCCAGTGATACTGCGGGCCTTGGGAAGGTCTCCCACATTTCTGTGGCTCAGACTTGCCTTTTTCTATAAAACCCTGAAACACCCAGGGCTCCAGCTTCTGAAAGGTGGGGCCTGGAACTGACGACATGGGCCCTGCCAGGTCTTGGGGTAAGTGGATGTGACCCATTTGTTTAGCTCTGTTAATACATGAGGGGCTGTGGGAGGGGAGATCTGTGATGTCTGTGAACAGGGAGCAAACAGTCCCAGGGAGAAGGAGTGAGCGACAGGTTACCAGGGTGCAGTGGGGGACACTGGGACAAGGGTTCACCCCCATGTCCCTGGCCAGGGCCTTCCTGCCCCCTAAGCCGTCTCCTCATGCTGGTCTCCCTGGGTCCTGCCTAAGGCTGGGAGAGCCTGGGCTGGCCCATGGGGGCAGGCCTCTTGGCGAGGGGTCAGTGGGGGCTACAAGAGGGAGCCTGGCCTGGGGACGGTATGTGTCCAGCCTCTCTGCTCATCTCTGTTTGATGGAGCAGGAGACAGTGTGCCGCTCCTTCCTCTATGAAGTCTGAAAATCAATAAGGCCAAAGAGAGCGCCGGCTGGGGACTCACTGCTGTGGCCAGCATGCAGCGGCTGCTTCCCCCTCCCGCCCACCTGCCCTCCTCCACCAGAGGCTGGGAGGCCGGGGCCCAGGCCTGCAGGGGATCCACCACCGGGGTCGAGAGAGCAAGTCACCCGCCCCAAATTCCACAGCCCGGGCTAGTGTGACTCAGAGCTCAGCCTCGCCCTGCTCTGCCGCCCCCCACTCTGCTTTCCTGTCTCTTCTTCCCCCTGTGCGGCCCCAGCACAAGGTCTGTCCCGCCCACCCCTCACCCACTGGGGGACACTCAGAAGGGCAGGGGGGAGAGCCGAGGGGTGACTGGTGACCCCACATGTGATTGAACCAGACCTGCAGGCTGGGGGTCCATCAGCCTGTCAGTCCTCAGCAAAGCAGCCGAGTTGGACAGAGGCCACAGCGGATGAGGTGTGGGGAGACAGGACCCCCACCCCCCCACCAGGGGGCACGCAGGGACACCCGTGGCCAGTCGTTCTCTCCATGCTTGTTTCATCCTGCGCTCTGGGAGGGGCCTGCTAAGTATGCGTGTGCGTGTCCCAACCCACATGTCCGGGGTCCATCTGCACGTCCTGCCAACAGCCGTCCCTCAGGCCTAGGGTCTGCCCTTGGGATGACAGACTGATGGGGGTACATTGGGAGCTCCTGGAAGTGGGCTTGGGGTTTGGGCAGGGAATTGCCTGGGTGCCTGGAGCGTGCACCAGGAAGGGAACGGGGGCTCTGGGTGGCCACTGCCTTTGGCCACAGAGCCCTCACCCTGTTGGGGGGCAGAAGAGGCCTCCTGGGGTGCGGGCCCGAGTCACCCGTCTAAGGTGCTGCTTTTGCTCAACCAAGAGGAGTTTCCTTTGGCAAATTTGAAATTAGGACCATTTTGGGTCATCGGATACACAGTTGGCTTTGCAAGGTTTTGCATCCTGCCCTCCGCCCTGAACCAACAGCCAACTGCTGGCAGGTGGCCTGGTCTACCCAGGCCGGGGGCTTCCCTCCGCCCGGGTGGGCTCCTGCCACTTCCTCGGCCCTGCTTAGCTCCCTTCTCCTCCTGCCTTCCCGGGACTCGGCGGCTGGGGGGGCTTTTGGATCTGGCTTTAATTGGTCTGACATTTTGCTAAACAAACAAATCAAAACTCAGACCAAACAAAGAGCCCTTAGGGGTTTCATTGGCCTGGGCGCTGCCTCGGCCCAATCCCGGGAGCCTTCCCAAAGCGGAGGAGAGTCTGGGGGACGTTATGCGATCCGTTTAATCAGGTAGCCTGCTGCGCGAGGGGCTGCTGGGTCCAGGGAGGCACCACCCGCCGGGGCGACATCACAACACAGCCTGTCCCTTGCCCCGGACTAAGCAGCCCGTCCCCGGTTCCCGGGACGCATTCGCTTTGAAGATGCCCTATTTTTTCCCAGGTGTCAGTTGGAGGAGGAACTGCCTCCTCCTCCATTTGGTCGTTATCTCCTTTTTTACATTTTAAAAGGGAGATAAAAGGTAGCTCTGTGGACCTGGTATTTTCTTCTGTTGATTACATTTGTTTTCAACCATTTCTGGGAGGCAGTCTGGTGCCCTGCAAGGACACGCTGTCTGCTAGAATCCTAGGGTCCTGGGATCAGCTAGCGACTAGATCCTAGCTCAGGCCTCTTATGGTACAGAAGAGGAAACTGAGGCCCAGAGAAGGGAGGGGCAGCTCTTGGATGTGAATCTGGCAAGTCACAAAGCCAGACCCAGCATCCAGGCCTCCGACTCTCTGTGCTTGTCTACCAAACTATGAGTCCATGGGGGCAAGTTCCGGTCTCAGTTGGGACATATTACCAATGACCTTGACCCAGTGCTTCACCTTCTCTGAGAAGGAGCTACTGCTGGGTGACCTCACAGGCAAGGCATGGGAAGAGCTTGCTAAACTGTCCAGCACTGTACTTGCTACAGAGGCAAGACTGGGCTATATGCTCCCGCACGCACGGGCTCAGCTCAGGCCAACGCCAACGGGTCAGGGGAGTGGGGGCCGGTTGGCCCAGGCGGCTGCCAGCGAGGAAGTCCAGGGACGTGGGCAGGCTCTTTTCCGCTCTACCACACCCTTAAGCAGCCTTGGTCCTGAGGAAAGGGTCTACGTGATTCTGTAGGAATTCTGCAGGAGTCAGCTCTGGAATCCCTCCTCCCAACAGATCCCGGGGCCCCTGGGACTCCAGTTTGGTGCCTGATACCGAAAGCAATGCTACATAGAAAACGTTTAGCTTCCAAAGCCCACAAGCGCTGCGTTTCATTTTCCCTGCCCACCCTCCCTTCGCTCCCCACCAGCCACCCTAAGTCCTCCCCTCCCCCTGACATCCTTGGGCGTTCCTGCCGCCATGCCCTAGCTGTGCTTTTCCTCAGCCCCGGAGGGAATGACCTTGGCCCCTGCTGACTCCTGGCGGAATCCATCTCAGTGTTCAAGCCCTCCCGAGTGACTACGGCTTTCGTAGAGCTTTTCTTGACAGTCCCTTATTCTCCCCTGAAGTTAAAATATTGACTCTATCCCTGATTCTTGACACTTTTTAAGGCACTCATCATTTTGTGTATGATGTATATTTTGGGTATATGCCTTTTGCCTCCTCAAGGTTCTAAATTCTCTGAGAACAGCGACTCTATCTCACTCATCATTAGATTTGCAGCCCCTGACACTAATGATTGCTAATGTATTGAATGCATTTTGTGCCAAGTTCTGTATTAATTGCTGTAAGTGCATGTCTTGAGTAAAAAGTAGAATTCCAAACTTATGGAGGAGGAAATGGGGCTTACAGA
This sequence comes from Phataginus tricuspis, assembly GCA_029783875.1. Classification (NCBI taxonomy): domain Eukaryota; kingdom Metazoa; phylum Chordata; class Mammalia; order Pholidota; family Manidae; genus Phataginus; species Phataginus tricuspis. Next base: position 14,116,843 of record JAQQAC010007117.1, on the reverse strand, counting down.
CATCACTGTCCAAGATCCCACAGCTGTCAAGTGGCAGAGCTGGGATGTGAACCCAGCTCTGCCTGGTTGTGAAGTCCATAGTCTTAGCTGTGGCATTTTATTGACTTAGTGGGTGCTCCGCGAGCGCCTGTTGAGTTATCCTTGGAAACTGTAGGGGCCAGTGGTGTGCACGCTCCCCGACAGGCCAGCCATGAATGTCCAATTTGACACTTGGATGCTTTTTATGATGTATGTCCCTTTGATGTATTTTCTTTCTCACTTCTACCTGGCTAAAGTGGGGATTAAGGTCAGTTTGCCTTCTGAGAGCTCACAGAAGTGTGAGGTCGGATGAGGTGAAGCCGTACTGGGTCAACACTTTCCTGAGTGTGTTAGAGGCGCTGAGGCAAAAGCCTTGAAATTGGCTTTGCAAACGGCAGGTCTTTCGGCGGCTGGCTCTGCAAGTGCGAGAGGGGAGCGCGGGTGGTGTGGGGGTTAGCGGTGGACTAAGGGATGACTGAGAATGGTTTACCCCAACAACCCATTGGTGACCTGCGTGCCCAGGCCCTGAAGGTCCTTCCCCACCTTCCTGTGCCCTTTGAAGTCCGAGGGGGGGGGGGAGGGGGGGTGGTGGTGGGAGGAGGAATGGGGCACAGCAGGGGGGACATGCGTGGGGAGCGTCTGAGGGAGGGTCGCCTGGAGCAGTATGCCCGTGGGGAAGCAGCAGGTGCAGAAGGGATGTTCCCAAGAGGGTCAGGCATCCGTGCCCCACCCCAATGCCCACTCCCACCCCCTCGACATTGTCAGGTTTTCACAGGTTGTCAAATGCTGTGTCGTATCATTTAGGCTGCTAGAGAACTACAGAAAGACCGTCAGACCCTCCAATTCCAGACAGAGGCTCCCGCACACCACCGGCCCTTAGGCCTCAAATGCCCTGGCCCTGGTCTTCCTCTCCTGCTGGCATTAGGGGCCTCCAGTGTGGCAAGGCAGGCTGCTGGGGAGAGTGGGGCTGGAATGGAACGGGGGCGCTTGTGACAGAGAAAGGGGGTGAGGAAAGGGCCACCTGAGGGGGTAGAGCTGGAAAGCAGCCTGCGGCTGAGGGTGGTGTGTGGGTGGGGGGTGGGGGCCGGAGCTGGCGGTGTGGAGAGGTGGTGTGAGCACGTGCCGGGCAAGGACGGCGTGGTGAGTGGGAAGATGTGAGCCGAAGGTGTGTGTGAGACGGAACAGGTGTAAGAAGGAATGTGCGTGGGCCTTACTGTGGAAGGGAGCAGAGTCAATGACCAAAGGCAGATGAAATTAGGACAAGGGCGAGGAGAGGAAGGAACTAGGTCTAGATTCTGCCCATGAGTGATGCGTGTGTGTGCGTGTGTGATTTTTTTGCTGCACGTGTTCGGGAAGTGGCCCTGCATTTACAAAATGTTCTTCCTCCACATGCCTCTGTGCTTCCGAGCCGCAGGCTGGATTGTGCAGTGAGGGTGGCACAATGCAGGCCCCGCAAGGTGAAGTGGTGTGCCCGGGGACCCAGTTCTCCTTGCACATGGCACACCCTGGCCACGGCATCCCCTGTCACCCGTGTCCCCTCACTCGACAGAGAAACCACTGCCATGACCACAGCCACGCTTGCTCAAGCCCCTAACTTAGAGAAAAAGAGCAAAGATTGAAAAAAAAAATCTGAGAGTTTGGGCTCATCTCTCCTGCTGCAAGTGGGAGATAAGGATCAAATGCCAAGTCTGTTCCAGGAGCTGCCTGCTATTCCTCTCGCCTCACGCAGGCAGAATTAGCCAAGTTTTCCCCGGCTGAGGGATGTAGATTGATTGCCTGGTTTTGTTAAGGACAAAGTGCTTTTTGATAGTGTGAAGGAAGTGGCTCCCCAGGGCGGGCACGCCGGCGCCGGGCACTCCCCAAGCATCGATCGCTGGGGCTTCCCTGTCTTGCACTGAGCTGAACATGGGCTTTGGCAAATGGTAAAGCAGCTGTGGTTCTTAAGGGAGAGAACTCTGGGGAGAGCTGGGCAGACCACAGCCGGCGCCGCGTGCTCAGCAGCCTTTCCTCACATGCCTGGAGGGACTACCGTTCCGACGAACAGAACTGTCTGTTTTTGTTGACCACATCCTTGACAGCTTACTGGGGGCTGGTTACCATGCTGGTAACATGTTTTACACACCTCACCAGACTCACTCCTGATGCAAAACAACAGGTGAGGCGCTAGTATGCCTCTTATTCTGTATATCAGGACAATGAAGCACAGTAGGGTCAAGTACAGTTCAAGGTCATGGTAGCCATGACATGACACCAGATTCACACTTGGCTAGTCAGATGCTAAAACTCAGGCTTGTCACTGCTTATCCTCCATGGCCGGTGTTCATTTCCTGACACAGGGTCAGATGGACACTGTTCTTCCGACAGGCTGCCTGGGGGCCTGTTTACAGACCCCTCATTGTGTAGAGGCTCAGCCAGTAGGAGCGTCTGTGTGTGACCTAGAACTCAGGGGATTCTGGGCTCCCCAGGCCACTGAGCCTGGCTCTGTGCCTGGGGATTTAGAAGCCATAGGTAGGGTGCCAAGTTATGGAGAGTTTTATCGCTCTCCTGGCTTTTCCAAAACATCTTCCCCTTTCTGTGATCAGTTCCTGTGTTTTGCACAACGATTTTGTGGGGTGGGTGGGCAGGGAAGGACCTGCTAGTACAGGGGAGCAAACGAGATCAGAGAGGTGAGGTGACTAACCCAAACTCACGAAACGCATCCGGTAGATCTGGAATTGGACCCAGGTTTTCTGCTCACAGGCCTGTGTCCTACATTGTGTATAAGGTGTCCTCCCTCTAAGCCACAAACAGGTGTATATTACTGAGCAACAGAAATAAACTATTTGATATCACTATTCAGATGAAATTGCCAAACTACAGGGCAAAGGAAATAGGGCATCATGTGACACTCTGTCACAGCAAACCACGAGCTCATCACGGCTGGCGTGAGTCAGAGCCGTCTGGGGTGAGGCCTCAAGTCACCCCGATTTGGATGAGAGGGTTTTGTCCCCCACATCTGAAGGTCCCAAGTCTGCCTCTGACTAGGACTCTTTCCTGCCTCCTGTCACAGGTGAAGCAATGGAAACCAAGCGGGGAGGCAGGGTGAGTGCAGAGAGGGGCCTTGCCCGGGGTCAGATGCCCAGAGGGCTGCATGGGGGCAGGACTCACTCTTGACAGTGAGGAACATGGACTTGCTGATGTCGGTGCCCACGCCATTGCTGGCCTGGCAGAGGTAGTAGCCGATGTCCTCCTCCAGGACGTGGCGGATCAGCAGCGAGCTGTTGGGCAGGATGTGGATGCGGCCGGTGAGGGGCACTGGGTGGTACTGCTGGGGGTTCCCGCTCCCTGGAAGGAGGCAGTGGTTAGCAGGGCTGGTGTCCAGGCTAGGGAGCGAGCGGGGTGGACTGGAGTGCCCCATGGAATGGCCCGGATCCCTTTCTCTTGACGATCTAGGGCCATCCTGTAGCCTCCCCCAAATTCTGGGAGCCTACATGGCTCCCGTCGGGCTTCAGGAAAGACCCTCACGGAGGTCCAGCCCTGCCCCAGCTCGAGGTAAGGACACAGTCGGGGCCTCAGCTCCATGGCCTCCTTGGCTCTGAGCTGCTTTGGGGATGAAATCCCCAGAGAGGAAGCAGGAGTTGTCTTTAGGCCACGTGGCAGCAGACAAAGGGGAGACTGAGCCCTCACGTGCCTGGCCTCAGGCAGCCAGGCCTGGGAAGAGGCCAGCCATCCTCCAGGACTTTGTGGTAGCCTCTCTCCTTCCCCCAGTGTTGGCAGTGGACACGGTCCAATGGACACTCATGCTGTATAAGAGGTTGACATGGGGCTTAGTCAGATTCCAAATGCATCCTTGGGATGAAGGCCCAAGATCCCAGAACTGGTTGACTGGTGAGAAGCAGGGGCCAGTGAGGGTCAGGGCCCCCAGGGCAGGGCGGGCAGTGTGAAGAGGCGGGGGAAGGCAGAGAGAGACTGAGTTCTAGTGCTGGAGGATGAGGGAGGAGGTCACACTGTGGGGACAAGAGAAAACTAGGAGTCAGCATGATAGTTGTTCCTGGGGGTGGCTGAGGATGAACCCCACATCAAGCACAGCCTGGAGTCCCCTTAGAGCTCAGAGCCCAGGGCCAGGAGGTGCATGTAGGGAACAGGTGCGTCACCTTCCCCTCCTCCTCCCTGGCCGTGCTCAGAGATGCTGGGTAGCTGGGGGCTTACCCTTGGCATGCTTCCACATGACCTTGGGCGGAGGGTAGCCATCCACTGAGCAGTTGAGCACACCAGCTTTGCCATAGATGCCATCCTGGTTGTTGGGCTGCACCACAAATCGAGGTGGCACTGCAGAAAGAGGGAAGGTGGAGAGAAACAGAGCAGCTCGGTCTGATAGGTTTTCTAGGGCTCTGGGCACCTTCTATTCCATGTGAGCCCAGCTCCCCCATTATAAAATTGGGAGCAGGCAGCTCCGAATCACAAGATGCTGAGAGGTTTTGCTGAGCGTGGGTGGGAAGCTGGGAGTTCTGGGTCTCAACTCTGACTTTTCCGATGACTAACTGACCAAGTGCCTCCCCCTTCCAGGGCCTCAGTTTCCTGGTCTGGAATGTAAGAGGCTTGACTCTCTTGACCTTTAAGGCCCTGTTGGAGACAACCTCCCATCAGCCTGTCATTCAAACCCGAAACGTAGAGAGACCACTTTAGCCACAGACAGAGCTGGACCCGCCCTTCCCTGCCGCTGGCCTGCTCACCACGCACGATGAGCCGGCGCTCCCGGCTCACGGTGGCCGCTGCGTTGCTAGCGATGCACGTGTAGTTGCCATTGTGTTTGAGGGAGACGCTGGAGATCTGCAGGGAGCTCATGAATTCCTTGCTTTCGATGGTCACACCTGAGCCGGAGATGATCACCTGCCCGTCCTTCCTCCAGGTGATGCGGATAGGCATGTCCCCCGAGGACACCACGCAGGGGATATAGAGGAGCTGGCCGATGGAGGCAGGCGGGAACTCGAAGGGCTGGATTAGAGGGGGCACTGGGGAGGCAAGGGGAGCACGGCTGTCAGGCTCCCGACTCGCCCCAGCCTGTTCACCTGCCACGTCTCTGTGCTCCTCCTGACCCCGGGGTGCGCTGGGTTGAGAGTCCCCTGAGGGACTGGTGCCTTGTTCTACACCTGCAGAATCTCTCGGGGGGCCCTGCATTGACCTGCAGAACCTCTCGGGGGCCCTGCATTGACCTGCAGAACCTCTCGGGGAGCCCTGCATTGACCTGCAGAACCTCTCGGGGGGCCCTGCATCGGCCCTGGGCTCCCACCTCCTTGCCCACCCCACGGTCACTGTTCAGGGCCCTGGCTGGTCTGTGCTCATCCTGACCTTCAAGTTTGCCCTGGAGTCTGACTGGTGACGACCCCTGTGCTTCCCGGTTCCCTCTGCCTGCTGACGCTGCTCAGCTTCCCCAACTTCCCTGCTGCTCCTCAGCGCCCCCAGCCCACTGCCTCATCCTGGAGATGCATCTCATAGCTCTCTGGGGGACTAGGGTGGGTAAAGACGATGCGTACAGGCTGGCAGGGGAAGAAGCCCGCGCCAGACTGCCCACCGTGCACGTCCCGCAGCTGCTCATCTACAACCTGGGCGCTGTACCTGGTCTCCTGCTACCCGCCCCGGCCCTTTCCATCATCATCAAGCATTAGGACTGGCGAGTAGAAGCTCCCGTGGCTGGTTGTTTCAGTTATACACACCATCTCACTGAATCCTCTCACCAGTAGTATGATGTGAGCTTGACTGTCTCTGTTTTACGGATGAGAAAACTGAGGCTCAGAGCACAGAACTGGTCCCAGGCCACCCGGCTCATGAGAGGTGCAGTGGGATGGAGCCCTGATCTGTCTGCTGTCAAGTCCAAGCTCTCTCCCTCATGCTGCCTGGGAGCCTTTCCGAGAAAGTCCCACACATGCGCACACCCTTCGTCTCGTAAGTGAGCTCCCCTTGGGTGGCAGGAAAGAGCGGAGTGGTCACCCTGTTGCTTAGATTCGTCCAGCTGAGCACCGAGCACACAGCCTCCCTTCCTGCAGAGGTCCGGCTCCTCCACCGCCCTGTCCACATCTCAGCCCGGGGGGGCCTGTCTGGAGCCTGAGCTGTTGTGAGAGGGCTCCTCCTTTCTCAGCTCTGGCAGGAGCGTCAGCCATTATCTTTATAACTCAATTAGGCCACAGCGACTTCCCCGGCAAGTGGGGGGAGAAGAGAGAGGAGACACACAATTAGTTTGACAAAGATGAGCACCCAGTAGATGAGATCTCCTTTCTGCAGTTGAATAATTAAATTACGAGGCTGTCCACAGTCCTCTGGCCTTCTCTCAGGCACCAGCTCCAGCCCTCCCGAGAAGCCTGCTCCTCTCTACCCTAGGCTCCCCTGGGGCGGCCACAGCGGGGACAGTCCCTGAGGGGGAAAGGCTAGGGGGCAGCCTACGCATTCCCAAAGGCCCTTCATGCACCCCTGCGATTTTCAGGTCTCAGTAGGGAGCTGCCCCTGGGGAGAGCCAGGGGCGGTCTGAGAAAAACCCTGGGCAGCCCTTTGGATCCCTGGGAAAGTTCTGGATCAATTGCTTTAGGTCTAGAGGAAGTTGCCTCCATGACCTATGACCTAGGGGATGACAACCAGACCCTTCATCAGGGCCCTGAATGACCTTCCCATCGTCACCTCCCACCTTACCCGTCATCCAGCCACAGGGCTCCCCCAGGGCACCATGAACACCCACAGCTCCAGGACTCAGCCCTGGCCTGGATGAACACAGCTGGGCATCTGTCCTTGTCTGCTGTTACGTGTGCTCCACGGGAGCCCAGATCTGGGCCCTGAGTCCAGCCAGGTTTTCCGGGGCTCCAGTCACTGTCTGGATCTCTCCATTCCAACCTCGGGCTGCCCTGCTCCCTGGGCTGGGGCCTCGTCTGCACTATTCCGAGTGGCTTCCTGGGCCTTGGGAACGTCCAGATAGATTTCTCTGGAACCCTGACCTTAGTAATGGCTCAATGACCACTGCTGAGATATCCCGAGATTCCTCTCTTGGGCTCTGCTGATACCCCCCACCTCCCCAACACAACTTTTTTTGGTGCAGAGATGGGACTGCAGCCTCTAGCCTACCAGAACTTTCTGATGGAGCTGTTACAGGGACCCAGATCGGCCCCCAGGTTTCCTTAGTCCTGGCAGAACCAATTCGGGTCCAGTCCTCCTTCCCACAAAGGCCCAAAGCTAGAGTCAACAGGTCTCCTGGGAACTTTCTTCCCATTCTTTCAGACGCTGCTCCAGGGACACCTCATCCATGAATGCTTGAACATGACCCAGGGGAGGGTCCGGGCGGTGATGAGGGCTGCAGAGGGGGACTTGTGGGCAAAGCAAGTCGCTGGCAAGTTCTGCTTGGGGAGGAGAGGGCTGAGGGATTGTCAAGTCCGGAGGGCCATGCCCCTGGGGTGGATGGTCAAGTGCTACATTTTCATTGGGGATCGATTGGAATCAGGCAGGAAGATTTCGCTCAGGCAAGGGGAGACGGTCTCTCTTAGTAAGAAGGGATTTAGATAATGGAACAAGTTACTAAGGCAGCTTAATTCATTAATTAACTAATTCATCTAATATTAATGAAATGCCTGCTCTATGACGGCATTATTATGCTCCATGTGGGCTGGGGAAAGTAGGAACACGCTTAAAATATAGATCCTTCAGTAGCTCTTCATTTGCTGGGGGAGGTGAGATTATTTCCCTCAATGACTGTCAGACCACCACCTCCTGAACACGCAGAGGCTGGACTCAGCAGAGAGAGGAGTCCTCCGGTTGGGCAACTCCAGCTTCACAGAGAAGATGGCATTTGGACTGAAAGTTTAAAGGACACAGACTCTTTGAAAAATACATGGGGTGATAGAGAGGGGAAAGTCCGAGCCAAGAGGCAGAGACCAAACTGGGGCTGTCATTTCCTTCCATTCTTTAGGAATAACACTGATGGCTACCGGAGAGCCCGCTGAAGTAGAGAGTAATTGAATTCCCTCCTTGGGGGTTAGATATTCACCTGGGCTGGCCAGAGTTCTCTGGAGTGCTACCATCCTCTGGCAGGCAGAGGGGCAGACAGCTCCCAGCTCCCCTCACTGCCCTGCAACAGGTCTAGAGGGCAGGCGTGCCACTGGGGTTGGTGAGCACCCCTCAGGAACTCCTTGGTGGGAGTGCCAGGGGCCTGAGCTGAAGCCCTTGGCTCTAGGCTAGCATTCTGACGATCCCATAACACCAGGCATGCGAGGACAGCCAGGAGGAAGAAAGCCCGAGGACCCTGCTCTTTCACGGGCTTGCTGCACACGAGGAGGACCGCTGTGAGTGTGAGGCTTGAGAAGCCGGGTGTGGGGCTCTGTGATGTGTACACGGGCAGCTGCCCGGCTGTGGGGCTGCTTTCCGACCTGTGAGTCAGCAGTGTCTTCCCCAACGCTCCGAGGTAGCCATGGGCTAGCTGGATGTGTGTGTGGTCACTTCCACCTCCGGGAAAGCGATCCTCGGGGGCTGGGGGCTCTGACCACCTCCATCACAACGATGGCCAGGGACCTCCTCAGTGTTGATTGCAGCCCATCAGGGGTCCCCCCAACCCTGAGTCCCAGCATGTCCCCAGCACACAGCTAAACGTAGGGGGCATGAATGCCACGTAACCCAGGGGCTTCTCTCTGAAAGCCCCGTTCCGGCCACAGTCATCTTTGGCGAGAGGGTAACTCAGCTTTGAGAGACGCAGGGTCTGAGCAAGGTGCCGCAATGGCATTGGGGCCGGAGGCTGGAGTGGCTGAGGAGACACAGCAGCTGTGGCGGGCCGTGAGGTGTCCTGCCGCCATCAAGCTTTTACGACCACTTGTTTGGGAGTGTTGCGCAAAGGCGGGTGTGCTGACCACCAGCCCAGACCATAAATGCTTTATGGCATCTTCACCATCTCTCTCTGAGACTGAGCCTTTTTATTTACTGCAGCTATTCAGCAAAGAATGGGCACTGTGGGAAGTCGGCGCCTCTCGGCCCGACAGCATGGAGATAGGGAGAGAGCCACACCTGCGAGCCAGGACACCTGGGTTCCAGGCTCTGCTCTCCCCGCAAGCGACCCTGGGCAAGTCCCCTCCTCACCACCATGCTGCCTCTGCTGCGCACCTCAGGCCCCTCTCTGAAAGACGGCGGGGCTGCACCAAGTACTCTCCGAAGCCTGATGCTGATTTTCCAGGTGTAACAAGTCTAATATTTTAGAAATTGTAACTTACTTCAGTTTTTCTTTTCTAATGCAACCCCCTCTTCTCAGGAGGGCCTTCCCTAGCCACCCTTTGTAAAATTACAACCACTGTCCCCTCCCCCTGGCCATCTCATCCCCACTCCCTATTCAACATGGGACATCTTTTACATGTTTTATGTATTATCCATTTCCCCACTGGAATGGAAGCTCCCCAAGGGCAGGGGGTTTTGTCTGTGTGGAGCGTAGCTGTGTTCAGGAATAGTGCCCGGAGCCCAGAGGGTGCCCAGGAACCGTCCTGACTGAGCACACGGCTGCTGCTGTTTGATCATCAGCATCACGGTCATGACACTGTCCGCCCAGTGAGGAGGACACTCGCATCTGCGCGCCCGGCTCACCCACTCAGGAGCAGGGCTGCTGGCAGCGGCGTCCTTGCGGTACTCTCCCCCAGGCGCGCCTGGGCAGTCTGCCCCTCTGGAACCTGTTGTGTCCCCTTCCTGTGGATTTGGGTGGATTCCTTCCAAACCTCTGCCTCTGCCACCAGCAGGTGCTCTGCCAGGTGACTGGCTCTTCCGTAAGACCCATGATCACAGAAATGCCAGCCCGTCTGCTGGGCAGGAAGGGGGCCTCAGGGCAGGACTGTTTTGAGCAGCGTCGGAAGAATGGGTGTGGTGGGGAGGACGGGCATTTGGGAGTGAGGGTGTGTGTGTGTGTGTGTGTGTGTGTGTGTGTGTGTCCTCTCCCATTTACTTCCACACGACCCTGGCACTACCACCCTACCCTGGCCTTGCTGAGCATGGGCACAAAGCACCTCATGCCCTTGTCTGGCTCCAAAGCCCCTCAGAGGCTCGGATGTGGGCATGGAGATGTTCCCTCAATGAGCTGAAGCCAAGGAGCCCCAGTTGTAAGCCTTGCTCTCTTAGTTAATTAGACATTTATTCTGTGTGCCCAGAGACGCTTCTATGCTACATTATTTTTCAGCTACAGGGGGTCCTAAAGACATTAAATCTAGATTGGATCTATGTGCCCTCCTCCCATCCTGCCAAGGAGCTCTCCAGATTCCCAGAGAAAAGTGCTTGCCCGCCCTACAGACTGGCTCTTCCCTGCGGTCAGTGTCACAGGCACCGAGGCCCAGGCAGCCCTCAGAGCATCCTCGTCCTGTCCACCTTGCTGGGCCACAGCAGACTCACCTGAGCAATATTTTATATAGTGCCACCTGCAGCCATCTGTTGTGGCCCAGGAGTTGCCTTATAGGAGGTTACAGACAGAATTTGTGTGTATTTAACATCTGTGTATATTGAACTGCCAGCATGCACGTATGCACCTGTGTGAATGTGTGGACAGGTTAATGTATACATATTTTTTGCATATACATGCATATAGTATTTACCAATATGTCTACACATGCATATGCATGCACACAGGTCTCCGCACATGTGTGTGCATGTGTGTTTGGTGTATGTTCCTCTTGGCTCAGTGTTTGAAAAATTCACCAGAAGACAAGCAGTCCCAGAAGGAACGGAGTCAGCAGTTGTTTTTCCAGCTCATGGAGCAGCATGAGTTTTGGCCCCACCTCTCCCACCAGCCTGTACCCCACAGAGAGATGCGGGGGTCGGAGGTGGAAGAGTGGTGGTGGGGGACACACTTCCAATTGACCTCAAGCTTCTAGTGTCCTGTCCCACCCTCACCTGGCCCTTTTCTCTACTCCAGGTCTCTGCTCTGATCTTCTAGGTGGGGATGCATGGCCCAGCCTGGCAGTAGGAGTGGGCTTTAGAGAGCTGCCCCTGGGCCTGTTCCCTGCCTCCCCCAGTCAGGCCCCGATCCACGCCCAGGGGCACCTCCTCCACCCTCCTCCTTGAGCAGTTCTTGGAACAGCACATCAGCTAATCAAGCAGCAGGATCATAATGAGCTCTGATGGGTTCTTCTGCAAAAATGCATTCTAATGAGGTAGAGGAAGAGGGAGTGGGGAGATGAGGAGGAAGGTCTGAGCTTTTGGAGCGGCCCCGCCTCATACATGGTCCCAGAGCCCTTCGTAGAGAATAGATGACACCCCTTCTAGGCTAGATTTTCAGGCCCTGAGCGTGGGGAAGAGGGAATGTGTGCACATGTGCCTGTATGCACACACTGTACACACACGCCCTTGCTTTACGAATGCCAGGCTTTGTACTAGGTGGGGGAGACGCACCCAGTGCACGGAGTCTGCCCTCTAGGATCTTGCACACACACGCACACACTCCCCCTTTCCTGTTATCACTAAGCACAATCAAAACAGCCCCAGCAAGTCGCTGAGATGGAATGCATCAGATTCAATTCATTAGGACTGATCGCTCCCTGAATGGGGTTGAATAATTGATGAGCAGAAGCAGCTTTCAGGATGTTCTGCGTACTCTGAGGCTCGCTGGAGCCCTGTTTTTTTTTTAAAGCCGACAAACCAGGTCAAATGCTCACTGGTACAGGCAGGCAAAGGGAGTGGAGTAAAGGTTCGATGTTTTAATATGTGATGTTTACACTGTAAACTCTCAGTCCATGCTTGTAATGGAAATGGATATGGGCGGCCTTTGATGCCAGAAGTCGGGGAGACAGGCTGTGCTATATTCCATGACCACCAGGCTGGTGATGTGGCCTGGGGTTTGCACAGGACTCCAGGTGGGCAGAGGCATTAGGCTGAGAAGGTGGGCAGGACACCTCTCCACCTGGCTGGGGTGCAGTAGCGGAGAGGCAGGGAGGCAGAAGCTGTTAGGGTGTCCTGTGCCTGAGATGGCCACAGAGCTCCCCCAGTTCTGGGGTCTCAAAGCGAGGCTTCCCAGCAAGTCACTCCATCCCAGACTGTCTCAGTTTCAGCTCAAAAAACACACTGTCTGGCACTATGACAGGTGGTGGGTGCATGACAAGGATGCATGTGACACGTTCCCTGTGTGCCGGTGAGGGTGAGGCCAGGTGACAAGGAGCAAGGGAGAGAAGTACAGAGCCCGCCTTTCACTGGTCCTGCTCAGGTTTTCCTGCGGTCCCCCTGCTCCTGTCAGCACCACAGGCTTGGAGGGGCCAACACCAAATGCTGCATCTGCCTCCCCGAACTCTTCCTTCTCCCACACTCCCCTCTTCTGTCCCCAAGGCCTCCACTGCTTCTGGAGTCTGGGGCCCACTGGGGCCTCACCTCTGTGCCAGGGCCTTGTGCAGCCTGGCCTCTCTGCCTTTTCTCCCTTCCTCTGGGCTGGAGACCCGGCTAGCTGTCTGTCCTCTCTGGGTTCGTGTTGTCTCTCGGGGAGGTGGAGGGGGGGACGCCCCTCCTCTCCACTCGGGGTGATGCAGACGCCCAGATGATGGGGGCTCCCAGCATTCTCACGGGCCTGTCTCCCTCTCTGGTGGTCCTGGGAGCCCTCTTTCTGCCTGAGATGGAGCATAGAAATGCTCCTCCTCCCAGCCTGCACTTTCCCCAGCTCCAGGTCATTCTGGGTTTGAGCCCAGAGTCTAGAGTTATACAGACCTGGGAAAAATTCTGACTCCAGACAACTGTTTACTTCATTTTTTATGCCTCAGCTTTCTGCCCTGGAAATCAGGGATAAAACAGCACCTACCTTAGATAAGTGGGCAATGGCAGCATTAAATGGAACAGAGCATGTGGTTGGCACATCGCCCTCCATGGTGACAGCTGCCTTGTTATTGGAACGACTGTAGTCAGCTGCCGGAGGTCAGGGTGGGGCAGGAGACCTCAGCCCTCCTTCCTCCCAGGTGGGGCTCAGGCTGCCACCTGCATATGCTTCCAGAGCCTCAGGCAGCAGAGGACAGGCCCCTGCATATCCACCCTGTGCTTGAGCCCACCTGGCTCTTCAGAAAGGGACATAAACCCCTTGCCTATCACGCCACCACTGACTCTGTGACTTGCCCCCACCAGCCACCTGGCTCTCACTGGCCTTTCCTCCCCCTCCTGTCCCCAGAGCAACCAGGCCACCCTGCTCTCACCCACTGCCCAGACGGTCTCCAGGCCTGACAGTTCCGAAGAATTTACTTGGGGGGAAGTGCCACATACCCATACCAGGGGAGCAGGCGGGCCCTGCATCAGGGGGGAGGCCTACCTTTGACGGCCACGTGGACACTCTGGCTGATGGAGAGCTGGGGCTGGATGAGGACGCTGCACAGGTACTCCCCCTCGTCCATGCCCTTCTGCACGTCGGTCAGCTTGAGAGTCCCGTTCTCAAACACGACCTGGCGGTGGTTGTCGGGCAGCAGCAGGGCGTCCTTGTACCACTTGATGGAGTAGTAGGGATAGCCGATGACTCTGCAGTTGATAAGCGTGTCCCGCCCGGCCACCGCTGTGATGTTCCTCATGGCTCGGATGCTCGGGGGCCCTGGGCGGGAGTCAGGAGGGATGGGAGGAGGAGAGGAGGAGCCGGGGGGGGGAGGGTTAGCCAGGGACAGCCAGGAGCTGCCCTGTGATGCTCTTCTCAGTTTCTTGGCCTCTGAAACCATCAGGGGATGGCCACGTGGTACGGGGAGATGGAGCCTTTACTACAAAGCTAAAGGCGGAGGTGGCAATTGGGGCACCCATGGTCTCTCCAGGACACACTGTCACTAGCTTCAAATAGTTGCAAACAGACATGTTCACTCACGCCTGGGGCAGGAATCCATCCCCTAATGGGATGGGGTACATGAGCAGACCAAAGACTCACTAAGAAGTGACTAGGATTTGTGGGGGAAGGAGGGAAAGTCCTCATTTATGAGGAGATTAGGATTTCGGGGTTAAATGGGAAATGTGGATATATTGCTATTTTCATTTGCCTTGTTCATGATGGTCTTGTAACCAAAAATGATCTTATATAAGTTAAAAGGGCGGCAGGAAGGTCTTCATGGGATGAGTTCATTTACTTTTAACAGGGTTTGTGAGCCCTGGAGAAGGGGCTATCTGTGGGGGGCTCAGATCACACTGTGGGGAGGGGGTGTCTTCAGCTGGGTTGCTAGGCAGATGCATTGTGGCAGTTGTAAAGGGGGCTCAGAGGCCACCGGCAGGGACAGCGCTAGAGTAGGTACAAGAACCTTGGGCTTCATGTTTCCCACCTAGTAGATGAGAGGCTGGGCCAGGGAATCTCCCAGGACCCTGCAGCTCTGTCCCCTTCCAATTCAGAGGAGAGGGCCTGACTGTGGCCAAATGGGAGGCCTCATTTCTCCTGTGGGACTGGAGGCCCAGCCCAGGTGAATTTAGCATGAACCTCTGCTCCCCATGGCAGCTACCAGTGCCCTCAACCAGCACCGCACTCCTCCTTCCACGTTCCTCCTCTGCCTGAGGTCAGAGGTCGCTGGTAGGGTCAGATGAGAACCAGTCCGACCCCATGAGGCTGCAAAGAACTTCAGAGGAGACTGTTCTCATCACAGCGACTTGAAGAACTGAGATATGGGGCCATCAGCTGAGGATTCCTTCCATCGGCCTTGGGGCACGCCCCCAGCCTCAGCCCCCGACTCTTGATGGTTTGGGCCTTGGCGGGGAGGAGGGGGTGGCACATGGGGAGCTGACACCCTGGCTCCTGGCTGCTTACACCTCCTGGAGCATGGGGGCTGGCACAGCGGGAGGACGCAGGGAGCACAGCCTTGGTGGGCACCCCTATCAAATGTCAAGCCCAGCCCCGCTGCCCCTTCCCTGTCCAGCTGGTGAATGCTGGTGGGGAGCTTAGTGTACCTGGGGCCTGAGGGATTTGATGGGGAGGAACAGGGTCGGGGGGACAGGTCAGATCGCAGGAGAAAAGGGGGGAGAAGGAGGGGATGGGAATGCAAAGGGGTGTGAACTATACCAGACACACAAACACTCACACACACACACACACACACACACACACACACACACACACACACACACA